>OX451739.1:1478147738-1478527543 GCA_948472305.1 Vicia faba | reverse complement strand
TATATAATATATATATATATATATATATATATATATATATATATATATATATTATATATATATATATATATATATATATATATATATATGTTTATAAATATAAAAATACTTGAATTTTTCATTTTTCATTAATATTTGATACAAAAATACTTTTTTTTAATATACTTCATTTTATTTTTATTTTTGTACATAACAAATAAATACTTGTATAATAATACATTTTCTTTAAAATTAGGGTTTTTGCCCTAAAAGTTGAAAATACTCAAAATAATACTTTTTTTATTTTCTTATTTTATTTCACATAAACCATACTTTTCTCATACATATAAAAACTTTCTCTTTGCATTTTGCATATTTATTTAATTTCCATTTAATTATGCAAATATTCAAAAATGATGTAATAATTTAGATTTATATTACTTGTCAATATCCCCATTTGAACATTTGTACCCCCCTTCCCATATTTGGTTTTGTAATAGCTTAGTAAATTTAAATTTCGCGCTTTATTGCTTTCTAATAATAACATGTTAGAATTAGGGTTTGTATGCAAAAAACGATAAAAATAGTTGGACCTAATATAAGATGAATGAGCATGAAAATAAACAACACATTTCACATTTGCACCCCTAGGGTACTCCACTTTGTTGCCTTCAAATAAATAGGCCATATTGTATGTTGAACTTCTTTGGGCAAAGCAAACAATTTGAATGATCATAGTCCCTCGATAAAACTTTTCAAAACAAACAAAAATAAATGATCAAGTCCCTTAAAGAAAATTGCCCAAAGACATTTAACGCCGTTGCAATTATGGTCTAAACGATGACCCGCGCCTGTCCCTTTCACATCCTAACATAAGGTTGTCCACCAAATACAATGGTGGAACAAACTTGTTAAAAGGGTTAAAACATAGCAATAATCTTTTGAGAAATTTAGGAGTAGATAACCTCTTAGTTACTTGAATCAAACTTGCAAAACAAAACACTTGCCTAATTTCAAAACCACACATCACTACATTTTCAAAATGACTTTCAAAGACAAATGAAAACCTTTTCAAAAGATGTACATCTTTGTATACATACCCACATGGATCGTTACAAAGATTGCCACCACCTTGGCTTCTTTTCAAAACATTTCCAAAACCCACACACTCAAGCACCTTTTAAAATAATTGAAAACAAAAGGCAAGTTGATCTAAGCAAGTAACTAAGAGCCCATGGATAACCATGGATAGAAAGGGTGCTAATACCTTCCCTTTCTATAATCTACTCCCCGAACCCAAGAAAACATCTCAAAAGGTTTTTGCTGTGCTTTTTAACCTTTCCTTAGGATAAAATAAAAAGTCGGGTGGCGACTCTTGCTCAACCGAAACATTTGCGAATACAAACGCAAAACCTCAAGTCAGTTCTCCTACTGTATCACAGAACTGGCGACTCTGCTGGGGAAATTTTTTAAAAGTGGAGTAACCTTAGGGCTTAGATCACCTTTGTTTTCAATTGATTGTCTTGTTTGCTTTTACATTTGTGGGCTTTGTATCGGAGTTTTATAGATCCTAACCCGGATCTGGGGATACCTTCTTAGAAAGTAGCAACAAGGCTGTGAGGGAACTGTGCGGGGTATACCGACATGGTTGAAGCAGTCTGCTACGTTGATGTGGCACTTTGGTGTGTACCGGTAACCCTTGAGTTCAGTCAAGGAGAGTACGGGGCCGCCGCGTGGTGTCGTAAAGCATCAACTGACCTTAGGAACCTTAATTGAACCATCTTGGCCTTTTTAGGGTAGTGAGATAACTGACTTTGGTGCAGTCCGAGGTTGGTTGATACTCGATGCTACACTCAATTGAGGGTTGCTTTCCTGGAATATTTCGGTCGCCAGTTCAGTGGCTAAATCGAAACGATGAACAATGAAAGCAATCCAGTGATATTGGGACCCTTAGAACCCGGTTACTTCTAATAGGACAGGTTGAGCCCACCAAACTTCAAGAGGGTAATACCCAGACCCCATGCAGGCCTAAACTCTAAGGGCTTGTCTTGTGTGACTTGTGTGCCTTACCATGTTTGCCTTTGTGAATATTTGTGGTGAATTTAATCATAACATCATGACATCATACAACATCATGTGCATTGACTGACCATTTCAAGGGTTTCGAATCTTCATCTTTGTTCTTGTTTTATAGGACATGGAAACTGCTCGCAGAAAGACAATTCAGATTAGCCTTGTAAAGATCCCTCCTCAGCTTAAGGAACTTATGTCCAGGATTCCCGAGGGTTCTTCATTCAGTGAGAGACATGGAAGACTCATCAGCTTGGTTAACACCAACATTGAGGAAGATTTGATAAAGGTCCTGTTCCAGTTCTTTGACCCTCTGCATCACTGTTTCACTTTTCCGGATTATCAATTGGTGCCTACATTGGAAGAGTTCTCCCGACTTCTGAAGGTCCCTATCCTTGATCAACTACCCTACAACGGTACGGAAGAGGAACCCAAGCTTGAAGAGATTGCTAAAGCCTTGCACCTACAACCGTCTGACCTCAAGGGACATTGGGAAGTTAGAAGTGGTATCAAGGGGTTCTTAGCCAGGTTTCTGTTCGAGAAAGCCCAAGAATGTTGGAACTCCCTTGACCTACGAGCTTTTGAAGAAGTTATGGCCCTCCTTGTCTATGGTTTGGTGTTATTCCCTAACCCAGATCAGCTTGTTGATATCAGTGCTGTCCAGATCTTCATGACCAGGAATCCTATACCTACGTTGCTGGGGGACATCCTTCACTCATGTTACACTCGAACCATGAGAAGAAGGGGTGTCCTTATGTGTTGCACTCCTCTCCTGGGAAGGTGGTTTATTTCGCACCTTCCACAATCAGTTTTAAAGAACGAGCGGGGTTTGAGATGGTCACAACGGTTAATGACTCTCACGCATGCAGATATACATTGGTGCCCTAGGTCCAGGGAAGACGTCACTATCATTGATCGTTGCGGGGAGTACCCTAATGTTCCTTTATTTGGAATCAAAGGAGGTATTACTTACAACCCATGCCTGGCTTGGAGACAGTTTGGTTATGCTCGGAGGGATGGCCCTCATGACATGTTAATTCCTAACATAGTTTTTGAGTTCGACAACGATACTCAAGGACTTCGTCAGAGATTTATCAGAGCTTGGAGGATGCCAAGTAGGATAGACAGCAAGACACTGGGGCACAGGAACTCCATCCCGTTGGAACCTTATCTCAAGTGGGTACGAGCCCGCTCCCAGAAGTTAGTAATGCCTTATCCTCATATGCTCCCTGTGATCAAAGAACCAGTCTTGGAAGGAAAGGTGTCCTACACCATTCAACATCCCGACATGCCCACCTCCTGGGAAGAAATGCAGAAGAGCTGGGTCCAGCTTAAGGAAGAACGGAATTCTCTTGAGACCAGTCTACATGCTAGTGAAAAGAAGGTCTTGGAACTCACCCGCCTACTGCACGAGGAGAGGAATCTCAACACCTACATCGCACCAAAAAGGATGCGCAATGTTTTTTTTGCCTTGAGGAGTCATTTTGTAATATTTTGGGCCCATGGGGCATTTATGTACTAACAAATTTCTCCTTATTAATATGATGTGCGTTCCTTTTTGTCTGCAACAAATTTTGAATATTCTAAATCCTTGAATGCATTGCATACATACGCATTCCATTGCACCATATGCATAGCAGGTACCCTATTTCACAGGTTGCTTAATCTTCTTCGCTGTTTGTGTGCACAGTCATCATGAATCCAGACTCATCCAGTGAGCAGGCAATCAAGGCCCTTCAGGCCCAAAATGCACAGTTTCAAGAGATGGTCCTAAGCCTAGCCCAAGGTCAGCAAGAGTTGAAGACTCCACTCCTGAAGAAGAAGAAGAAAAAGAGGACTGCGTTGTTCAACACCGGACGCAGATTTGGGAACACCCTCCATAATGAAGCTGATCCAACTACTTCTTCTGCTGAGAAAAACAGTCCCCAAGGGGAGGAGCTCCTGGTCCCGCAGTCTCCGACAACGAGACGGACTATAACGACGAACAATACCCACCTGCTGCTGACAGATACAAGCAATTGGAGGACCGCTTAAGCGCCATGGAAATTCAGAATGTGTCGGGGCTGGATTTCGGAGATTTGGGGTTATCTTCTGGGGTAGTAATTCCACACAAGTTTAAGGCGCCTGCCTTCGCCAAATATGATGGGGTCTCCTGCCCAAAGCTGCATCTGAGGTCATACGTAAGGAAAATCCAACCTTACACGGCAGATAAGAACCTCTGGATTCACTTCTTCCAAGATAGCCTCTCGGGGTCACAGCTTGAATGGTTCTACCAATTGGATGGAACTAGCATCCGACACTGGGAAGATTTGGCAACCGCATTCTATAGACAATACCAATACAATTATGATCTCGCTCCTACGCATACCCAACTTCAGGGTATGTCCCTAGGGACGGGTGAAGGGTTCAAAGAGTACGCTAAAAAATGGAGAGATTTGGCTGGCAGGGTGCAGCCTCCATTAACTGATCGTGAGCTGGTTGATATGTTTCTAGGGACGTTGTCTGGCCCGTTTTTCAATCATTTGGTTGGTAACTCCTCCGCTGGGTTTACAGATTTGATATTGACGGGAGAAAGAATTGAAGCTGGCATCAGGTCAGGCAAGATACAAAAGGCTGCCTCCACAAGTGCTGAGAAGAGGCCGTTTAAGAAAGAAGCAAGTGCCGTCTATGGTACTAGAAGACAAGTCAAGCCCGAAAGTCGCCAAGCCGTCAATGCTTTGGTCATCTCGAAACCTGTTGCTGCTCCTCAGCAGTACAATCAACAAAGAAGCGAAAGGCCTAAGAGGCAGTATACTCGACTGAGTATGACCTTATCTCAAATTTTACCCCAACTGTTATCCACCAACCTGGTGACCCTCAAAGAAGCTCCTAAGGTCGTCAACACTGCGTCTCCTAAATATAACCCAAATG
The DNA here is from genome assembly GCA_948472305.1 of Vicia faba. Classification (NCBI taxonomy): domain Eukaryota; kingdom Viridiplantae; phylum Streptophyta; class Magnoliopsida; order Fabales; family Fabaceae; genus Vicia; species Vicia faba. Next base: position 1,478,522,584 of record OX451739.1, on the reverse strand, counting down.
CCCGGTGTGCTTATCATTCTGATAGTCCCGGGCACACTACTGATGATTGCTGGGCCTTGAGAAACAAAGTACAAGATTTGATCGACGCAAAGGAAATTCAGTTTGAAGCGCCGGAGAGACCAAATGTTGTAACTGCTCCTATGCCCCAGCATAGAGTAAATGCCATTGAGGAAGAATTGTATGCTGTTTCGGTAAATGAAGTTGTTACCCCTCTTTTGACTGTCAAGAAGAACCTACTGCGGGCCGGTTTATTTCCGGGTTGCAGTGAAGGTTGCCTGTTCTGTGCTGTTTCCCTATCTGGCTGTCCCTTGCTGAGGTTAGGCGTCCAAAGCCTAATGGATAGCAAGGAGATTTTGTTTAAGAAGTCTGCTGTTCAGTTGGTTCCGGTAAAAGAGGTTTCTGTGGTTACCATCTTCAATAATCCAATCAAGGCTCCCCCGAAGAAGCCTGTTCAAATCATGACTGTTGCACCTGTGGTTATTACTGTCCCGGGGCCTCTCCCCTACGTGTCCGATAAAGCCGTCCCCTGGCATTATGGGGCAGACGTATATGTAAATGGAATCAAACAAGAATTCGACACTGGCGCCAGTATCTGCGATATCACTGGTCCAGCCAAGGTCACCCGCAGTGGCAGGCTCTTCTCGCCTGACATTGCACCGCCCGCTACTCGAAGACCCCTCCTTATAACATCTCCAAGTGTACCTGTTCCTACTACCGATCAAGTTGTTTCCCCTGCTGCCGAGTCATCTAATGCTCGGGGTAAGGGGATTGAAGAGGAGCCTGCCCGGATGGAGGCACCGATACCTATAAATGCTGAGGCCTCCCAACAAGAAGTAGAGGAGATCCTGAAAATAATAAAGAAGAGTGATTTCAATGTTGTCGAGCAGCTGGGGCATACGCCCTCCAAGATCTCCATGCTCTCCTTATTGCTATGCTCTGAGGCCCATGCTAAGGCCTTGATCTCATTTCTCAAGACGGCCCATGTGCCACAGGAGACATCTGCAGTCCAGTTCACTGATTACGTAGCAAATCTGACAGCAGACAATGGCTTGGGTTTTTCAGATGCTGACCTGACTGCGAAGGGAAGAGACCACAACGATGCCCTGCATGTCTCTATCGAATGCAGGGGCACTACTCTGGCGCATGTATTGGTGGATACTGGTTCTTCCTTGAATGTCCTACCGAAAAAGGCTTTAGACCGTCTGGATTATGAAGGCCTGGAATTGAAGCCCAGCAATATCATCGTCAGGGCCTTTGATAGTTCAAAAAGGATGGTTCATGGAGAGGTTGACATCCCTATTCGTGTGGGCTCTCAGGTGTTCGACTCTACGTTTTATGTGATGGATATACGTACATCGTACTCTTGTCTACTGGGTCGACCTTGGATCCATAAAGCTGGGGCAGTGACCTTTACCTTGCACCAGAAGCTGAAGTATCCCGTCAGGGGGAAGATCGTCACTGTGCAAGGAGAAGAGGAGTATATGGTGAGCCATTTGAATTCCTTCAGATACATTGAGATGGATGGGGAGTTTATTGAAACCCCCTTTCAGCATTTCGAGGAGGTACATCCGATTTCAGCAGCAGCAGAAACAACAGTCGAAGAGAATGTTTCCTTGAAGATGGCTTCCCTAAGGGATGCCCGGGCTGTGGTTCAGAAAGGCAATTGTGCAAACTGGGGTCAGCTTCCTGACTTCACTCAGAAGAATGACAAGTTTGGGCTGGGCTTTACTGCAGAGGCTCAGAGGGCTGTGCGCAAGGAGAAGGTCAGAAAGGCTCCGGTGTTTATCTCCAGCTCAAGGGTGAACGCTATCGAGGAGGATGTGGAGGAAGCAGAGTTTGACAGTTGGATCTACCCGACTACCAGCGACGGACCAAGCAACTGGACGGCAAAGGATTTTACCCCTATCACATTTGTCACACAGTAATTAATTTCTTTTGATTTCCAATTTGTAACAAACAATATGTTAAAACTTTGTTGGCTCGGTGTCCTACCCGGGGCATCGTAGCTCCATTTGTGAGGGCTTTTTTGTATGACATTTTCATATATCATCAATCAAAACATTGGACGTTTGTTGCATTTCAAATCTTGTGCTCTTTTCCTTTCTGTGTTATATATATTGCAAAACAGCTATATTTACACACACTCACTTATACAGGTTTCAATCCACTCTGGATCTCGCTGGTAACAGCTCTGCTACCGCCAGTTATGACTTTGAAAATCCGATCAACTTGGCCGAAGACGAAGGTGAAGATGATTGCGAAGTGCCTGGTGAACTCGCAAGACTGCTACTCCAGGAAGAGAGAGCTATTCAGCCACATGAAGAGCCGGTGGAGACAATTAACCTGGGTACTGAGACGGATAGGAAAGAGGTCAAGATTGGTGCCAATCTAGAGCTCAGCGTGAAGCAACGATTGATCCAGATGCTACAGGATTACATGGAGATTTTTGCTTGGTCCTATGAAGATATGCCTGGTTTGGATGGCGACATTGTAGTTCACCACCTGCCAACCAAGGAAGATTGCCCTCCGGTAAAGCAAAAAGTCCGACGGATGCGTCCAGAGATGTCTGAAAAGATCAAGGCCGAGGTTATGAAACAGTTTGATGCCGGGTTCCTTGCAGTGACTTCTTACCCCCAGTGGGTTGCCAATGTGGTGCCAGTACCGAAGAAGGACGGTAAAGTCAGAATGTGTGTTGACTACAGGGATCTGAATAGGGCCAGCCCCAAGGATGACTTCCCCCTACCTCACATTGATGTCCTTGTTGACAATACAGCTCAACACAAGGTGTTCTCCTTCATGGATGGTTTTTCAGGGTATAATCAGATCAAGATGGCTCCAGAAGATATGGAGAAGACTACCTTTGTGACTCAGTGGGGCACCTTCTGTTATAAGGTCATGCCATTCGGATTGAAAAATGCTGGGGCAACCTATCAACGTGCCATGGTTGCTTTATTTCATGATATGATCCATCATGAGATTGAGGTATACGTTGATGACATGATTGCAAGGTCTCAAACTGAGGAGGAGCACCTTGACCATCTGAGGAAGTTATTTGACCGACTCAAGTTGTATAAGCTGAGATTGAATCCCAACAAATGCACCTTTGGGGTAAGATCCGGAAAATTGCTAGGTTTCATTGTAAGTGATAAAGGTATTCAGGTGGACCCTGCCAAGGTAAAAGCCATACAAGAAATGCCGACTCCAAGAACAGAGAAAGAAGTCAGAGGTTTCCTAGGACGACTGAATTACATTGCCCGATTCATCTCACATCTGACTGCTACTTGTGAGCCAATCTTCAAATTACTGAAGAAAGATCAAGTAGTACGCTGGAATGATGAATGTCAGGCCGCCTTTGAAAAGATAAAGGAATATCTCCAAGAGCCACCCATTCTTATGCCACCGGTGGAAGGAAGACCTCTGATACTATACTTGACAGTGCTTGATAATTCAATGGGGTGTGTGCTGGGGCAGCATGACGAGTCTGGCCGAAAAGAGCACGCTATTTATTACTTGAGCAAAAAGTTTACCGACTGTGAGTCCCGTTACTCACTGCTTGAGAAAACTTGCTGCGCTCTTGTATGGGCTGCTCGCCGGCTGAGACAGTATATGCTGACTCACACTACTTTATTGATTTCAAAGATGGATCCCATCAAGTACATATTTGAAAAGCCCGCTCTGTCTGGAAGAATAGCGAGATGGCAAATGATCTTAACAGAATATGATATCCAGTATACAACTCATAAAGCAATTAAAGGACGTGTACTGGCGGATCATTTGGCACACCAACCTGTGGACGATTACCAATCATTGAACTTTGATTTTCCGGACGAAGACATCATGGTGGTAACTGACTGTGAAGTACCTGGACCGGATGAAGGACCTGAGGAAGGATCCCGATGGTCTATGCATATTGATGGAGCCTCCAATGCTTTGGGTAACGGCGTCGGCGCTGTAATCATATCTCCCAAAGGAACTCATACTCCCCTCACCGCCCGATTATGTTTCAGCTGCACCAACAACATGGCAGAATACGAGGCATGTATCATGGGTCTTCAAGCCGCAATCGATTTGAGGATCAAGTTTCTAAGTGTCTTCGGAGATTCCGCTCTCGTGATCAACCAGATCAAAGGCGAGTGGGATACGAAACACCCGAATCTTATTCCTTACAAGGAGTATGTGTCGACCTTGCTTCCCCACTTTGAAGAGATAACTTTTGAGCACTTCCCTAGAGAGGAGAATCAGCTAGCGGACGCCCTAGCTACGATGTCTTCAATGTTCAAAGTTAAATGGGACAATGAGGCTCCCCGAATCATTATCTGGAAGTTGGATGAACCGGCATACTACTGCGAGCTCGAGGCTGAGAAGGTAATTGAAAAACCCTGGTATCATGAGGTGAAGAGGTACTTGGAAGCTCAGGAATACCCTGAAGGTGCATCTGTCAATGATAAGAAGTTCATGAGGAGGTTTGCTGCAAAATTCTTCCTCAGCAACGGCATTCTCTACAAACGGAATTATGATTCAACGCTGCTACGTTGTGTGGATAAGGCCGAAGCAGAGAAAATCATGATAGAACTGCATGAAGGTACATTCGGAACACATTCCAGTGGACACACCATGGCTAAGAAAATCCTTCGGGCAGGATATTTCTGGTCCACAATGGAAGCCGATTGTTACCAACACTCCCGAACTTGTCATAAATGCCAGATCTATGCTGACAAGGTGCATATCCCTCCGGTTCCTTTGAATGTCCTGACGACACCTTGGCCTTTCGCAATGTGGGGCATCGATATGATCGGTGAGATCCGACCGACGACATCCAATGGGCATCGCTTCATCTTGGTAGCGATCGATTACTTCACAAAGTGGGTTGAGGCCGCTTCTTACGCCACAGTAACCAAGAGTGTCGTGGCACGTTTCATCCGGCACAATCTGATCTGTCGGTACGGCGTCCCGGAAAGAATCATTACGGACAATGGTACCAATCTCAATAACAAAATGATCACTGAACTCTGTGAACAATTCAAGATACAGCACCACAATTCTTCTCCTTACAGACCGAAGATGAATGGGGTTGTAGAAGCAGCGAATAAGAATATCAAGAAAATTGTGCAGAAGATGACAGTGACCTATAAAGATTGGCACGAGATGTTACCGTTCGCTCTTCATGGGTACCGCACCTCAGCAAGGACGTCAACCGGGGCAACTCCCTTCTCCTTGGTCTATGGCATGGAGGCAGTCTTGCCAATTGAAATCCAGATACCCTCTCTCCGGATAATGAAGGATGCAGACTTGAATGAAGATGACTGGATCCAGACTCGACTTGATCAATTAAATCTGATTGATGAAAAGAGGCTCACTGCTATCTGTCATGGTCAAACGTATCAAAAACGGATGATCAGGGCATTTAACAAGAGAGTCAGACCACAAGAGTATCAAGTTGGGGACCTGGTAATCAAACGTATCATCCTTCCTCAAAGTGATCCCCGGGGCAAATGGACCCCTACATACGAAGGGCCATTTATGGTTAAACGTGTGTTCTCAGGAGGAGCCATGATCCTAACCACCATGGATGGTGACGACCTTCCTCACCCCGCCAATGCAGACATAGTGAAAAAATACTACGCATGAATAAAAGACCCGCTAGGTTGACATACCTAGGCAAAAATAAGGGCTTCCCGGCGAACCAAAAGGGTTCGGGCAAAAATAAGGGATGAAACGAAAAAATCCATACACCCGGCAAGTCGAAAACCTGAAAAGGCGGCTTGGACAAAAATGGGTATCCCGGTGGACTGAAAACCCGAGAGGGCGGTCCAGGCAAAAGTTAGGGATAAAAGCGTAACACTATGTCTCATTGGATCGCTTCGCATCTGGAATTCGGCATCAACTATCTGGCTCCAGATTTCGGCATTGACCAATCAGCTTCATCTTCAAACTAGGCAGCAAAGCGATGAGACGTTCGAAGACATAAAGGCGATAGCAGAGTTGGAACCCAGTGGGATTGTTCACATAGCTGTTTTGTTTCCTTTTTCAAATTATAAACTCTACGTTATTTGGCGGCGTCCTCTTACTAGGATGTCAGCCTCTTGTACAAAAACGCCTATTCACAGGCAAAGTTTAAATCAATACAAATATACTTTTCAGTTAAAAGTACCAATTGTTTTCCTTTTTCTGTTTTGTCTTGCGAAGAACGTCCAATGTTCATTTTTGATATATGCATTTGACATTAAATTGCTGATTCATAAATGTTTACATATGAAACAAGAGATTGATTACAGGTGACATCAGAGACAGGGGCAATGTGAAGTTGTCTAATGCAGTCTGGTTGTTTTGTCCGCCAAGGTACCAAGGTAGGTTCAACTGAAGAATATGACCAAATCATCTCAACTCCCCGCAGAGTAAAACAAGATTTAGCAATACTTTCCCCAAGCGGAGTTGACTCCCCGACAATCCTGAAAAAGCCCAACATTCCCCGGCAGGTCTTAAAGCTCATCCCCAGTAGGTCCTGGAAGCTTGTTCCCTATAGTGCCCGGACGTCTCTCCCGAGTTTTATGTAGAGTTATTTCCTCACAAGGACTTATAACTGGGTTATCCTCAGCTAAAAACCACGGAAAACCGCCCTCGGCAAAGTTCCTTCAATCCCCGGCAGAGTTTATCTTTGGTGCTCCCCGGCGGAGTTTATCATCATTATCTTCAGCGGAATCCATCATTAAAGTCTTCAACAGGCCTCTCATCAAAACTTCGGCCAAGTATCTCTTCCACAGAGCAACTTTCTGGCCGTTCGTCAAGGATTTATTTTCCTAAGAAGAAATTACATTCATAAACATTTCACATTTTCATACATCTTGCTTACCTACATGATAAAGCGCACACAACCCTATCTCACGTTGAACGTCATGCATATCATACATCATGACATTGCATACAACTTACGTTTTTGCCTTTTCAGGAAAAAGACAATCCCAAAAACAACTACCTTCAACTGTCACAATTCCAGATCCGATACCTGTATCTAGCCAGGGCACATCTGAGAGTGATCAGTTTCCAGACTCGATTCCTGTATCTAGCCAGGGCACGTCTGAAGAGTTCGAAGATTCGATTCCTGTATCCAGCCAGGGCACATCTATCAACTACAACATCTCCAGATTCGATCCCTGTATCCAGCCAGGGCATATCTGTTGACGACTATTTCCAGATCCGATACCTGTATCTAGCCAGGGCACATCTGAGAGTGATCAGTTTCCAGACTCGATTCCTGTATCTAGCCAGGGCACGTCTGAAGAGTTCGAAGATTCGATTCCTGTATCCAGCCAGGGCATATCTGTTGACCATGTTTCCAGACTCGATTCCTGTATCTAGCCAGGGCACGTCTGAAGAGTTCGAAGATTCGATTCCTGCATCCAGCCAGGGCACATCTATTAACGACTATTTCCAGATCCGACTCCTGTATCCAGCCAGGGCACATTTGTGAGCAACCAATTGTAGATTCGATACCTATATCTAGCCAGGGCATATCTGCATAAGGAGACTGAAGATCAAACACCTGTAACAAGCCAGGAAAACATCCGTCTTTCTCAAATATACAAGTTCTCGCTAAGGAATCTCTTATGCGATCGACACTTCCAAATGGCATCTATAAGCCCATTCCCGACAAGGTTCTATCCACCATCTCTCCAAATGGCATCTATAAGCCCATTCCCGACGCCACATTGTTGAGACTCCAGCATGCGAGTGCAAATTTCCGGGCACTCTAGTGTCCAATCTCCTTTTACCCTCGAGTCACGAAAGGCAAACTTGCCAATCTAACTCTTCAGGTCCAAGAAGATTGAACAGGGGCAACTGTTGTACCCCAAAATTTTCCCTCCCATTTCCTCAACATTTTCTCATCACAAGACCCTTGAAGATCAAGACCCAGCTAGGGTTTCCTCTGCTCAAGACTTCTCCTTGCACTGTGGACTCAAATTAGGGTTTGTGTTTGCCCAAGGATGTTTTGACCTAAAATGCCTAAGATGACTTTCATGTTTCATGTAGGACTCCCAAGTTTACCCATACCAAGTTTCAAGTCTTGATTCCAAGTTTTGCCCAGTCAATTGGACAGTTGACCTAGAAATCAGTTGTATTGGGGAAAAAGTCAACTGTGGCCAATTGACAGTCAAACCTCATAAAATTTGACCCACATCAACATATTGAACTCATATGAACCATTTGATCAAGTTTGGATCACAATTCCATAAGAAATGTGATCAGATCACCAAAAGGGCAAAATGGTCATTTTTAGGGTTTTGACTGCACAAAGGCAATTTTTGACTGTTTGACCTAGCCAATGGAAAATCAAGCTCACATATGGACTCAAGGACTCAATGAAATGGTCTTGGCACATTCATCAAGCTCAAAAGATCCCAAGTACACAAGATTGACAGTTGAATTTCCTAGTCAATTGATCAATTCTGACTGTATACTGAAAAGTCAAACTTTGACTTTTTGGTCAAAATCAAGGGTCAAGATTCATTTTTCATCAAAACATGCCAAATCATGAAACTTTTTCACCAAGAAATCACAAAATGCAAATTAGGGTTTTAAAATGGAATTTTTCATAACTTAGAATTTTTCTAAGTTATGAAAAACCCTAATTTTTTCCCCAACTTTGCCCCACCTTTTCACCAAAATCCATTTGGATTCAAACAAAAGTCAAAACATGAAAGTTGTAGCTTGTTGCATAATCTACAACTTTTATTCACAAAGTTTTCTCATTTGAAGCTTGTATCTCAAGTTACAATTTTTTGAATAAGGGCACTAAACCATTTTTAACTTAGTGAAATTTCAACCTATTTTGACAAGGTTTTCTACCCCACTTCAAGGCCATTTTTCATACCCTTCCACTTGGAATTTCAATTTGCATTTCAAAGATGGATTGTAGTACACATTCCAAGCTTTCCAAAATGTCCAAGAACTTCTCAAACAACCTCATAACTTGAGAGATTCGAATTTCACAATATAGCAAAAACTCACCTTTGAATTGGCCATTTTCCATGTTCATAGTTTGTGTAAACTTCTCTAAATCAGGATGCCCTTGATTACAGGTCCTTGAACCATTCCATACTCAATAATTTAATGCATATTCAATGTGTTAAAGTGTTGTTCTTTGAGTGCAAGCATTGTACACAAGATTGATCCATTTTTAGATAAAGTGAGTTAGCCATTTTGGTAAAAGTTCACTTTATGTCAATTTAGAAATCCAACAAGTACAAGCTAAATCCTTTTGGCACAAGATTATGGACAAGTTGCTCTGATCAAGAGAAGATTATGCAGCACATTAGGAGGCCCCATACTAACCTAAACCATCAACTTGCTTTTGTTGCTTAAGAGAGAAGAAAAGTTCCATAACTTGTAACAACTATCATTTCAGCATAGGCACACAAGAGAAAACTGATCAAACACATTTCAAACATCCCAACCAAGCTTTTGCACGAATCCTTGACCTCTAAAACACTCTCCATCACAGAAACACCATCAAACTGCTCAAACAGGGCAAGGCCTGCAGTTTGAGTACCAACTCCCATTTCCCTCGAGCATTCTTACCAAAATCAATTCATACACATTCCCTAGCATATATGCAAGCTAACCATGACCTAAAACCTGACCTGTAATCCCTCTAACAGCTTCCACCATTTTCATTTTTTCCTTTTGCAGTTGAAGTTCTACAGCTTGATTCAGAAGCTCTCAAGACAAAGTAAGCATTGAAACAGCATCCCTGGACCTCAAGGAAGCTTTTCCAATCATCACCTTGCACTGAAAGTTCCTCATTCTCCAGATAGAAGTTCAACTGCACAGGTAAAACTTTGAACTCGTATCTCTCTTATCATGCATCTTTAGTCTTAAGTTTGTGAAGAAACAAGGTTCTACTCATAGCCCTGAACATGTACATATCTTTACATTTCATTTCTTTTGCCTGAGTAGAGAGAATTTGGAGTTTGAAAATGGCAGAAAAACTAGGTTAGGATTTGGGGGAGGAGAAATTCTCCCTCATCTTAGAGAGTCAGGTCAAGTTCCATACATGGTTAGAATCGTCTCTTCATGCTGAACATTTGTTGTGTTATGAGTTTTTGCTAAAAAGCCAGGAATCGAGAGTTGGAAGATGATGAACATGGCGCGCGTTTTTTTTCAAACATTTGTGCTGGAGGTTGAAGACAGTGGCATTGGGCTGGGCTTGTGTGTTTTTTCTTATTCACACCACATAATTGCTATTACACCCCCTGAGCCCATTTGTGTTTCATTTCTTAACATTTTTGACTTTTTCTTTTTTGTTTGACTTACTTATTTTTTTCTCAATACATTAAAATTTTGAAAATATTTTTCTCATCATTTTTTGAATTTATTGCATATTTATTTAGTTATTTCTTTTGTTTATACATAAATATGTACATGTTATTATTTAGGATAAATACTAAAAGATAGTGTAAATACATTTTTTATTTTATTTACCTTCTGAAAATATTTCACATAAAAATACTTTTTTTATTTATTTTATTAAAATATTAAATATATATTATTTTGTATATAATGCATATTTAAGAACTTTATATATATATATATATATATATATATATATATATATATATATATATATATATATATATATATATATATATATATATATATATATATATATATATATATATATATATATATATATATATATATATATATATATATATATATATATATATATATATATATATATATATATATATATATATATATATATATATATATATATATATGTTTATAAATATAAAAATACTTGAATTTTTCATTTTTCATTAATATTTGATACAAAAATACTTTTTTTTAATATACTTCATTTTATTTTTATTTTTGTACATAACAAATAAATACTTGTATAATAATACATTTTCTTTAAAATTAGGGTTTTTGCCCTAAAAGTTGAAAATACTCAAAATAATACTTTTTTATTTTCTTATTTTATTTCACATAAACCATACTTTTCTCATACATATAAAAACTTTCTCTTTGCATTTTGCATATTTATTTAATTTCCATTTAATTATGCAAATATTCAAAAATGATGTAATAATTTAGATTTATATTACTTGTCAATATCCCCATTTGAACATTTGTACCCCCCTTCCCATATTTGGTTTTGTAATAGCTTAGTAAATTTAAATTTCGCGCTTTATTGCTTTTTAATAATAACATGTTAGAATTAGGGTTTGTATGCAAAAAACGATAAAAATAGTTGGACCTAATACAAGATGAATGAGCATGAAAATAAACAACACATTTCACATTTGCACCCCTAGGGTACTCCACTTTGTTGCCTTCAAATAAATAGGCCATATTGTATGTTGAACTTCTTTGGGCAAAGCAAACAATTTGAATGATCATAGTCCCTCGATAAAACTTTTCAAAACAAACAAAAATAAATGATCAAGTCCCTTAAAGAAAATTGCCCAAAGACATTTAACGCCGTTGCAATTATGGTCTAAACGATGACCCGCGCCTGTCCCTTTCACATCCTAACATAAGGTTGTCCACCAAATACAATGGTGGAACAAACTTGTTAAAAGGGTTAAAACATAGAAATAATCTTTTGAGAAATTTAGGAGTAGATAACCTCTTAGTTACTTGAATCAAACTTGCAAAACAAAACACTTGCCTAATTTCAAAACCACACATCACTACATTTTCAAAATGACTTTCAAAGACAAATGAAAACCTTTTCAAAAGATGTACATCTTTGTATACATCCCCACATGGATCATTACAAAGATTGCCACCACCTTGGCTTCTTTTCAAAACATTTTCAAAACCCACACACTTAAGCACCTTTTAAAACAATTGAAAACAAAAGGCAAGTTGATCTAAGCAAGTAACTAAGAGCCCATGGATAACCATGGATAGAAAGGGTGCTAATACCTTCCCTTTCTATAATCTACTCCCCGAACCCAAGAAAACATCTCAAAAGGTTTTTGCTGTGCTTTTTAACCTTTCCTTAGGATAAAATAAAAAGTCGGTGGCGACTCTTGCTCAACCGAAACATTTGCGAATACAAACGCAAAACCTCAAGTCAGTTCTCCCACCGTATCACAGAACTGGCGACTCTGCTGGGGAAATTTTTTAAAAGTGGAGTAACCTTAGGGCTTAGATCACCTTTGTTTTCAATTGATTGTCTTGTTTGCTTTTACATTTGTGGGCTTTGTATCGGAGTTTTATAGATCCTAACCCGGATCTGGGGATACCTTCTTAGAAAGTAGCAACAAGGCTGTGAGGGAACTGTGCGGGGTATACCGACATGGTTGAAGCAGTCTGCTACGTTGATGTGGCACTTTGGTGTGTACCGGTAACCCTTGAGTTCAGTCAAGGAGAGTACGGGGCCGCCGCGTGGTGTCGTAAAGCATCAACTGACCTTAGGAACCTTAATTGAACCATCTTGGCCTTTTTAGGGTAGTGAGATAACTGACTTTGGTGCAGTCCGAGGTTGGTTGATACTCGATGCTACACTCAATTGAGGGTTGCTTTCCTGGAATATTTCGGTCGCCAGTTCAGTGGCTAAATCGAAACGATGAACAATGAAAGCAATCCAGTGATATTGGGACCCTTAGAACCCGGTTACTTCTAATAGGACAGGTTGAGCCCACCAAACTTCAAGAGGGTAATACCCAGACCCCATGCAGGCCTAAACTCTAAGGGCTTGTCTTGTGTGACTTGTGTGCCTTACCATGTTTGCCTTTGTGAATATTTGTGGTGAATTTAATCATAACATCATGACATCATACAACATCATGTGCATTGACTGACCATTTCAAGGGTTTCGAATCTTCATCTTTGTTCTTGTTTTATAGGACATGGAAACTGCTCGCAGAAAGACAATTCAGATTAGCCTTGTAAAGATCCCTCCTCAGCTTAAGGAACTTATGTCCAGGATTCCCGAGGGTTCTTCATTCAGTGAGAGACATGGAAGACTCATCAGCTTGGTTAACACCAACATTGAGGAAGATTTGATAAAGGTCCTGTTCCAGTTCTTTGACCCTCTGCATCACTGTTTCACTTTTCCGGATTATCAATTGGTGCCTACATTGGAAGAGTTCTCCCGACTTCTGAAGGTCCCTATCCTTGATCAACTACCCTACAACGGTACGGAAGAGGAACCCAAGCTTGAAGAGATTGCTAAAGCCTTGCACCTACAACCGTCTGACCTCAAGGGACATTGGGAAGTTAGAAGTGGTATCAAGGGGTTCTTAGCCAGGTTTCTGTTCGAGAAAGCCCAAGAATGTTGGAACTCCCTTGACCTACGAGCTTTTGAAGAAGTTATGGCCCTCCTTGTCTATGGTTTGGTGTTATTCCCTAACCCTGATCAGCTTGTTGATATCAGTGCTGTCCAGATCTTCATGACCAGGAATCCTATACCTACGTTGCTGGGGGACATCCTTCACTCATGTTACACTCGAACCATGAGAAGAAGGGGTGTCCTTATGTGTTGCACTCCTCTCCTGGGAAGGTGGTTTATTTCGCACCTTCCACAATCAGTTTTGAAGAACGAGCGGGGTTTGAGATGGTCACAACGGTTAATGACTCTCACGCATGCAGATATACATTGGTGCCCTAGGTCCAGGGAAGACGTCACTATCATTGATCGTTGCGGGGAGTACCCTAATGTTCCTTTATTTGGAATCAAAGGAGGTATTACTTACAACCCATGCCTGGCTTGGAGACAGTTTGGTTATGCTCGGAGGGATGGCCCTCATGACATGTTAATTCCTAACATAGTTTTTGAGTTCGACAACGATACTCAAGGACTTCGTCAGAGATTTATCAGAGCTTGGAGGATGCCAAGTAGGATAGACAGCAAGACACTGGGGCACAGGAACTCCATCCCGTTGGAACCTTATCTCAAGTGGGTACGAGCCCGCTCCCAGAAGTTAGTAATGCCTTATCCTCATATGCTCCCTGTGATCAAAGAACCAGTCTTGGAAGGAAAGGTGTCCTACACCATTCAACATCCCGACATGCCCACCTCCTGGGAAGAAATGCAGAAGAGCTGGGTCCAGCTTAAGGAAGAACGGAATTCTCTTGAGACCAGTCTACATGCTAGTGAAAAGAAGGTCTTGGAACTCACCCGCCTACTGCACGAGGAGAGGAATCTCAACACCTACATCGCACCAAAAAGGATGCGCAATGTTTTTTTTGCCTTGAGGAGTCATTTTGTAATATTTTGGGCCCATGGGGCATTTATGTACTAACGAATTTCTCCTTATTAATATGATGTGCGTTCCTTTTTGTCTGCAACAAATTTTGAATATTCTAAATCCTTGAATGCATTGCATACATACGCATTCCATTGCACCATATGCATAGCAGGTACCCTATTTCACAGGTTGCTTAATCTTCTTCGCTGTTTGTGTGCACAGTCATCATGAATCCAGACTCATCCAGTGAGCAGGCAATCAAGGCCCTTCAGGCCCAAAATGCACAGTTTCAAGAGATGGTCCTAAGCCTAGCCCAAGGTCAGCAAGAGTTGAAGACTCTACTCCTGAAGAAGAAGAAGAAAAAGAGGACTGCGTTGTTCAACACCGGACGCAGATTTGGGAACACCCTCCATAATGAAGCTAATCCAACTACTTCTTATGCTGAGAAAAACAGTCCCCAAGGGGGAGGAGCTCCTGGTCCCGCAGTCTCCGACAACGAGACGGACTATAACGACGAACAATACCCACCTGCTGCTGACAGATACAAGCAATTGGAGGACCGCTTAAGCGCCATGGAAATTCAGAATGTGCCAGGGCTGGATTTCAGAGATTTGGGGTTATCTTCTGGGGTAGTAATTCCACACAAGTTTAAGGTGCCTGCCTTCGCCAAATATGATGGGGTCTCCTGCCCAAAGCTGCATCTGAGGTCATACGTAAGGAAAATCCAACCTTACACGGCAGATAAGAACCTCTGGATTCACTTCTTCCAAGATAGCCTCTCGGGGTCACAGCTTGAATGGTTCTACCAATTGGATGGAACTAGCATCCGACACTGGGAAGATTTGGCAACCGCATTCTACAGACAATACCAATACAATTCTGATCTCGCTCCTACGCGTACCCAACTTCAGGGTATGTCCCTAGGGACGGGTGAAGGGTTCAAAGAGTACGCTCAAAAATGGAGAGATTTGGCTGGCAGGGTGCAGCCTCCATTAACTGATCGTGAGCTGGTTGATATGTTTCTAGGGACGTTGTCTGGCCCGTTTTTCAATCATTTGGTTGGTAACTCCTCCGCTGGGTTTACAGATTTGATATTGACGGGAGAAAGAATTGAAGCTGGCATCAGGTCAGGCAAGATACAAAAGGCTGCCTCCACAAGTGCTGAGAAGAGGCCGTTTAAGAAAGAAGCAAGTGCCGTCTATGGTACTAGAAGACAAGTCAAGCCCGAAAGTCGCCAAGCCGTCAATGCTTTGGTCATCTCGAAACCTGTTGCTGCTCCTCAGCAGTACAATCAACAAAGAAGCGAAAGGCCTAAGAGGCAGTATACTCGACTGAGTATGACCTTATCTCAAATTTTACCCCAACTGTTATCCACCAACCTGGTGACCCTCAAAGAAGCTCCTAAGGTCGTCAACACTGCGTCTCCTAAATATAACCCAAATGCCCGGTGTGCTTATCATTCTGATAGTCCCGGGCACACTACTGATGATTGCTGGGCCTTGAGAAACAAAGTACAAGATTTGATCGACGCAAAGGAAATTCAGTTTGAAGCGCTGGAGAGACCAAATGTTGTAACTGCTCCTATGCCCCAGCATAGAGTAAATGCCATTGAGGAAGAATTGTATGCTGTTTCAGTAAATGAAGTTGTTACCCCTCTTTTGACTGTCAAGAAGAACCTACTGCGGGCCGGTTTATTTCCGGGTTGCAGTGAAGGTTGCCTGTTCTGTGCTGTTTCCCTATCTGGCTGTCCCTTGCTGAGGTTAGGCGTCCAAAGCCTAATGGATAGCAAGGAGATTTTGTTTAAGAAGTCTGCTGTTCAGTTGGTTCCGGTAAAAGAGGTTTCTGTGGTTACCATCTTCAATAATCCAATCAAGGCTCCCCCGAAGAAGCCTATTCAAATCATGACTGTTGCACCTGTGGTTATTACTGTCCCGGGGCCTCTCCCCTACGTGTCCGATAAAGCCGTCCCCTGGCATTATGGGGCAGACGTATATGTAAATGGAATCAAACAAGAATTCGACACTGGCGCCAGTATCTGCGATATCACTGGTCCAGCCAAGGTCACCCGCAGTGGCAGGCTCTTCTCGCCTGACATTGCACCGCCCGCTACTCGAAGACCCCTCCTTATAACATCTCCAAGTGTACCTGTTCCTGCTACCGATCAAGTTGTTTCCCCTGCTGCCGAGTCATCTAATGCTCGGGGCAAGGGGATTGAAGAGGAGCCTGCCCGGATGGAGGCACCGATACCTATAAATGCTGAGGCCTCCCAACAAGAAGTAGAGGAGATCCTGAAAATAATAAAGAAGAGTGATTTCAATGTTGTCGAGCAGCTGGGGCATACGCCCTCCAAGATCTCCATGCTCTCCTTATTGCTATGCTCCGAGGCCCATGCTAAGGCCTTGATCTCATTTCTCAAGACGGCCCATGTGCCACAGGAGACATCTGCAGTCCAGTTCACTGATTGCGTAGCAAATCTGACAGCAGACAATGGCTTGGGTTTTTCAGATGCTGACCTGACTGCGAAGGGAAGAGACCACAACGATGCCCTGCATGTCTCTATCGAATGCAGGGGCACTACTCTGGCGCATGTATTGGTGGATACTGGTTCTTCCTTGAATGTCCTACCGAAAAAGGCTTTAGATCGTCTGGATTATGAAGGCCTGGAATTGAAGCCCAGCAATATCATCGTCAGGGCCTTTGATGGTTCAAAAAGGATGGTTCATGGAGAGGTTGACATCCCTATTCGTGTGGGCTCTCAGGTGTTCGACTCTACGTTTTATGTGATGGATATACGTCCATCGTACTCTTGTCTACTGGGTCGACCTTGGATCCATAAAGCTGGGGCAATGACCTCTACCTTGCACCAGAAGCTGAAGTATCCCGTCAGGGGGAAGATCGTCACTGTGCAAGGAGAAGAGGAGTATATGGTGAGCCATTTGAATTCCTTCAGATACATTGAGATGGACGGGGAGTTTATTGAAACCCCCTTTCAGCATTTCGAGGAGGTACATCCGATTTCAGCAGCAGCAGAAACAACAGTCGAAGAGAATGTTTCCTTGAAGATGGCTTCCCTAAGGGATGCCCGGGCTGTGGTTCAGAAAGGCAATTGTGCAAACTGGGGTCAGCTTCCTGACTTCACTCAGAAGAATGACAAGTTTGGGCTGGGCTTTACTGCAGAGGCTCAGAGGGCTGTGCGCAAGGAGAAGGTCAGAAAGGCTCCGGTGTTTATCTCCAGCTCAAGGGTGAACACTATCGAGGAGGATGTGGAGGAAGCAGAGTTTGACAGTTGGATCTACCCGACTACCAGCGACGGACCAAGCAACTGGACGACAAAGGATTTTACCCCTATCACATTTGTCACGCAGTAATTAATTTCTTTTGATTTCCAATTTGTAACAAACAATATGTTAAAACTTTGTTGGCTCGGTGTCCTACCCGGGGCATCGTAGCTCCATTTGTGAGGGCTTTTTTGTATGACATTTTCATATATCATCAATCAAAACATTGGACGTTTGTTGCATTTCAAATCTTGTGCTCTTTTCCTTTCTGTGTTATATATATTGCAAAACAGCTATATTTACACACACTCACTTATACAGGTTTCAATCCA
The DNA here is from genome assembly GCA_948472305.1 of Vicia faba. Classification (NCBI taxonomy): domain Eukaryota; kingdom Viridiplantae; phylum Streptophyta; class Magnoliopsida; order Fabales; family Fabaceae; genus Vicia; species Vicia faba. The sequence continues at coordinate 1,478,504,770 of OX451739.1, read as the reverse complement.
CTCTGGATCTCGCTGGTAACAGCTCTGCTACCGCCAGTTATGACTTTGAAAATCCGATCAACTTGGCCGAAGACGAAGGTGAAGATGATTGCGAAGTGCCTGGTGAACTCGCAAGACTGCTACTCCAGGAAGAGAGAGCTATTCAGCCACATGAAGAGCCGGTGGAGACAATTAACCTGGGTACTGAGACGGATAGGAAAGAGGTCAAGATTGGTGCCAATCTAGAGCTCAGCGTGAAGCAACGATGGATCCAGATGCTACAGGATTACATGGAGATTTTTGCTTGGTCCTATGAAGATATGCCTGGTTTGGATGCCGACATTGTAGTTCACCACCTGCCAACCAAGGAAGATTGCCCTCCGGTAAAGCAAAAAGTCCGACGGATGCGTCCAGAGATGTCTGAAAAGATCAAGGCCGAGGTTATGAAACAGTTTGATGCCAGGTTCCTTGCAGTGACTTCTTACCCCCAGTGGGTTGCCAATGTGGTGCCAGTACCGAAGAAGGACGGTAAAGTCAGAATGTGTGTTGACTACAGGGATCTGAACAAAGCCAGCCCCAAGGATGACTTCCCCCTACCTCACATTGATGTCCTTGTTGACAATACAGCTCAACACAAGGTGTTCTCCTTCATGGATGGTTTTTCAGGGTATAATCAGATCAAGATGGCTCCAGAAGATATGGAGAAGACTACCTTTGTGACTCAGTGGGGCACCTTCTGTTATAAGGTCATGCCATTCGGATTGAAAAATGCTGGGGCAACCTATCAACGTGCCATGGTTGCTTTATTTCATGATATGATCCATCATGAGATTGAGGTATACGTTGATGACATGATTGCAAGGTCTCAAACTGAGGAGGAGCACCTTGACCATCTGAGGAAGTTATTTGACCGACTCAAGTTGTATAAGCTGAGATTGAATCCCAACAAATGCACCTTTGGGGTAAGATCCGGAAAATTGCTAGGTTTCATTGTAAGTGATAAAGGTATTCAGGTGGACCCTGCCAAGGTAAAAGCCATACAAGAAATGCCGACTCCAAGAACAGAGAAAGAAGTCAGAGGTTTCCTAGGACGACTGAATTACATTGCCCGATTCATCTCACATCTGACTGCTACTTGTGAGCCAATCTTCAAATTACTGAAGAAAGATCAAGTAGTACGCTGGAATGATGAATGTCAGGCCGCCTTTGAAAAGATAAAGGAATATCTCCAAGAGCCACCCATTCTTATGCCACCGGTGGAAGGAAGACCTCTGATACTATACTTGACAGTGCTTGATAATTCAATGGGGTGTGTGCTGGGGCAGCATGACGAGTCTAGCCGAAAAGAGCACGCTATTTATTACTTGAGCAAAAAGTTTACCGACTGTGAGTCCCGTTACTCACTGCTTGAGAAAACTTGCTGCGCTCTTGTATGGGCTGCTCGCCGGCTGAGACAGTATATGCTGACTCACACTACTTTATTGATTTCAAAGATGGATCCCATCAAGTACATATTTGAAAAGCCCGCTCTGTCTGGAAGAATAGCGAGATGGCAAATGATCTTAACAGAATATGATATCCAGTATACAACTCAGAAAGCAATTAAAGGAAGTGTACTGGCGGATCATTTGGCACACCAACCTGTGGATGATTACCAATCATTGAACTTTGATTTTCCGGACGAAGACATCATGGTGGTAACTGACTGTGAAGTACCTGGACCGGATGAAGGACCTGAGGAAGGATCCCGATGGTCTATGCATTTTGATGGAGCCTCCAATGCTTTGGGTAACGGCGTCGGCGCTGTAATCATATCTCCCAAAGGAACTCATACTCCCCTCACCGCCCGATTATGTTTCAGCTGCACCAACAACATGGCAGAATACGAGGCATGTATCATGGGTCTTCAAGCCGCAATCGATTTGAGGATCAAGTTTCTAAGTGTCTTCGGAGATTCCGCTCTCGTGATCAACCAGATCAAAGGCGAGTGGGATACGAAACACCCGAATCTTATTCCTTACAAGGAGTATGTGTCGACCTTGCTTCCCCACTTTGAAGAGATAACTTTTGAGCACTTCCCTAGAGAGGAGAATCAGCTAGCGGACGCCCTAGCTACGATGTCTTCAATGTTCAAAGTTAAATGGGACAATGAGGCTCCCCGAATCATTATCTGGAAGTTGGATGAACCGGAATACTGCTGCGAGCTCGAGGCTGAGAAGGTAATTGAAAAACCCTGGTATCATGAGGTGAAGAGGTACTTGGAAGCTCAGGAATACCCTGAAGGTGCGTCTGTCAATGATAAGAAGTTCATGAGGAGGTTTTCTGCAAAATTCTTCCTCAGCAACGGCATTCTCTACAAACGGAATTATGATTCAACGCTGCTACGTTGTGTGGATAAGGCCGAAGCAGAGGAAATCATGATAGAACTGCATGAAGGTACATTCGGAACACATTCCAGTGGACACACCATGGCTAAGAAAATCCTTCGGGCAGGATATTTCTGGTCCACAATGGAAGCCGATTGTTACCAACACTCCCGAACTTGTCATAAATGCCAGATCTATGCTGACAAGGTGCATATCCCTCCGGTTCCTTTGAATGTCCTGACGGCACCTTGGCCTTTCGTAATGTGGGGCATCGATATGATCGGTGAGATCCGACCGACGGCATCCAATGGGCATCGCTTCATCTTGGTAGCGATCGATTACTTCACAAAGTGGGTTGAGGCCGCTTCTTACGCCACAGTAACCAAGAGTGTCGTGGCACGTTTCATCCGGCACAATCTGATCTGTCGGTACGGCGTCCCGGAAAGAATCATTATGGACAATGGTACCAATCTCAATAACAAAATGATCATTGAACTCTGTGAACACTATTAAGGTTTTTCTGTCTCATAATCTGGTGCCTACATTACTCGGGGATATTCTACACTCTCTGTATGCTTGCACTCTAAAGAGAAGGGGGACCCTCCTGTGTTGCACTCCTCTATTGGCTAGGTGGTTTATTTCTCACCTACCCCAGTCGGTTTTGAAGAATGAACAGGGTTTGAAATGGTCTCGTAGGCTAATGTCCCTTACACATTAAGATATTCATTGGTGTTTACGGTTCTCGAAAGATGTTACGTTTATCGATCGCTGTGGTAAATTCCCTAATGTCCCTCTCTTAGGAATTAGGGGAGGAATCACTTACAACCTTTGTTTGGCACTACGTCAGTTTAGTTATGCGAGAAGAGATGGTCCTCATGATACGCTTATCCAAGGAGTCGCCTTCAACTATGAGAATGATGCTCTGGGATACCGCACAAGGTTCATAAATGCTTGGGGTATGGTGCATAAAATTGATAGCAAGACGCTGGGGCACAAGAATTCCATTCCTCTTTAGCCTTATCTCCGATGGGTACGAACTCGCGCCCAAAGTCTTATGATGCCTTACTCTGTTGTCCTACCAATAACCGTGGAACCAGTCATTGAAGGAGATACTACTTCCCTTGGTCATCATCCTGACATGCCAACTGATCATGAAGAGTTACAAAAGTCCCGAGTTCAACTCCAAGAGGAGCGGGACACGTTTGAAGCTCAGTTCTATGCCAGCGAGAAGAAGGTCCTGGAGCTCACTAGGCTACTTCAAGAAGAAAGGAACATAAACGCCTACATTGCACCAAAGAGGATGCGCTCCTGGGAGACCTAGTTTCTTTTTTTTTTCTTTAAGTTTTGTTTTGATTAATTGTAAGCCTAAAGGGCATTCTTTGTAATAATTCGAACTTGTTAACACAATTAACCTATGTTTCTTTTGGTTAAACAAATATGAGCCTTTTAGAATCCTTGAAATCATTGCATACGCATCCCATCCATAACATTGCATAAACAGGTACCATTACTGGATTCTCATCTTCTTTGCTGTTTATTTCAGCAGAAATGTCTTCTGAACTGAAATTCTGGCAGCAGATACTCAATGTCACAATGAATGTTATGACACCGTATCTGACTTTCTATAAGACAGTAAATCAAAAAGCAGTAAAGAACACAGTCAATTGTTTACCCAGTTCAGTGTGAAACAACACCTACTCCGGGGGCTACCAAGCCAGGGAGGAAATTCACTATAAGATATATTAATTCAGGAATAAACCAACCAGTTTATCTCCTTCACTTAAGACCTACCCAATGCAACTTCAATCTAAGTTCAACTTAAACCTGAGTTCCTACTCACTCCCCCTCAATCACAGCAGTGATACTAAACAATTGACTAATGTAATAATGAAGACACTATTCAGAACATATACTTGATTATGCTTCACAGCTTTTAATCAAGTAACACAAACACTCGTGCTTCAAAGCTTTGAGTGATACATAAACCTAACTTGACCTTGCTTCAAAGCTTTAATCAAGTGACACAAACACTCGTGCTTCAAAGCTTTGAGTGATACACAACCCTTACAATTAAAACCTACTCCAAGTCACTTATCACAATGATACTTGCTTGGATTACAGTAGTTAAAACTATACAACCCCTAGTTGATCTTCTGTCAAAGAGTTGATTTTCCCAACAACCTTCCTGTTGAATATATATGCAGCTGTTTCTTCAGTTAGGGCTTCCACGAAAAGCTAGGGTTAATTAGGGTTAACCTTAAGACTTGGCCACAAGACTTTATCAACCAAATTAGGGTTGAGCTAAGTTAACCTAAAGTCCATGTGAGATTCTGATCTGGAATGTATGAACCAAATTCCTGAAAAATCTCAGAATTAACCAAACTGCATAACTGTTAGATCAGTACAGGATGTCTTAACATTGGTTATGACAACAAGAATCCTTTACTGATTTTGGTAGAATGTAAAAAATGTGATCATTGCATAATGATCAGCTACACACTCATAATGAGCAACTACTGTATGCCATTCTTTTTCTGCAGAAAGTACCTAGTAACCTAGAATGTTATGACATCAGTCATGACATTCACACACCTGGTTTTACCAAAAATACATGCCAATAACCCAACACTTACAAACTCCCCCTTTGGAAAATTTTTGGCTAAAACCCCTAAACAATCAGAGATTAGATAGCAGCAGAAATAATATGTCTGCAGAAAAAAATAATGTCTACCAAGTATAATTAACACCAAATCTTCTCCCCCTCTTTAGCCATAAATAGGCCAAAGATACATGTACTTTTAGGTTATACAGTCATCCAAAATGAATAATAAAAACAAAAAAAAATCTGATATCACTTTGCAGCAACAGGTACCAGCAGCAAGCTTGACAACTTCACTGATCTTCAAGCACTGTCATCTTCAGAAGAGGCACTGTCTTCAGCATTAAGCTGATCTTCAGCAGCATCTTCTTCCCTTCTTTGTCCTTCTGTCTCCTCCTGTTCTAGTTTAGCAATTAGGTTCTCAAGAGTCCTTTTCCTTATCTCCAGCTCTTTGCAGGTTTCCTTCAGCACAACTATAACATCAGATTTCTTGGACTGAGTTTTGACAGTTGATGTCTCAGCTGATGTCATGACAATTTTAGGAACATGAGTTCCCTGAAATAGCTTATAGTGCAACCCAAGAGCAGGGGCTCTTTTGCATACAATATCTCTTTCAACTAGAATTTCAGGATACTGAGCAAGGACAATACCACATAGGAGGGAGGGAAAGGCAATAGGGCCTTTAACAGCATAGCTTCCAGCATGTTTCAAGGTTTGATCAAAGATATACCTGCCATAGTCAAGTTCTGTCCTGGTTCCAACAGCATAAATGAATCTTCCCAATCATGTGGAGATGGTTGATTTATGGTTGGTGGGAACCCAGTTGGCTGCACCAATCTTGTGCAGGATGGAAAATTTCATGCTTAGCTTGCTTGCATTCAGCTTGCCTTTTAAGGGCCAGCTCTTGACTTGATTTGCAGTGATGGTTTGGCAAACTTGGTTGTCAGTAACCTCTAGTTCAGGGCAAGCCTCATCTGGTCTTCCTAGGAATTTGTTTATTTCAGAGGGAGAGAAATTAACCTTTCTTCCTCTCACATAGACACATTTAAAGTCAGCTGACCTTCCATCAGCACATCCATCAGATAAATTCACTATGAATTCTTTGACAAGATTTTCATAGCAGTTGGCATTTTCAGGGTGGTGAAAAGAAATGTTGTCAGTGGGGACTTCAGGAACTTTAGCCATTTTGCTTGAAGGGAGTTTCCTTCTGAGAGAAATGTCTTCAGCATCAACTTCAAATTCTGATTCCTCATCAGAATCAGAAGGTTCAGGCTCTTTCCTTTTCTTTGCTATTGGTTGTCTCACAGGCTTTGAGAGACTACCAGCATGTACTCGGGTTTTCACCTTCCCTTTGGACAATCCAGTCTTCACAGTTTCTACACCAGTCTTACCTTCAGACTTGGTTTTCTTATGAGCAACATCAACAATCTTCTCTTTGGTCAGACATTTTGCAGCATCCTGCTTACCTTTTCTGTTCATCATCCTCCTAGCTATACTAGGGTTGATATTTGCAATTAGGTCATTGTCAGAGTATTCTTCATCCACATCAATAACCGGGGGTTCAACATCCTTCTCTGAAGGGTTCTGGATATCATCAAGATTTTCAGATGATTTCTGAATGTTGTCATCCGATGTCTTAACATTCTTAGAGACATCTGGATTTATTTCAACATTTGGACTAGCAGATTCTTGATTTAAAGGAACAGAAATGCCAGGTACGGAGTGGTTCTCATTCAGAATTCTTGTAACAAGTCTAGCTATTGCTTGATGAACATAAGCCGTGCCTTCCCTATTTGCTATCCCTGAGGGAACAGAAGATGATGGTTTAGAGGGATTACCAGATGAAGTAGCTTGAGACCTTCCTGCATGCCTTGTTCTCAGCTTTTTAACCTTAGAGGGGTTAGCTGCCAATTCTCTAAGAGGAGTAATCTCCAGGACTTCAGAATCCATGCATGTTGTGATTGCCCTAGGATCTCGATCAGAGGATGCGGATGAAACAGTCGTCTTGGAAGAGGATGATGTCATGGATAGTTGAGACATTTTGAGAGTCTTAGACAACCAGTAACAATGAGAGAGAAGTCTTTGATTGAGAGAATGGGGATTATTGCAGAGCCGAGAGAGGAAGGAGGTAAATGAGTGTCTATTCAACTTCTTAACAATTCTAAAAGAGATAGGAAAACATATGATTAACCCAATCAAAATAGACTTAACACAAAAAACTCCTTCATCCCTTGTTTTAAGCAAAATTAATTGCTACATTTCCTCATGTTGGAAAATACCCAACTTGCCCCTCAAATTTTCAAATTGATTTGCATCAAGTGCTTTGGTAAAAATGTCAGCCAGTTGTAGTTCAGTGGCAACATGTTCCAGTTTAATTGTCTTCTCCTTTACAAGATCTCTGATAAAATGATGTCTAATGTCAATATGCTTGGTCCTGCTATGCTGAATAGGATTCTTGGAAATGTTGATTGTACTCAGATTGTCACAGTACAATGTCATAACATCTTGTGTGAGATTATACTCAGTAAGCATCTGTTTCATCCAGATCATTTGAGAACAGCTACTACCAGCTGCAATGTATTCAGCTTCAGCAGTAGAGAGAGACACACAGTTCTGTTTCTTGCTGAACCAGGAGACCAGATTATTTCCTAAGAAGAAACATCCTCCAGAGGTGCTCTTTCTATCATCAGCACTTCCAGCCCAATCAGCATCACAGTAACCAGTCAGAGTTGGTTCACAACCATGAGAGTACAGCAAGCCATAGTTGTAAGTTCCACTTACATACTTCAAAATTCTCTTCACTTGGTTGATATGATTGACTTTGGGATCAGCTTGGTATCTTGCACATACTCCAACTGCAAAAGCAATGTCAGGTCTGCTGGCTGTTAAGTATAACAGACTTCCTATCATGCTTCTGTATAGGCTTTGGTCCACCTTAACCCCACTTGAATCTTTGGATAGCTTTAAATGAGTAGGTGCAAGAGTCCTTTTGTGACTGGCATTCTCCATTCCAAACTTCTTGACAATGTTCTTTGCATACTTGCTTTGAGACAAAAAAATTGAGTCTTCCATCTGTGTGACTTGCAGTCCAAGAAAGTAGGTCAATTCTCCCATGAGGCTCATTTCGAATTCAGCCTGCATTTGGTCAGCAAAATGTTTAACCATTTTATCTGACATTCCCCCAAACACTATGTCATCAACATAGATTTGAGTTACCATTATCTTTCCTCCTTCATTTTTGACAAAGAGGGTTTTATCCAAGCCTCCTTTTCTGTATCCTTTGTCAGAGAGAAATTTTGTCAACCTGTCATACCATGCTCTAGGAGCTTGTTTCAGGCCATATAAAGCTTTCCTCAATTTGTAGACATGATCAGGGTAGTTTGGATCCACAAAACCTTTAGGTTGTTCCACATAAACTTCCTCATTTAAGTACCCATTTAGGAAGGCACTTTTTGCATCCATCTGAAATAACTTGAACTTCAGGAGACAAGTAATTCCCAATAGGAGTCTGATTGATTCCAGTCTGGCTACAGGGGCAAAGGTCTCATCAAAATCAACCCCTTCAACTTGAGTGTATCCTTGAGCAACAAGTCTTGCCTTATTCCTGGTGACAACTCCTTCAGCATCTGATTTGTTCTTGTAGATCCATTTTGTGCCAATGATGTTTGTTCCTTCTGGTCTAGGAACTAACTCCCATACTTCATGTTGCTTGAATTGGTTCAATTCATCTTGCATTGCTCCAATCCAGTATTCATCAGTTAAAGCCTCCTTAACATTTCTTGGTTCAATTTTAGACACAAAGCAAGAGTTTGAGATGATTTCTCTAGATCTTGTAATGACTCCACTGTTAGGATCTCCTATGATGAGTTCTTTAGGATGATCTTTCTGAATTCTGATGGAAGGGTTTTTGCTAGCTTCCTTTGATTCAGAGTTTGCTGCAGTGGTGTTGGGTAGATCATTATGTTGAGTTGAAGTCTCAAAGAATGTCTCAACATTACAAGGGACATCTGTTTCCTCATGATAATCATAAACTATGACATTTATTGATTCCATCATGACTTTGGTCCTGGAATTGAATACCCTATAAGCTCTGCTGTTGATGGAGTATCCTAGAAATATTCCTTCATCACTTTTAGGGTCCAGCTTTCTCCTTTGTTCACAATCTGCCAGAATATAGCATTTGCTACCAAATACATGGAAGTACTTCATTGTTGGCTTTCTTCCTTTCCAGAGTTCATAAATGGTGGATGAGGTTCCCTTTCTCAAAGTGACTCTGTTATGGACATAATAGGCTGTACTCATAGCTTCAGCCCAAAAATGAATAGGAAGTCTTTTGGCATGTATCATTGCTCTGGCAGATTCCTGTATGGTCCTGTTTTTCCTTTCTACAACTCCATTTTGTTGAGGAGTTATAGGAGAAGAGAATTCATGATTAATTCCTTCTGAGGAACAGAACTCTTTAAACTTACTATTTTCAAATTCCTTGCCATGATCACTTCTGATTCTGATAATGCACCCTTCTTTTTCTCTTTGAATTCTTTTGCACAGTTCTTTAAAAAATTCAAATACATCAGATTTTTCCCTAATGAAGTTAATCCAGGTGAATCTGGAAAAATCATCAACAACAACATAGGCATATCTTTTTCCACCAAGACTTTCCACCTGCATTGGTCCCATCAGATCCATATGTAGAAGTTCTAGAACCTTAGATGTGGTCAGATGTCTTGACTTTGGATGTGACATCCTAGTCTGCTTACCAACCTGACATTCACCACATACTCTCCCTTCATCAATTTTCAGTCTTGGAATCCCTCTGACTGCCTCCATGGATATAATCCTTTTCATTCCTCTTAGATGTAGATGGCCAAGTTTTTGATGCCACAGTTTCACTTCTTTTTCTTCTTTGGCAATAGAACACATAGTAGAGTAATTAGTGTTCTCAGGCTCCCACAAATAGCAGTTGTCTTTAGATCTGACTCCTTTCATCACAACTTCTTGTTTCTCATTAGTTACAAGACATTCAAATTTGGAGAAGTTGACCTTGAATCATAGGTCACATAATTGGCTGATACTTATGAGATTAGCAGTCAAGCCTTTTACCAGCAATACTTCATTTAGATTTGGAACTCCAGGGTAGTCCAAGTTTCCAACTCCTTTGATTTCTCCTCTAGCACCATCTCCAAAGGTCACATAACTAGTGGTGTGAGGTTTAACATTATTGAGAAGATTCTTGATTCCAGTCATGTGCTTAGAACATCCACTGTCAAAGTACTAGTCTTCCTTTGCAGAGACTCTAAGGGAAGTGTGGGCTATCAGGGCCGTAACCTTTTTCTTCCACTGTGGAGTATATGGTACCTTGTTAGACTTAGGTTTGACACCTGGGTTCTGATTAGGATATCCATATAATTTGAAGCAGAATGGCTTTATGTGACCAAACCTCCCACAATGATGACATCTCCATTTTTGATACTTTTTCTTCATATTTCTCTGTTCTCGATGTTGAGTGCTATGTTGTGACATCTGCTTTGACATTTGTTTATCAGGTCTGATCTTCTTGTCTGTACCAGATTTCTTTGCTGCCACAAATCCTAGACCAGACTTGTTTCCCACAATTTGTCCAACCTGAAGGATTTCTTCCAATTTGTCAGTTCCATTTGTCAGCATCTTGACAGATTTGGTCATCTGGTTCAGTTTTGAGTTTAGCATTTGAACTTCCCCTTCTAGATGACTTATAGTATCAATGTCTGCCTTTTTCTCAACCTCCAACTTTATTATGAGTTTTGATTGTTTCTCATTTTGCTGACAAACTTTAGCACTTCTGATACATAATTTCTTGTAGGAATCAGCCAGTTCTTCAAATGTCACTTCCTCATCACTAGAGTCACTACCAGAGTTACAAATACCAGTTAGTGCAGTAACTAGTTTGACAGATTCTTCTTCAGAATTACTTTCTGAATCACAGTCAGACCAAGTAACAGACATTCCTTTCTTTTGTTTCTTAAGAAAGGTAGGACATTCAGCTCGAATGTGCCCATATCCTTCACATCCATGGCATTGAATTCCTCTGCTTTGATTTCCCTTCTCTTCAGACTTTGGTCTTCTGCTGGAGTCATAAGATCTGTTGATGTCAGAAGGAATGTTCTTAACATTTGACCTTGACTTTGGATCCATTCTCTTGATGAGTTTGTTGAATTGTCTTCCAAGCATGGCTATAGCTTATGAAATATTTTCTTCTTCATCCTCCTTGTTTTCATCTTCAGTGTTAGATACAAGTGCTATGCTCTTGTTTTTCTTGTCAACATTGTCACTGATTCCCATCTTAAAGGTCTGAAGAGACCCAATGAGTTCATCCAGCTTCAACTTGCTGATATCCTGGGCTTCCTCTATAGCAGTTACCTTTATTGCAAATCTTTTAGGCAAGGATCTGAGAATCTTTCTCACCAGTTTTTCTTCTGACATCTTTTCTCCCAATGCTCCTGAGGTGTTGGCAATCTCCAAGATGTTCATGTGAAACTCATGAATGGTTTCATCTTCCATCATCCTTAGGTTCTCAAATTTGGTAGTCAGCATCTGAAGCCTTGACATTTTTACTTTGGATGTGCCCTCATGGGTAGTTTTGAGAGTGTCCCAAACTTCCTTGGCCAGTTCACATTGATGTACTAGTCTGAATATGTTTCTATCAATTCCATTGAACAAGGCATTTAATGCTTTGGAATTACCCAGGGCTAACTCATCTTCTTCTTTGCTCCATTCTTCCTCAGGTTTCAGACTGATTGTCCCATCTTTCTCAGTTATGGTGGGATGGTTCCATCCTTTGTCAGCAGCTCTCCAAGCCTTTTTGTCCAGTGATTTTAAGAAGGCAATCATACGAGGTTTCCAGTAGTCATAATTTGATCCATCTAGAATGGGTGGTCTGTTTCCAAAAACTCCTTCTTTGTCCATAGCGCCAGAAAGTGATATCCCTAGATCTCACCCAGTAAGACAGGCAGGGTGCCTGCTCTGATGCCAATTGAAATTCTGGCAGCAGATACTCAATGTCATAGTGAATGTTATGACACCGTATCTAACTTTCTATAAGACAGTAAATCAAAAAGCAGTAAAGAACACAGTCAATTGTTTACCCAGTTCAGTGTGAAACAACACCTACTCTGGGGGCTACCAAGCCAGGGAGGAAATTCACTATAAGAGATATTAATTCAGGAATAAACCAACCAGTTTATCTCCTTCACTTAATACCTACCCAATGCAACTTCAATCTAAGTTCAACTTAAACCTGAGTTCCTACTCACTCCCCCTCAATCACAGCAGTGATACTAAACAATTGACTAATGTAATAATGAAGACACTCTTCAGAACATACACTTGATTATGCTTCACAGCTTTTAATCAAGTAACACAAACACTCGTGCTTCAAAGATTTGAGTGATACATAAACCTAACTTGACCTTGCTTCAAAGCTTTAATCAAGTGACAAACACTCGTGCTTCAAAGCTTTGAGTGATACACAACCCTTACAATTAAAACCTACTCCAAGTCACTTATCACAATGATACTTGCTTGGATTACAGTAGTTAAAACTATACAGCCCCTAGTTGATCTTCTGTCAAAGAGTTGATTTTCCCAACAACCTTCCTGTTGAATATATACAGCTGTTTCTTCAGTTAGGTCTTCCACGAAAAGCTAGGGTTAATTAGGGTTAACCTCAAGACTTGGCCACAAGACTTTATCAACCAGATTAGGGTTGAGCTAAGTTAACTTAAAGTCCACGTGAGATTCTGATCTGGAATGTATGAACCAAATTCCTGAAAAATCTCAGAATTAACCAAACTGCATAACTGTTAGATCAGTACAGGATATCTTAACATTGGTTATGACAACAAGAATCCTGTTTACTGATTTTGGTAGAATGTAAAAAATGTGATCATTGCATAATGATCAGCTACACACTCATAATGAGCAGCTACTGTATGCCATTCTTTTTCTGCAGAAAGTACCTAGTAACCTAGAATGTTATGACATCAGTCATGACATTCACACACCTGGTTTTACCAAAAATACATGCCAATAACCCAACACTTACATGAACAAAGCATCAAAGATCTTCAGGCACAAAATTCCCAATTCCAACAGATGTTCCTAAATCTGGAGAAATGGCACGAGGATCTGAAAGCCCTCATCCTAAAGGAGAAAAAGAAAAAGAAGAGGGTCTCTGGTATTCTGAATATGGGAAGAAGGTTCGGGGGGCCGTTAAAGCAACCAGTCAATCTGACCTCTTCATCCAAGGAAGGGGAGAATCAAGAAAGAGAGACAAGGGAAAAGGACCCTAGTCTTGAAGTTTCTGAAAATGATACAGACTACAATGATGAGCAATATCCTCCTGCTGAAGATAAATACAAGCAGTTGGAAGATCGTCTGAGTGTTATGGAAATCTAGAGGATACCCAGGTTGGACTTCAGAGATCTGGGATTGGTGTCGGGAATGGTCATCCCGCAGAAGTTCAAGGCTCCAATTTTTGTAAAGTACGATGGGGTGTCTTGCCCAAAGCTCCATCTCCGTTCCTACATAAGGAAGATCCAGCCCCACACCACTGATAGAAATTTGTGGGTTCACTTCTTTCAATACAGTCTATCAGGGACTCAGCTTGAATGGTTCTACCAACTAGAGGGAACCAATGTCCGAAACTGGGAAGATCTGGCTGTTGCTTTTTATAATAAGTATCAATATAATGCCGACCTTGCTCCTACTCGTACTCAAATCTAGAGTATGTCCATGGGTGCAGGTGAAAGCTTTAAAGACTATGCACAGAAGTGGAGAGACTTGGCTGGAAGAGTCCAACCCCCTTTGTCTGATAGGGAGTTGGTCGATATGTTTCTGGGGACGCTATCTGGTCCATTCTTTAATCATTTAATCGGCAGCTCGTCGGCTGGTTTCACCGAGCTGATTCTAATTGGAGAGAGGGTAGAAGCTGGGATCCGGAGCGGAAAGATATAGAAAGATGCCTCTTCGAGTTCGGTAAAGAAGCCTTTCACTGGTAAAAAGGAAGCTAGTGCTATCTATAGCCCGAGTGGCCAAAATAGAGCTGAACACCGTCAGACAGTAAATGTCGTAATGATACCTAGGCCTACGGTTGCTCCACAATGCAACAATCAACAAAGGGTGGAAAGACCATAACGACAGTTTACCCGGATTAACATGACGTTGGCTGAAGTTCTACCCCATCTACTGAGATCCAACTTGGCATCCTTGGAAGAGGCTCCCAAGAATCCAAACACCATATCTCCTCGATATAATCCAAATGCTCTGTGTGCCTATCATTCTGAGAGTCATGGCCATGATACCAATGACTGCTGGGCTATGAGAAATAAGGTACAAGATCTGATCGAGGCCAAGGAGATTGAGTTCGATGCTCTGGAAAAGCCCAATGTCATAACTGCACCCATGCCCAAGCATGGCTCGGGAATTAATGCTATTTAGGTTGTCTCTGCTATGGAAGACAGTGAGGAAAGCTCTGACATTGACAACTGGATCTACCCAACTACTAACAGTGGACCGAGTAACTGGACGGCTATGGACTTTATACCAGTTTCTTTTATTCCGCAGTAATCGTCTTACTTGTTTTGAGATTTGTAATAAACAATTTAAACTCTACAGCCTTGTGCCTTGCCCGAGGCATATTGGCTTTGTTTGTGAGGGCCATTATTTGTCATTTCATATATCATCAATAAAACATTGGAGGTTTCTTGCATACAAATTTTGCACTCTCTATTTTTCTTTTCTGTTTTCACTTTATCAAAACAGCTATGCTCTTACACACACTCACGTATCATACTGCAGATCCATGTCCATTCTGGATCCCATTGATAACAGCTCTGCTACTGCCAATTATGACTTTGAAAATCCGATCAACCAAGCCGAAGACGAAGGTGAGGATGATTGTGAGGTGCCTAGAGAACTTGCTAGGCTATTACAGCAGGAAGAAAGGGCTATACAGCCTCATGAAGAGCCAGTTGATACGATAAACCTGGGCACAGAGATAGACAGAAAAGAAGTCAAGGTCGGTGCAAATCTGGAAGTTAAGATCAAACAGCGGCTGATACAAATGTTGCATGACTATGTTGAGATCTTCGCCTGGTCATATGAAGACATGCCAGGTTTAGACACTGATATTGTGGTACATCGTCTGCCAACTAAGGAAGACTGTCCTCCGGTTAAACAGAAGGTCCGCCGAATATGCCCTAAAATGTCAGAGAAGATTAAAGCAGAGGTCATGAAGCAGTTCGACGCAGGGTTCTTAGCTGTCACCTCCTATCCACAGTGGGTTGCTAATGTCGTTCCGGTACCTAAGAAGGACGGTAAGGTATGGATGTGTGTGGACTATAGAGATATGAACAAGGCAAGCCCCAAGGATGACTTCCCACTTTCTCACATTGACATTCTGGTTGACAACACCATGCAGCATAAAATCTTCTCCTTCATGGATGGTTTCTCTGGCTATAACCAGATCAAGATGGCTCCTGAAGATATGGAGAAGACAACCTTCGTCACACAGTGGGGCACCTTCTGTTACAAGGTGATGCCTTTTGGGTTGAAGAATGCTGGGGAAACTTATCAGCGTGCCATGGTCACTTTGTTCCATGATATGATTCACCATGAAATCGAATTTTATGTTGATGACATGATAGCCAGGTCTCAAACTGAGGAAGAGCACCTTGATCATATACAAAAGTTGTTTGACAGGTTAAAGAAATACAAGTTGAGGTTGAATCCGAACAAGTGCACCTTCGGGGTAAGGTCTGGTAAGCTCCTGGGTTTCATTATCAGTGACAAAGGCATCCAAGTAGACCCTGCGAAGGTAAAGGCCATACAAGAAATGCCAGCTCCCCGTACAGAGAAGGAAGTTAGAGGTTTCTTGGGACGCTTGAATTATATCACCAGGTTCATTTCACATCTAACTTCTACTTGTGAGCCCATATTCAAGCTTCTGAAGAAAGATCAAGTGGTAAAGTGGAATGACGAATGCCAAACAACTTTACAAAGAATCAAGGAATACCTTCAAGAACCTCCAATTCTGATGCCTCCGGTTGAAGGAAGACCTTTGATATTATATTTAACAGCGCTAGACAATTCAATGGGGTGTGTGCTGGGGTAGCATGACGGGTCTGGTCGTAAAGAGCACGCAATATACTACCTTAGCAAAAAGTTTACCGACTGTGAAACACGATACTCACTGCTCAAGAAAACTTGCTGCATTTTAGCATGGGCTGCTCGCCGACTAAGGCAGTATATGCTGACCCACACTACTTTGTTGATATCTAAGATAGATCCGATCAAATACATCTTCGAGAAACCTGCTCTCTCCGGAAGAATAATAAGATGGCAGATGATCTTAACTGAGTACGATATACAATATACAACCCATAAATCAATCAAGGGGTGTATTGGTTAATCATTTGGCTCATCAGGCCGTGGATGACTACCATTCCATGAATTTTGAGTTCCCGGATGAGAATACTATGCTGGTGACTGACTACGAAGAACCTGGACCGGATGGAGGACCTGAAGAGGGATCCCGATGGACTATGGTTTTTGATGGAGCTTCGAAAGCACTGGGTAATGGCATTGGAGCTGTAATCATATCTCTTGAGGGCTGTCATACTCCTTTCACCGCCCGACTATGTTTCAACTGCACTAACAACATGGCAGAGTATGAAGCTTGTATCATGGGTCTCAAGGCCGCTATTGACCTCAAGATCAAGTTCTTGGACATCTTCGAGGATTTAGCCTTGGTAATAAGTCATATCAAAGCGAATGGGATACAAAGCATCTGAATCTTATCCCATACAAAGAGCACATGCTGACATTGCTCCCACACTTTGAGGAGGTAACTGTTGAACATTTCCCGCGAGAGGAGAATCGGTTAGCGGTCACACTAGCTACCATGTCTTCTATGTTCAAAGTCAGGTGGGACAACGAAGCTCCCCAAATCACCATTGAGAGGTTGGATGAACCAGCACACTGCTGTGAAATTGATACTGAAGAGGTAGCAGATAAACCCTGGTTTCATGAAGTCAAGAGGTATCTTGAGACTCAAGAGTATCCCGAAGGGGCGTCTGTCAATGATAAGAAGTTTCTGAGAAGGTTCATTGTGAAATTCTTCCTCAGTAATGGAATCCTCTACAAGCACAATCATGACTCTACCTTACTACGGTGTGTAGACAAGAGCGAAGCGGAGAGGATTATGACATATCTACATGAAGGTACCTTCGGAGCCCATTCTAGTGGACATACCATGGCTAAGAAGATTCTATGAGCAGGATATTACTAGTCCACTATGGAAGCAGATTGTTATCAGCACTCCCAAACTTGTCATAAATGCCAAACCTACGCTGATAAGGTGCATGTGCCTCCGGTTCCCTTGAACGTCTTGACAGCTCCGTGGCCCTTTGCAATGTGGGGCATTGGCATGATTGGAGAAATCAGGCCCACTGCTTCCAATGGACATCGCTTTATTCTAGTGGCTATTGATTACTTCACGAAGTAGGTTGAGGCGACCTCTTTTGCTATTGTGACCAAGAACGTTGTAGCACGGTTTATCCGACATAATCTAATCTGTCGGTATGGTGTGCCAGAGAGAATTATTACTGACAATGGTACAAATATCAACAACACAATGATCACCAAGCTCTGTAAATAGTTCAAGATACAACATCATAACTCTTCTCCCTACCGGCCAAAGATGAATGACGCTGTTGAAGCGGCTAACAAGAACATCAAGAAAATTGTACAGAAGAGGAAGGTGACATACAAAGACTGACATGAGATGTTACCATTTTCTCTTCATGGATACCGTACCTCAACACGTACATCGACAGGGGCAACACCCTACTCTCTGGTATATGGCATGAAGGCAGTCCTACCCATCGAATTCCAAATACCTTCTCTCAGGATTATGAAGGATGTGAGTTTAAACAAAGACGGCTAGATTCAACCTCGACTTGATAAGCTAAATCTAATAGACGAGAAGAGACTTACCGCTATCTGTCATGGTCAGACGTATCAAAAGTGAATGATTAAGGCTTTTAACAAGAAAGTCAGACGTCAAGAATATCAAGCCGGGGATCTAGTGATCAAGCGCATCATAATGCCGTAAGGTGATCCCAGGGACAAATGGACCCACACATACGAAGGGCCATTTGTGGTTAAAAACATTTTCTCGGGTAGGGCTATGATTCTAATCACCATGGACAGTGACGAACTTCCTCACCCTGTCAATGAAGACATAGTGAAGAGATACTACGCCTGATTAAAAGACCCGCTAGGTTGACTGGCCTAGGAAAAAATAAGGGCTTCCCGGTGAACCAAAAGGGTTCGTGCAAAAATAAGGGACGAAAATGAAAAAAATTTGTACACCCGGCAAGCCGAAAACCTGAAAAGGAGGCTTGGGCAAAAAAGGGTATCCCGGTGGACTCAAAACTCGAAAGGGCAGTCTAGGCAAAATTTAGGGATGTGAAGCGTATCAGTATGTCCCATTGGATCACCTCGCGATCAGATCTCATTATCGACTATCAAGCTTGAACGACACCAATCAATCTAATCAACTTTCGGCCAAGTAGCAAAGTGATTAGACGCTCGACGACATAAGGGCAATAACAGAGTTAGAACTCAATGGGATTGTTGCACATAGCTGTTTTATTTTGCACAAAATTGTATAGTTTCTATTTTTACGGCAGTGTTCTCTTACTAGAGCGCCAACCTCCTTGTACGACAACACCTATTACAGGCCAACTTCAAAAATCAATACAAAATCATTTTCACAAGAAACTTTGAGTTTTTTCTTTTTCTGTTTTGTTTTACAAGAACATCCAATGATTTATTCTTGACCTATGCATTTGAATATGATTTTTGCTCATAAATATTTACATAATAAACAAAAAGACAATTACTCGTAATTCTAGAAACAGGGGCAAAAACAAGAAGTGCCAAACCCGACAGTTACTCTACCCAACAGGTACCGGGACAGAGACAACTTTGGAGAATAATCATCAGTACATACACTCTGTTGTACCCCAAAATTTTCCCTCCCATATTTCTCAAAAACATTTTAAGAAAGATCCCCAAATTGCTCAAGGTAGTCTAAGGGTTGGCCATACAAGCTCTCTCTTAAGGCAGTCTACCTCAAATTAGGGTTTCATGTTGCATCAAGATATTTGAGTCCAATGGACCCCAAATGATAAACATTGTACTAATATGTTCTCAAGATCATCCATGTCAAGTTTCAAGCCCTACAGAGGAAATTTGCTCAGTCAATTGCTCAAGGGCTTGAAAATCGACGATGCTAGGGCAAAAGTCAACTGTGGCCCACATACAGTCAAACTTCAAGATTTTTGGTCAACATCCTCATTTTGGAGTATACTTCATCATTTAATCAAGGGTTGATCATGATTCATCAAGGATTGCTCATAATTCATCAAGACTCAAAAGTTGCTAAATTAGGGTTTTGTAGGGAAAGTCAACTCAACTTTGACCAAGCATAACTTTCTCATACTTTATGAGAAATGACCCATACAAAGCTCATTTTGAAAAGGATGCCATGATCTACAATCCATATTCAGCTCCCAAGTTCAAAATATGAACTCACAAGAAGTTATGAATTTGGACATTATAGATCATTTTGAAAAGTCAACAAAAACACCTTTTTTGTCAAAGCTTCATACATGAGCATGGAATATCAAATTGACATTAGACCGAAAGGGTTGATTAGAGGACATCTCAAGCTTTCTAAAAAGTCTAAGAACACCCCCAAAGAGTCAAAATTGAGGAAGTTATGCATTGGTGAAGTTGACCTTTTTTTTTTGCAAAATTGCCAAAAGTCAACTATGCCCAAAACATCAATTTTTGCCAAATGGGCCCAATCTTTTTCACTTGTTTTGAGTTGGCAACATAGTCCACGAGCTCTAGCCCTTTCCACTTTTCCTTATCATATTTTTATTATTTATTTTGATTTTTATTTGATTTAAATCAATTTTAATCAAAACAAATCATATAAAATCTAAAACATTGAAAACACAAGAATTTGTGCTTGTTTCAGGTTTCAATTACAACTAGCAAGTATTCAAATTCGTATCAAGGCATGGTGTGTACAAAAAGATTGAAATAAGCCAATTTTGGAAAGTTTTCAAAGGGAATCAAATCAAGAATCCAATTCATTGATGGAGGAAGATTTATATCAGTGATCAACCCTAATCCCTTCCTTGATACATATAGAGGGTGAGCAGACCTAAAAGAGAGGTTAGAAACAGGCGCAACAAGGAGAACACAATTCAAAAAAATCAAGAAAAAGTGCAAGATCGAATTCAGTGTTCCAGGAATTCTCAAGGCCTTCCAGCTATCTCAAGGCCTTCCAACTATCTCAATCGGTTCCTGGGACTCTCAGCAAGCCAAAGTAATCAAGAGCAAGCATTTTCAAGCCCCATATTGCACTATAAGTCAGTCACGATACCTCTCTTTTCTTGAAATTGAATCCCTTAATTTAGGCATTGTTAGGATGAATTAATCACATATTCTTGATCTATGAGACATATGCAAGCTTTCTGCATGATTTAATTGCATTTATATGGCATGTACTGGAATGTGACATTGTTAGGGTTTCATAGCTCGCTTTGGGGTTTTTGAATCTAGACAAAATTAGGCCATGAAAGGGCCACTAATGAACTCAGCAGGACTAGACAAATCTAACCATGGCTTTGGCTTCTATTGATCATATTTGTATTTGATTTTGAGAATTGGCAGGGCTGTAGCGACGAATGTTGTCTGTAGGTAAAGGTTGTCAAAACTTTTAGCCACAGAGTGAGGACAGGGATGATGGCGTGGCTCCATCTGATTCGTCCGTTTGAATTTTCACGCAAAATTTCTATTATTTCGCTTGTTTTATATATAATGATTTTTGTTCATATTATGTACAACAAATGCAAGGTGGTGCAGTGGTGAGCGTAGAATTGGTAATTATTCTAGGACCTGGGTTCGAATCCCAGGTCCCCCAAATATTACATGTTATTTTTCTTTTTAGGATCCAATGTGTTCACAGCAATAGGGGCTATCATACACCCTCAACCTCTAGCCTACCAGATAGCCAGATGGCCAAATCCAAAGGCTATCAATGGGAGAACACCATGGGGATTCGTCAACGCGTGGCATGGAATCCTCAAAGTCAACTTGGACTTCCCTCTTCTTGGGCCCAGATTCTGCTTTTTACACCCCCATATTCAGGCCAATTTTTATCTTTCTATTTTCTTTTCTATTTAATTTAATTTAATTTAATTAATTTATTTATTTACTAACCAATTAAATTATTTTCTTTTATCAAAAATCACCAAAAATATTATTTTTCACCAATTAGATTTAGGTATTTCTTTTATCAATAAATTTATTCATTTAATTAGGTTTATTAATTTAGTCAACTTTAATTTCTTTTTCATAATTAAAAATAATTAGAATAAATATGTTTTATTACTAACTTAATTATATTTTATTTTTTCCTAAAATAACCAAAAAACCAAAAATAGGCCATGTAATTATTTTTTAATTTAATTAACTAATTAATTGCATATTTAATTTAGAAAACTTATTTCTTTTATTAAAAACAACAAAAAAACATTTTTCTTTTAAATTAGGTTAGAAGGGTCAAAACCCTAATTTCTCGTCGATCTAATTTTCCTTGCGCGCTTTATCATTATTTTTATCTATATTAATGTAACTGCCTACAGTTTGTAATAGTTTAATTAGGACGTTTATTTCATTTATCGCTTTACTTTTCAAGGGTTTGTTTTTGGCTATGTAAATACCCGAAGCCTTGTAATAGCTTAGTTTAATTTCCGCAATTTTAAATTCCACAACTTATTAACTTTTAGATGTATGATATAGGGATGCATGACAAGAATGTATGATTAATTTTAAAACAGTTAGATCACCCTAAATGTGCAAAGATAAATAATCTGAAATCGAATCACTCGCACATGCGCACTCCTAGGGTACGCTCCCACTTGGTTGCCTTCGGTAAACGGTCATTGAGTATAAGATACTTTAGTGGTCGTCCTTTTGTCTAAACAAAGATCAAAGTCCCGATTCAGAAAAGTTGCCCTGGAATGGTTGCCTCGGAATTGTTGCCTCGAATAAATTGATCTAAGACATTAGGGTTATTACTAAGACGTCCTAACATTGCTTTAGTGACCGTACGTCCCTTTCGAATTGACCCTCAAAACTCCAACGACGATGCTACCTACTCACTAATAGTGGGATGGCATTGTCTAAAGGAAACAAGCATAAAACGATTCTTTTTTCGAGTAGGTAGATTAGTTCTTAAATACTTGCTCAATCCAAAACAAATTTTTCACACTTACACTCCTTTACAAACAAAGTTTTCAAAAACACTTCATTACACTCTTGAAGACAGAAGCAAGAGTTAAATCGAATTCAAAACAAAAAGCTTTTCAAATCACGTAAACACAAAGAAAACAATTTTGAAAATGATGAGCAAGTACCTAAGAGCCCTTAGATTACTACGGATAGAAAGGGTGCTAATACCTTCCCTTTCTATAATCGTACTCAAAAATATCTCAAAAAAGGAATTTTTCTGTGCTTTTTTCCTTTCCTTGTTGGATAAAATAAAAGTCGGTGGCGACTCTTGCTTACCGTGACATTTTGCAAACACAAAACGCAAACCAGCAAATTCCTTAAAAAAATAGGGAAACACGTCCCGGTTCTGGCCACCGTATCACAGAACTGGCGACTCTGCTGGGGACTTAATAAGTGGGGTGTACCTTAGGAATAGTTCATCATATTTTTTTCAATTGCTTGATTTGATTGCTTTATTTTGTGGGCTTTTGTATCAGAGTTACTATAGATCCTAACTCGGATCTGGGGACACCTTTTAGGTAAGTAGCAATAGACTGTGAGGGAACTGTACGGCGTAGACCGATACGGTTGAAGCAGTAGCTACATTGGTGTGACACATTAGTTGGTACCGATATCCCTTGTGGAGCAACAAGGAGAGTATGGGGCTGCTAATGGGTCATTAAGCATCAACTGACCTTAGAACCTATAATTGACCAACTTGGCCATAGAAAGTAGCAGTATGCTACACTCATTGAGACCATTCTCTCGTGATGATTCCGGCCGCAAGAAAAGATTGCTAAACTGGAATTATGATCGATCGAGGATGGTCAGTGATATTGAGAACCTCTAGAACCCGATTACTATTACTAGGACATGTTGAACCAACCAAACTGAAAGAGGGTAATACCTAAACTCCATGCCAGCCTGAAATTTAAGGGCTATTGTGTGACTTGTTTTCCCTTACCATGTTTGCTGTCTGTGATACCTGTGGTGTGTTTTTATCATGACATCATGCATCATGACATCGCATGCATATTTCATTAGACTAACCATTTTAAAGACCAAGGGGATTCATCTTTGTTCTGTTTTGCAGATCATGGCATCTATGCGCAGAAATACCATTCGAATCAGCTTCGTGCAAATACCTGCTCAGCTTAGAGAGTTGGTTTCAAAGGTTCCTGATACTTCTTCCTTTGTTAGAAGACATGGTCATCTCCTCATCCTGGTCACTTCCAAGTTGGATGAACAAATGATGAGTGTCCTGTTCCAGTTCTTTGACCCGTTGCATCACTGTTTCACCTTCCCGGACTATCAACTTGTCCCTACTTTGGAGGAGTTTTCTGATTTACTTGGCATATCTATTCTAGAGAAGACACCCTTTACAGGTTTGGAGATAGCTCCTAGGCCAGAGGATATTGCTTCAGCCCTCCATCTAACAAAGGATGATGTAGTATCTAATTGGGACATTCAGAGTGGGGTTAAAAGCTTCCTGGCTAAGTTCTTGATTGATCAAGCTCAACAATTCTGGGACAACTTAAATTTTCAAGCTTTTGAAGACATCCTGGCTCTCCTCACCTATGGCTTGGTTCTGTTCCCTAATTCAGATTCTTTTGTCGATGTTAACGCAATCAAGATTTTCATGTCCCGTAACCCAGTGCCTACTCTCTTAGGTGATATTCTACATGCTCTTTACACCCATACTGTTCGGAAAAGGGGAACCCTCTTATGTTATGCACTGCTGCTGGCGAGGTGGTTTATTTCTCACCTCCCCAAATCTGTACTGAAGAATGAGGAAGGAATGGACTGGGCTTACAAAATCATATCCCTTGCTCATATGGACATCCTTTGGAGTACTAAAGATATGGAAAAGGTAGCTGTCATTGATCGGTTCTGGGAATACTCCAATCTTCCATTGCTTGGAATTCGAGGAGGCATAACCTATAATCCTTGTTTGGCCTTACGACAGTTTGGACGAGCTCGGGGGGACGGTCCTCATGAGCTGTTACTTACAGGTATTATCTTTGACTTCAAGGGGGATATTGAGGGACATCGCCGCAGGTTCATACGAGCTTGGGATAGGGTGAACAGGTCTATTCCACATGAGCTAGGAATGGAGACTTCTCTCCTGATGCAACCGTACCTCCAGTGGGTTTGAGCCCGTGCTCAAAAGCTGGGGATGCCATACGAAGCTGTTTTGCCGGTGATTGTGGAGCATGCTGATGAAGAAGGGGTTCTTTATACGGTCCTCCATCCATACATTCCTATTGATATTGGGGCATTAAAGAGATCTTGGATCCTGTTAAGGGAAGAAAGGGATACTTACACAGAGAAATATCATGAGCAGGAGCGGAAGATCCTGAAGCTTACAAGGCAGCTGGAGACTAAGAGGACAATCAACGATTATGTCAGCACGAAAGGAAAACGACCATGGGAATTCTGATGTCTTTTACTATATCTAGTTTAGATTTGCTTTTCAGTATTTCTTTTGTAACGCCTTAAAGGCATTTGTTAAACATTGTTTCAAGTTTTAATCTAATAAAGTGTGTTTTATTTTGGTTTACAAATTTGAATCTCCCTAAGTCTTTGAAATCATTTCATGCGTATTCCATTCCCATGCACCTCATTACAGGTACCCTTACAAGTTTCTTATCTTCTTCGCTGTTCATTTCATCACAACATGTCTTCTGAAACATCTACTGATCAAGCTATTAAGGCTCTTCAAGCTCAGAATGCCCAGTTCCAAGAAATGTTCCTGAACTTGGCCAAGAGTCAACAAGATTTGAAGACTCTTATCTTGAAGGAAAAGAAGAAGAAGAAGAAGAAGAAGAAGAAGAAGAAGAAGAAGAAGGTGGTCCTCCTAAATATGGGTCACAGGTTTGGGAACAGGTTGAGACAAGAAGCTGATTTATCTCACTCATCTGGAGGGGGAGAGAATCAAGAGGAAAGGAAGGGTCCTAGCCCTATGGTTTCTGACAATGACACCGACTTTGATGAAGACCAGTATCCTCCTGCCGAGGATAGGTATAAGCAACTCGAAGACCAGTTGAGCGCAATAGAGATCCAGAAGATACCTGGGTTGGACTTCGAAGGTTTGGGTTTGGCATCTGGGGTGGTGATCCCACACAAGTTTAAAGCTCCTGTCTTTACTAAGCACGACGGGGTCTCCTGCCCAAAGTTACACCTCCGCTCGTATGTTAGAAAGATCCAGCCGTATACTGCCGATAGGAACCTCTGGGTTCATTTCTTTCAAGATAGTCTGTCAGGGACTTAACTTGAATGGTTCTACCAACTGGAAGGAGCTAATGTCTGCAACTGGGAGGACCTTGCTGCTGCTTTTTACAAGCAATACCAATATAATACCGACCTTGCTCCCACACTTACCCAACTTCAGGGTATGTCTATGGGTGCGAGCGAAGGTTTTAAGGATTACGCTTAGAAGTGGAGAGATCTTGCTGGAAGAGTCCAACCCCCTCTGGCTGATAGGGAGTTGGTGGATATGTTTCCTGGGACTTTGTCTGGCCCGTATCTTAATCATTTGATCGGTAGTTCATCGTCTGGGTTCAGTGAATTGATTATGACTGGGGAGAGAGTTAAGGCCGGTATTAAAAGTGGCAAGATACAGAAAGGTGCTTCGTCAAGTACAGAGAAGAAGCCTTTCAAGAAGGAATCTAGTGCAGTTTACAGCTCGAGGAGCCAAAACCGACCTGAGCGTCGCCAAGCAGTTAATGCGGTGGTAATATCAAGACCAACTGTTGCCCCATAATGCAACAATCAACAAAGAGTAGAGAGACCGCAAAGGTAGTATACTCGGCTCAGTATGACTCTATCTCAAATTTTTCCGCAATTGTTGAAAACAAACTTGGTGATTCTGAAGGAGGCTCCAAAGAATCCCAGTACTACATCACCGCTGTATAATCCGAACGCCCGTTGTGCTTATCATTTCGATAGCCCGGGGCATGATACCAATAACTGTTGGGCTTTGAAGAATAAGGTGCAGGATCTGATTGATGCTAAGGAGATCGAATTTGAAGTGCCAGAAAATCCTAATGTCATGACTGCTCCTATGCCTAAGCATGGAGTAAATGTTGTGGATGATGATTCATTTGTAACCTCTGCGGAAGACATTTCTACTCCATTGATGACAGTGAAGAAGAACTTATTATTGGCTGGTTTATTTCCGGGCTGTGGCAAAGGTTGCCACCTGTGTTCCATCCTATCTACTGGTTGCCATCTATTGAAGTCAGGTGTCCAACACCTGATGGATAACAAAGAAATCTTGTTCGAGAAAACTTTGGTTCCATTGATTCCTGTTGAAGATGTTTCCATAATCACCATTTCCGCCAATTCTTCCAAGGCTTCCTTGAGAAAGCCTATTAGAATTACATCTGTTCCGAGGGTTGCTCCATTGATCATTACTATTCCTGGACCTATCCCTTACACGTCGGATAAGGCTGTCCCGTGGCACTATGGGTCCGATGTGTATTATCATGGGATTAAACAAGACTTGAAGGTTGAAGAGGCTGATACTGATGTCAACAACATTGTTGGGTCTAGCAAAGTCACCCGAAGCGGAAGACTTTTCTCTCCTGAGATATCCCCACCAACTGTTCTAAACCTGTTGCTATTTCACCTGCCAGTACATCTGCTACTGTCCCTGTTCATGTTCCAATCATTACCCCTGTCACAGAGTCATCTGACGCTCGGGGCAAAGGGATCATCGGTGAGCCTGCCCAGACGGAGGCACCAAAAAAGATTACTGTTGCAACCTCTAGACAGGAGATAGAGGAAATTCTAAAGATCATCAAGAAGAGCGACTACAACATAGTCGAACAGCTGGGGCAAACCCCGTCAAAGATCTCCATGTTATCTTTATTGTTGTTCTCAGAAGCCCACACAAAGGCTTTAATCGCTTTCCTGAAAACTGCGCATGTGCCGCAGGAAACATCTGCTGATCAATTCAAAGACTGTGTGGCTAGCTTGACCGCTGACAACGGGTTGGGTTTCTCCAACGCAGATTTGACTGCCAAAGGAAAGAATCACAATGACACTCTGTACGTTTCAATCGAGTGCAGGGGCACTAATCTAGCTCACGTGCTGGTGGATACTGGGTCCTCGTTAAATGTTTTACCCAAGAAAGCATTAGATCGGTTGGACTGTGAAGGGTTGGTGATGAAGCCGAGTAATATTGTGGTTAGGGCCTTTGACAGGTCCAAAAGGATGGTACATGGAGAGGTGGATGTTCCAGTTAAGGTGGGTTCTCATACTTTCGCGTCTACATTCTATGTGATGGACATTCGACCATCTTATTCTTACTTGTTGGGTCGCCCGTGGATTCATAAAGCTGGGGCAGTAACTTCCACGCTCCATCAGATGTTAAAATATCCAGTAAAGTGGAAAATTGTTACAGTACGAGGAGAGAGGAGTACATGGTAAGCCACCTCAACTCTTTTCGGTATATGGAGATGGATGGTGAGTTCATTGAAACCTCGTGTCAAAACTTTAAAGAAGTCCCCCAAACGCTGGCGTCGAATGAAACAGTTTTTGAAGATCCTCCAATGAAGATGGCCTCCCTCAAGGATGCCCGGGCTGTTATTGAAAAAGGTGGGTGTGCAAATTGGGGCCAACTCCCTGACTTTGCACACAAGACTGAAAGTTTGGTTTGGGTTTTACTATAGAAGCTCAAAGGGCCGTTCGACGCGCGCAGATTGGAAGACCTCCCATGCGTGTCACAAATATGGGAGTGAATGCAATTGAAGATGATGATGAAGATTCAGATTTCGAAAGCTGGATTTACCCGACTACTGACGGTGGATTAAGCAATTGGATGGCAAAGGACTTCGTGCCCATTTCTTTTACTATACAGTAATAGACTTTTGTTTTGAGTTTGAAACAGACAATTTAAAACTTTACGGCCCGGTGCCTTACCCGAGACACCATGGCTTTGTTTGAGGGCTTATTATGTGTCATTTCCATATATCATCAATAAAAGCATTGGACATTTTCTTGCATTACAAATTTTGCGCTCCCTGTTTTTCTTTTCTATCTTGTAAAACAACCATTTGTCTTACACACACTCACATATACAGGTCTACATCCACTCTGGATCCCACTGATAACGACTCTGCTACTACCAATTATGACTTCGAAAGTCCGATCAACCAAGCCGAGGACAAAGGTCAGGATAATTGCAAAGTGCCTGGGGAGCTTACTAGACTGTTACTTCAGGAAGAGAGGGCCATTCAGCCGCATAAGGAGCTAGTGGAAACAGTAAATCTGGGTACAAAAGTAGACAAGAAAGAGGTCAAGATCGGTGCAAATCTGGAGTCTGGTGTTAAACAATGGTTGATATGGATGCTGCGTGACTATGTTGAGATCTTTGCCTGGTCTTATGAAGATATGCCTGGGTTGGATACCGATATTGTGGTTCACCGTTTGCCAACCAAGGAAGACTGTCCTCCAGTGAAACAGAAAGTTCGTCTAATGCGTCCGAAGATGTCTGAGAAAATCAAAGCTGAGGTTATGAAACAGTTTGATGCTGGTTTTCTAGCAGTTACTTCTTACCTGCAGTGGGTTGCCAACGTGGTTCCAGTGCCAAAGAAAGATGGTAAGGTTCGGATGTGTGTTGACTATAGGGATCTGAACAGGGCAAGCCCCAAGGACGATTTCCCTCTACCTCATATTGACATTCTGGTTGACAACACCGCACAACATAAGGTATTCTCCTTTATGGATGGTTTCCATGGTTAAAATCCGATTAAGATGGCTCCCGAGGATATGGAAAAGACAACCTTCGTTACTCAATAGGGTACCTTTTGCTATAAGGTCATGCCGTTCGGATTGAAGAATGTTGGGACAACATATCAGCGTGCCATGGTCGCTTTGTTCCACGACATGATTCATCATGAGATTGAGGTATACGTTGACAACATGATTGCAAGGTCCCAGACTGAGGAAGAACACCTCAACCATCTTCAAAAGCTATTTGACAGGTTGAAGTTGTACAAGTTGAGGTTAAATCCGAACAAGTGCACCTTCGGAGTGAGGTCTAGTAAGCTGCTGGGTTTCGTCGTTAGTGATAAAGATATTCAAATAGACCCTGCAAAGGTGAAGGCTATACAGGAAATGCCAGCTCCCCGAACAGAAAAAGAAGTCAGAGGCTTTTTGGGACGGTTGAATTACATTTCCCGATTCATCTCACACCTAATTGCTACTTGTGAGCCAATCTTCAAGTTACTGAAGAAATATCAAGTGGTAAAGTGGAATGATGAATGTCAGGCCGCTTTCGAAAGGATCAAGGGATATCTCTAAGAACCACCTATTCTGATTCCTCCAGTTGAAGGGAGACCTCTGATCTTATACTTGACAATACTCGACAATTCAATGGGGTGCATGCTGGGGCAGCATGACGAGTCTGGCCGAAAAGAGCATGCTATTTATTACCTTAGCAAAAAGTTTACCAACTGCAAGACCCGATACTCGTTGCTTGAGAAAACTTGATGCGCTTTGGCATGGGCTGCTCGCTGGCTGAGACAGTATATGCTGACTCACACTACTCTATTGATATCAAAGATGGGTCCAATCAAGTATATTTTCGAGAAGCTTGCCTTGTCCGGAAGAATAGCAAGATGGCAGATGATCTTGACTGAATACGACATCCAATACACGACTCAAAAGGCAATCAAAGGAAGTGTGTTGGCAGATCATTTGGCATATTAGGCAGTGGACGATTACCAATCTATGAACTTCGAGTTTCCGGATGAGAACATCATGTTGGTGACTGACTGTGAAACACCTGGACCGGATGAAGGACCTGAGGAAGGATCCCGATGGTCTGTGTACTTTGATGGAGCTTCAAACGCCTTGGGTAATGGCATTGGCGCCGTGATCATATCTCCTGAAGGCTGTCATACTCCATTTACCGCCCGCTTATGTTTTAACAGCACCAACAACATGGCGGAGTATGAAGCGTGTATCATGGGTCTTCGAGCAGCTATTGACCTAAGGATTAAGTTCTTAAGTGTATTCGGAGATTTCGCTCTCGTGATCAGTCATATCAAAGGTGAGTGGGATATGAAACACCCAAATCTTATTCCTTACAAGGAGTATGTTTTGACTTTGCTTCCATACTTCGAGGAGATAACCTTTGAACACTTCCCAAGAGAGGAGAATCAGTTGGCGGACGCGCTAGCTACGATGTCTTCTATGTTCAAGGTTAGATGGGACAATGAGGCTCCCCAGATTACCATTGAGAGGTTGGACGAACTTGCATATTGCTATGAAATTGAGATTGAAGAGGTAGCAGATAAACCCTAGTTTCACAAGGTAAAAAGGTATCTTGAAGCTCAATAATACCCCGAGGGTGCATCTGTTAATGATAAGAAGTTTCTGAGAAGGTTCACAGTGATGTTCTTCATCAGTAATGGTATCCTTTACAAGTGTAACCATGATTCGACCTTACTGCGTTGTATGGATAAGAACGAGGCCAAAAGGATTATGGTAGAGTTGCATGAAGGTACTTTCAGAACTCATTCCAGTGGACATACCATGGCAAAGAAAATCCTACGGGAAGGATATTATTGGTCTACCATGGAAGCCGACTGTTATCAGCATTATCAGACCTGTCATAAGTGCCAAGTCTATGCTGATAAGATGCACATACCTCCAGTTCCTCTGAATGTCTTGACAACTCCTTGGCCTTTCGCAATGTGGGGCATCGATATGATTGGTGAGATCAGACCAACTGCGTCCAACGAGCATCGTTTCATCCTGGTGGCAATTGATTACTTTACAAAGTGGGTTGAAGCAGCTTCCTTTGCTACAATAACCAAGAACATCGTGGCACGATTTATTCGGCATAATCTGATCTGTCGATATGGTGTACCAGAGAGGATCATTATGGACAACGGTACAAATCTCAATAATAATATGATCACCGAGCTCTGCAAGCAGTTCAAGATACAGCATCACAACTCTTCTCCTTACCGGCCAAAGATGAATGGGGCTGTCGAAGAGGCTAATAAGAATATCAAGAAGATTGTGCAGAAGATGACAGTAACATATAAAGACTGGCACGAGATGTTACCATTTGCTCTTCATGGGTACTGTACCTCAGCGCGGACGTCAATAGGGGCAACACCCTATTCCTTGGTATATGGCATGGAAGCAGTCTTACCCATTGAAGTTTAGATACCCTCTCTTCGGATTATGAAGGATGCAGGTTTGAGCGAGGATGATTGGATCCAGACCCGATTTAATTAACTGAGCTTAATCGACGAAAAGAGACTTACTGCTATTTGTCATGGTCAGACGTATCAAAAACGGATGATCAAGGCATTTAACAAGAAATTTAAACGACAAGAGTATCAAATTGGGGATCTGGTGATCAAGCGCATCATATTACCTCAAGGTGATCCCAGGGGCAAATGGACCCCTACGTACGAAGGGCCGTTTGTGGTTAAGAACATTTTCTCAGGAGGAGCTATGATTCTAACCACCATGGATGGTGACGACCTTCCTCACCCCGTCAATGCATACATAGTGAAAAAATACTACGCATAATCAAAGACCCGCTAGGTCGACTGGCCTAGGCAAAAATAAGGGCTTCCCGGCGAAACAAAAGGGTTCGGGCAAAAATAAGGGATGAAAATGAAAAAATCTGTACACCCGGCAAGTCGAAAACCTGAAAAGGCGGCTTGGGCAAAAAAGGGTATCCCGGTGGACTGAAAACCCAAAAGGGCGGTCCAGGAAAAAATTAGGGATTAAAGCGTAACACTATGTCTCATTGGATCACCTTACGATTAGACTTCGGTATCAACTATTAAGCTCGAACGGCGCCAAACAATCTGATCTACCTTCAACCAAGTAGCAAAGTGATGAGATGCTCGAGGACATAAAGGAAATAGCAGAGTTGGAACCCAGTGGGATTGTTCACATAGCTGTTTTTCTTTGTTTTTCAGAAATTGTATAAACTCTATTGTTCGGAGGCGTTCTCTTACTAGGACGTCAGCCTCTTGTACCAAAACGCCTATTTACAGGTTAATTTCAAAATCAATACAATTCGTTTTCACAAATAGATTTCAAATTATTTTCCTTTTCTATTTTGTTTTGCAAGAACGTCCAATGTTCATTTTTGATATATGCATTTGACAATAATTGCTGCTCATGAATATTTACATGCGAAACAAAAGACGATTACTCGTAATATCAGGAACAAGGGCAAATAAGAATTGTCCAAGTCTTACAGTTTCTTTATTCACCAGGTATAGGGATAGACCCAGTTGGAGAAAACGATTAAAGGTATATTCACTCCTCGCAGAGTAAGAGAAAGACAATGGTGTTAATTCTCCCCAGCTGAGGCTCGCAACCGCGAATGAATCAGCGATATTCTCCCCCCAAGTAGAGCTTATCTACCATCCGCACTGAAAAATTTTCCCCAGCGGAGTATGAAAAATTATCCCCAGTGGAGTTTGAAAAAAAATTATCCCCAGTGGACTCTGGAAAACTATCCCAGTAGAGTCTAAAAGATTATTCCCCGTGAAGTCGCAACTGGAAAATCATCCCCAACAGAGTTCATTCCTCTAACAAACAGAAACTCAATCCCCAACAGAGTTTATCATCACCGGCAATGATGATTCATCCCCAGCCGAGGTTATTTCTCCAAATCAACAGATTCTCTATAAGAATATTTCCTCCCCACAGAGTCATTTCCTCATCAGTTTATTCCCCCAGCGAAGTTATCCTCTCCTGCAGGATCATTCTCATAATCATCTTCATTCACTATCCCAAGCGGAAACGAAGAATTCAACTCTCTTCTCCAGCAGCAATCCGGGATTTATTTTCCCCCAGCTAAAAACATCACATGTCCATACATCATGACACATGCATATATGCATCATACAATACAATCTCATTTATTTTAGGAATATCATTGATTGATACATATCATGCATTATATACAGCTAATCTTTACCTTTCAGGAAGGATACAATCAAATTCTCACAAAATTCAAGCTGTGAAGCTCGGATACGACTAGATAATAGTTTAATCCCCAGTTGAATAACGAACGATCGAAGTTCCTAAAATTCAACTTTCCTCTTCAATAGAGATGATTCCTCAGTAGAATACGGACGACCGAAGTTCCTAAAATTCAACAGAGATGATTCCTCAGTAGAATACGGACGACCGAAGTTCCTAAAATTCAAATTGAGATGATTCCTCAGTAGAATACGGACGATCGAAATTCCTAAAATTCGACAAAGATGTTCCCTCAGTAGAATACGGACGACCGAAGTTCCTAAAATTCGACAGAGATGTTTCCTCAGTAGAATACGGATTACCGAAGTTCCTAAAATTCAACAGAGATGATTCCTCAATAGAATACGGACGACCGAATTTCCTAAAATTCAACAGAGATGATTCCATAGTAGAATACGGACGACCGAAGTTCCTAAAATTCAACAGAGATCATTCCTCAGTAGAATAACGGATGACCAAAGTTCCTAAAATTCAACAGAGATGGTTCCTCAGTAGAATACGGACGACCGAAGTTCCTAAAATTCAACATAGATGATTCCTCAGTAGAATAACGGACGAGTTCCTAAATTTCAACAGAGATGTTTCCTCAGTAGAATACGGACGACCGAAGTTCCTAAAATTCAACAGAGATGATTCATCGGTGGAATAACGGACGATCGAAGTTCCTAAAATTCAACAGAGATGATTCCTCAGTCGAATACGGACGACTAAAGCTCCTAAAATTCTATTTCTCTCAAGACAGAGATCAGCATTCCCTAGCGGAATTTTCCTCAAACAACAGGTATACAAGCTCTCGCTAAGGAATCTCTTATGCGATCGACACTCCTTCAGATGGTATCTTTAAGCCCATCGCCTCGTCATAAATTTCCAAATAGCATCTGTAAGCCCATTCCCGACATCAAAAAACAAGTACCACTTCATGCGAGTGCAAATTTGTGGGCACTCTAGTGTTCAATCCTCTTCCACCTTCGGATCACGAAAGGCACGAAAGCCAATCTACATCCTCGAGTTTAAGAAGATTGAACAGGGGCAACTGTTGTACCCCAAAATTTTCCATCCCATATTTCTCAAAAACATTTTAAGAAAGATCCCCAAATTGCTCAAGGTAGTCCAAGGGTTGGCCAAACAAGCTCTCTCCTAAGGCAGTCTACCTCAAATTAGGGTTTCATGTTGCATCAAGATACTTGAGTCCAAGGGACCCCAAATGCTCAACATTTTCCTAATATGTTCTCAAGATCATCCATGTCAATTTTCAAGCCCTACAGAGGAAATTTGCTCAGTCAATTGCTCAACGGCCTGAAAATCGACTGTGCTAGGGCAAAAGTCAACTGTGGCCCACATACAGTCAAACTTCAAGATTTTTGGTCAACATCCTCATTCTGAAGTATATTTCATCATTTGATCAAGGGTTGATCATGATTCATCAAGGATTTCTCATAATTCATCAAGACTCAAAAGTTGCTAAATTAGGGTTTTGTAGGGAAAGTCAACTCAACTTTGATCAAGCATAACTTTCTCATACTTTATGAGAAATGACCCATACAAAGCTCATTTTGAAAAGGATTCCATGCTCTACAATCCATCTTCAGATCCCAAGTTCAAAATATGCACTCACAAGAAGTTATGAATTTGGACATTATAAGTTATTTTGAAAAGTCAACAAAAACACCTTTTTTATCAAAGCTTCATACGTGAGCATGGAATATCAAATTTAGATGAAACCAAAAGGTTTGATTAGAGGACATCTCAAGCTTTCTAAAAAGTCAAAGAACACCCCCAAATAGTCAAATTTAGGAAGTTATGCATTGGTGAAGTTGACCTTTGTTTGCAAAATTGCCAAAAGTCAACTATGCCGAAAACTTCAATTTTTGCCAAATGGGCCCAATCGTTTTCACTTGTTTTGAGTTGGCAACATAGTCCACGAGCTCTATCCCTTGCCACTTGTCCTTATCATGTTTTTATTATTTATTTTGATTTTGATTTGATTTAAATCAATTTTAATCAAAACAAATCATATAAAATCCAAAACATTGAAAACACAAGATTTTGTGCTTGTTTCATGTTTCAATTACAGCTAGCAAGTATTCAAATTCGTATCAAGGCATGGTGTGTACAAAAATATTAAAATAGGCCAATTTTGGAAAGTTTTCAAAGGGAATCAAATCAAGAATCCAATTCATTGATGGAGGAAGATTGATATCAGTGATCAACCATAATCCCTTCCTTGATACATATAGAGGGTGAGCAGACCTAAAAGAGAGGTTAGAAACAGGTGCAACAAGGAGAACAGAATTAAAAAAAATCAAGAAAAAGTGCAAGATCGAATTTAGTGTTCCAGACATCCTCAAGGCCTTCCAGCTTTCTCAATCGGTTCCTGGGACTCTCAGCAAGCCAAAGCAATCAAGAGCAAGCATTTTCAAGCCCCATATTGCACTGTAAGTCAGTCACGATACCTCTCTTTTCTTGAAATCGAATCCCTTGATTTAGGCATTGTTAGGATGAATTAATCACATATTCTTGATCTATGAGACATATGCAAGCTTTCTGCATGATTTAATTGCATTTATATAGCCTGTACTGGAATGTGCCATTGTTAGGGTTTCATAGCTCGCTTTGGGGTTTTTGAATCCAGACAAAATTAGGTCATGAAAGGGCCACTAATGAACTCAGTAGGACCAGACGAATCTAACCATGGCTTTGGCTTCTATTGATCATGTTTGTATTTGATTTTGAGAATTGGCAGGGCTGTAGCGACGGACGTTGTCCGTAGGTAAAGGTTGTCAAAACTTTTAGCCACGGAGAGAGGACAGGGATGATGGCATGGCTCCATCTGATTCGCCCGTTTGAATTTTCGTGCAAAATTTCTATTATTTCTCTTGTTTTATAAATAATGATTTTTGTTCATATTATGTACAACAAATGCAAGGTGGTGCAGTGGTGAGCGTAACATTCATAATTGTTCCAGGACCTGGGTTCGAATCCCAGGTCCCCCAAATATTACATGTTATGTTTCTTTTCAGGATCCAATGCGTTCACAGCACTAGGGGCTATCATACACCCTCAACCTCCAGCCTGCCAGATGGCCATATGGCCAAATCCAAAGGCTATCAATGAGAGAACACCACGGGGCTTCGTCAACGCGTGGCATGGGATCCTCAAAGTCAACTTGGACTTCCCTCTTCTTGGGCCCAAATTCTTCTTTTTACACCCCCATATTCAGGCCCATTTTTCTCTTTCTATTTTCTTTTCTATTTAATTTAATTTAATTTAATTAATTAATTTATTTACTAACCAATTAAATTATTTTCTTTTATCAAAAATCATCAAAAATATTATTTTTCACCAATTAGATTTAGGTATATTTTTTTTATCAATAAATTTATTCATTTAATTAAGTTTATTAATTTAGTCAACTTTAATTTCTTTTTCATAATTAAAAATAATTAGAATAAATAGGTTTTATTACTAACTTAATTATATTTTATTTTTTCCTAAAATAACCAAAAAACCAAGAATAGGCCATGTAATTATTTTTTAATTTAATTAACTATTAATTGCATATTTAATTCAGAAAACTTATTTCTTTTATTAAAAACAACAAAAAAACATTTTTCTTTTAAATTAGGTTAGAAGGGTCAAAACCCTAATTTCTCGTCGATCTAATTTTCCTCGCGCGCTTTATCATTATTTTTATCTATATTAATGTAACTGCCTACAGTTTGTAATAGTTTAATTAGGACGTTTATTTCATTTATCGCTTTACTTTTCAAGGGTTTATTTTTGGCTATGTAAATACCCAAAGCCTTGTAATAGCTTAGTTTAATTTCCGCAATTTTAAATTCCGCAACTTATTAACTGTTAGATGTATGATATAGGGATGCATGACAAGAATGTATGATTAATTTTAAAACAGTTAGATCACCCTAAATGTGCAAAGATAAATAATTTGAAATCGAATCACTTGCACATGCGCACTCCTAGGGTACGCTCCCACTTGGTTGCCTTCGGTAAACGGTCATTGAGTATAGGATACTTTAGTGGTCGTCCTTTTGTCTAAACAAAGATCAAAGTCTCGATTCGGAAAAGTTGCCTCGGAATGGTTGCCTCAGAATTGTTGCCTCGAATAAATTGATCTAAGACATTAGGGTTATTACTAAGACGTCCTAACATTGCTTTAGTGACTGTACATCCCTTTCGAATTGACCCTCAAAACTCCAACAATGATGCTACCTACTCACTAATAGTGGGATGACATTGTCTAAAGGAAACAAGCATAGAACGATTCTTTTTTTGAGTAGGTAGATTAGTTCTTAAGTACTTGCTCAATCCAAAACAAATTTTTCACACTTACACTCCTTTACAAACAAAGTTTTCAAAAACACTTCATTACACTCTTGAAGACAGAAGCAAGAGTTAAATCGAAGTCAAAACAAAAAGCTTTTCAAATCACGTAAACACAAAGAAAACAATTTTGAAAATGATGAGCAAGTACCTAAGAGCCCGTAGATAACTACAGATAGAGAGGGTGCTAATACCTTCCATTTCTATAATCTACCCCCCCGTACTCAGAAATATCTCAAAAAAGGAATTTTTCTGTGCTTTTTTCCTTTCCTTGTTGGATAAAATAAAAGTCGGTGGCGACTCTTGCTTACCGCGACACTTTGCGAACACAAATGCAAAACATAAACCAGCAAATTCCTTTAAAAAATAGGGAAACACGTCCCGGTTCTGGCCACCGCATCACACACTCCCCACAGAGTAAAAGTATTCAAAAGCATTGATGTGGGCTTTCCCGAAACAGGAAGTAATCTCCCCATCCAGGGTCATTAAGAAACCTGACAGCTATATCCCCCAGCCAAATTTCATAATCACGAGCGGGTCAATTTTAATTACCCAAGCAGAGTTTATTTCTCTGGACACAAGCTCAATCCCCGACAAAGCTCATTACTTCAGCTACGAAAATTCACTTTCCAAGTTGTTCCCCACAGAGTTATTCTCAAACAGAATCTCTCGCTGACATAATATTCATAAATAATAAAGAATAAACCTCCAGCATAGTCATATCCATTCACCATCCCTGGCGGAAGTGGAAGAACCACAATTCTCTACAATAGTTAGGAATGCTATATTCTCCAGCAGCAGTAAGGGATTTATTTTCCAAGACTTGGACATACCCAATAGCATTTCATGTACATACATCATGACATGCGCATGCATACCATATACAGCAGGGTCTCATTTATTTTGAGAACATCATCTCACAAGGCATTTCATGCATTGCATATAATTAACCCTGGTATCTTTTTAGGAAAGATAATTATCTTCAACAAATCCAACAGTTATACAGGTCACGTCTGCAGGCGACTAATGGAAACTTTGTTCCCGAAACCAAACATGTCAACTAATCTACACGATCACTTTGAAGTAACCCTACGACCCAAGTTCCTTCTCAGTAGCCCTACTACCCAGGCTTTATTCTGAAGTAACCCTATTATCCAGGTTCCTTCTCATAGCCCTACTATCTAGGCTTTCATCCCGGAGTAACCTTACTATCCAGGTTCCTTCTCATAGCCCTATTATCCAGGCTTTCATCCCGAAGTAACCCTACTATCCAGGTTCCTTCTCACAGCCCTACTATCCAGGCTTTCATCCTAAAGTATCCCCACTTTCCAAGTTCCTTCTCATAGCCCTACTATCCAGGCTTTCACCTCGAAGTAACCCTACTATCCAAGTTCCTTCTCTCTTATCTCCAAATAACAGTTTACAACACTGTAAGACCTGAACCAGACCAGACACGGACGATTTCACATTTCCCTAGTAAGTCGCTGTGCAGCCTGGACCCTGACTAGATATGCAGTTCACTTCCACCTCCTCAATCAAGAATTAATTCCCCAGTAGAGTAATGGACAACCGAAGCTCCTAGACTTTATTTCCCAAGACATAAATCAACTTTCCTCGGTGAAGTCCTCCTCAGCGGCAGGTACATGAATTCTCGCAAAGGAATCTCTTATTTAACCGATATCTTCTCTAGATGGCATCTTTGAGCCCATCTCCGACGATTCTCCATCACCTTCCAAATGGAATCTGTAAGCCCATTCCCGATATTATCGATTGATCACCACGCACTTCATGCGAGTGCAAATTTCTGGGCACTCTAGTGTCCAATCATCTTCCACCCTCAGATCACGAAAGGAAGACCAGCCAATCTACATCCTCAGGTTTAAGAAGATTGAACATGGGAAGCTGCTTACCCTAAAACTCTCCCTCTCATTTTACTCAACATATGCTCATTAAGACCTTCAACTTGCTCAAGGATACCCAAGAGTTGACCAGACAAACTCTCTCCTAAAGCAATGAACCTCCAACTAGGGTTTCCATTTTAATCAAGATGGGTGAGATCCAAAGGACTCATATGCTCTCTATAGTCCTAATATGTCCTCAAGGTCATTCATGCCAAGTTGCATGCCTTACAGAAGAAGTTTGCTCAGTCAACTGCTTAGATACTTGAAAATCAACTATATTAGGTCAAAAGTCAATTGTGGCCCATGTGCAGTCAAACTTCAAAAATTTTAGTCAACATCAACATTTTGAAGTGATATTCATCATTTGATCAAAGTTTGATCATGATTCCTCAAGGGACGCTCCTAATTCAACAAAACTCAAAAGTTGCTAAATTAGGGTTTCTCAAGAAAAGTCAACCAAACTTTGACAAGCATAACTTTCTCATACTTTATTAGAAATTTCTCATCCAAGGCTCATTTTGAAGATAATCCAATTTCCTACAAATCATCTTCAACCCTCAAGTTAAAAAAATGAACTCATAAAAAGATGTGGATTTCTACATTATAGGTTCTTTTGAAAAGTCAACAAAAACACCTTTTGGGTCAAAGCTTCTTACATGAACATGGAAGACCCAATTTAGATGAAACTAAAATGTTTGTTTAGGGGACATCCTAAGCTTTATAAAAAGTCTAAGAACACCTCTCTAGGGTTAAAATTGGAAGATTTATGTATTGTCAAAGTTGGCCATTTTTGGAAAATTGCCAAAAGTCAAATGTGCTCAAAAGTGCATTTTTATCAAATGGGCCTAGCTTTTCATGATTGTATCTTTTGTTGAAGACATGGTTCATGACCCAAATCAGCATCCATATATTATATTCTCTATTTATTCATTTTATTTTGATTTTTATTATTTAAAAGTCAAATTAAATCAAATAAATGACAAAAAATATAAAAGATTGATTTTTTGATTTGATTTTTGTTAGAATCAAATCTAATTAAGCTAGCCTAATCAGATCAAATCGAATCAAGGTAAGTTGAGGCAAAAATAGCATGATTAGGATTGTTTTGGAAAGATATCATATAGCAAACAAATCACATTTAATTTCCATAATTCAAAAAGATTCAGTATGTTTTTGTTTACCTAAGACACTCTATTACATATACACAATGCAGCCAAGGCAAAAGAAGGAGGGCCACATTCGTTAGAACTGAAGAATAAAACTCAAATTTTGGAAAAAAAAGTGGTAGATTGTTTTCTAACCTAGGGGACGATTCAAGACATTCCAAAGCTTATAATCGCTTCCTGGATATCTACTGAAGCTAACACGATCGTTTGTAAGCCTTCCTAAGCCCTGAATCGCTCCTGGTAAACCCACGGTTTGCACATACAAGCTTGATTTTGATTTTACAATTTATGTATGATTAGCCACTCTTAAGCATAACATTGTGTTTGTATAATTATTTGGAATGTTTTGGTTCAATTAATTTTGCGTTTTGATGCCTATATTGATGATTGCCATGGCTAGGGTTTAAGAAGCCGTTTTAGGGCTTCTCTGTACAGGTAAAATTAGGCCAAGAAAAGGATACAATGATGCTCGTGGGATCAAGACGAATTGTACCATGTACTCACTTTTAATTTATCATGCGATTTGTGTATTTTTGAAGCTTGTAGGGTTATGGCTATAGAGTTCTATCCGTAGGTAAAAGGTATTGGCCTAAAATGACGGACATGAGAAGAAGATGATGATTTGGCACAACACCATTGGCTTGTTTGAATTACGTGCATTTTTCAATTTATTCACCTTGTTTTGTATATTATCATTTAATCTTATTATAATGACAACTAAACAATATGGCCCAGTGGTGAAGCGTGCGTTGGATAGTGGAGAGGACTTGGGTTCGACCCCTGGTCCCTGCGTTTTCTTTATTTTCTTAATGCTCCTTTGCAGATTCCATGTATACATGTTCCAAGAGCCTACCGTGTGGCCTCAAAATCCAGCCACTGGATCATTACCAACACAGATCTAACGCTTAAACCAAGGAAGGACCATGGTGCATTCTCTAAACATGGCTGCACATAATTAGGCGCAGGAATGGGCTCAGCATCTTTGGGCCTAACCAGAATTTGGCAGCGCACCCCCTAATTTCTCATTATACAAGCCCAATTCTATTCTTTTTTTATTTCAATTCTTTTTTATTATTTATTAATTATTTCTTTTTTCAAATAACACCAAAATCATGTTTTTTTATTTAATCAGAAAATCATAAAAACGTCAAAAATCATTTTTCATAAAAATATTTTATTAATTAATTAGTTTAATTAAATTAGGGTAGTTTAATTCCTTTTTATTATAATTTAAAATAAATAGAATTAGGGTTAAATTTGTACATAGCCTAATTTTTCTCAAAAAATAACCTAAATATTTTCTCAATTAGATTTTTAGGTTTTCCAATTATTTCTCACATTTAATCTGTCGCGCGCGCCTTTAGTTTTCCTTTTTTTATTATTATTGTAACTGCTCCGAGTTTGTAATAGTAATTAGGGTTTTAAATTTCCGCATCTTTATTTACAGTTAAAATAATTATGTATCTGCGAAAGCCTTGTAATAGCTAGGACTTTAATTTCTCGCATTTTAATTTCCGCAAACTATAAACTGCTTAGATGTATGTATAGCATTGTATGGAAAGACAAAGTGAAATTAAAACAGTAGAAAACCCTAATTGTGCAAATATAATTAACTGAAAAAATACACTTGCACATGCTCACTCATAGGGTTTACTCCACTCTGGTTGCCTTCGGTAACCGGTCATAAAGTATATGGAATGTTAGTGGTCGTCCTCTAGTCTCAAAAGATATAAAATGACGCATTCAGATGTTGCCTCGTGTGATGCGGTGGGAGAACTGAATTGAAGGTTTTGCATTTTATCGCAAATGTTGCGGTTAGCAAGAGTCACCATCGACTTTTCTTTTATCCAAAAAGAAAGGTGAAAAAGCACAGGAAAGACCTTTGAGATTGTTTCTTGAGTTCGGGGGGTAGATTATGAAAAGGGAAGGTATTAGCATCCTTTTCATCCATGGTTTTCCATGGGCTCTTAGTTACTTTCTAGATCACTTGCATTTGTTTGAAATTGTGCTTTGTGTTGTTTTGAAAGTATTTTGTAAAAGAGGCCATTGTTTAGGCAATCTTTGTAATGATTCTCGTTCGTAAGAATGTATACAAAGATGTGGATCTTTTTTTGAAAATGTTTTCAATTTTGTAAGATTTTTGGAAATGTGTGTGTTTGTTTTGAAAATAGCAAGGATATTTGTTTTGAAATGGAGCAAGTAACTAAAAGTAATCTACCTACTCAAATGTCTTTCGTGTTCATTTTCTTTTCCTTTGACATTGTTGTCTTACCATTGATTTGGTAAGCAACCCTATCTTTGGATGTAAACGGGATGGGTGTGGGTCATCGCATAACCATGATTAGCAATGTTGAAAGGTATCTTAGCATTTTTTTGAGGGGCTAAGATCATTTTATAAGACAACTTTGAATAGCGTCATCGGGGGACTATGATCTTGTGTTTGTTTGTTTTTGCTAAGATATCTTACATGCGTAATATGACCATTTTTTGTATAAGACAACCAAGTGGGATAAACCCTAGGGGTGTTTTGTGTGCAAGTGTGTTATTTTCATGCTTGATTTTGTCTTGAATTAGGGTTTTCTATTTGATTGGTTTTATCTTGCCATACAAACCCTAATTACTAGCATGTTATGCAAAAGCGATAAATTGCGAAATTTAAAGTTACTACGCTATTACAATATTTGTGGGAGGGGGTATACAATTTATGAATGGGGATTGCAATAATATAAACCTAATTAATCTATTACAACCAAATTGAATATGTACAAATATTGGAATAAATAATATACAAGATGAATTAAACATGCAAAGGTATGTAAATGCAAAGAAGACTTTTGTTTGGTTTTTTATGTGAAAACGGTTTTAACCTAAACCTAATAAATAAATCAAGATTAACTTAAATCAATTAAGAAAATAAATTATTTTAGAAAAGATTTTTGTATAAACCCTAATTCTATTTGATTAAAAGAAAACAAATTTCTTTAAGAAAAAGTAAGTATTTTTGTATTTTTTGTCTTGAAAATAATATATGGCATTATGAGGTATTTTTGTCTTTTTTATACTTAACTAATATGTTTAATGGGTGTGAAGAAAAATAAATATTTAAACTAGTTCTAATTTTAATTTACAAATTTAATTAATAAAAATGGATAATATATACATAAATAAATTTTTTTTGTGAGAAAAATAAAATAAAATAAGCTAAAATATAAATCTATCATTTTTATATTTTTTAATGATTTTTAATATTAAGAAAAATATATTTAATAAAATAAAATGAAAGTAAAATAAATAAATAAAATTATATTGGGCCAGGGGTGTCATAAGCAAACAGGAGGTGAGTGTTAGAAAAAATCACAAGGCCCATGAATCAGAAGCCCAGCGCTGCAAAGGGACAAAAAAATGGAAAAAACATGAAAAAATTACAAAAGACGGCACGCTAAGGCTCGAACCCATGACCTATAGCATTTACGCGCGCTGCCTTACCACTGGGGTGGCTGTACATCCGTTTATATAAACACAATCATAAATATATATATTAGAAAATGCTCCCTGAAGGCAACTTCATCTTCAA
The DNA here is from genome assembly GCA_948472305.1 of Vicia faba. Classification (NCBI taxonomy): domain Eukaryota; kingdom Viridiplantae; phylum Streptophyta; class Magnoliopsida; order Fabales; family Fabaceae; genus Vicia; species Vicia faba. The sequence continues at coordinate 1,478,460,419 of OX451739.1, read as the reverse complement.
CCTTGAGCCATGGCCGGATCACCTGCATCTCTCTCATTTCTCCATAAAAATGGAAAGTTCAAACATGAAAGTTATAGTGTTTCTTCTCATGAGTTCAACCATATAATTTATGTAAACTAAAAGTCAAAGATCAAAGTTAATTTTACTTGTCCTAATTTGAAACCTAATTTTTACATAAATTTCAAATCCAAAATTCTCTATACACAGTTGATATAAATGAAAACTATTAACATAGTTAGCTTTAGGGCAAGGATATCTACATTTTTCTTTCACAAATCAGGACCAAATGATGCTTGTATGAAGAGATAAAAGTTTGAGTTTTTACCTCTTTCAGCTGGGATCGTGAATGGAGTTTGAGCAAGTTTTGAGAAGGCCTGAGGATCTGTTTAGCTTGCCTGGACCTCCCTGAGTGTATTCTAATCCTTACTTTGTCTTGAAAGTCCTTGAATCTCCCTACTCAAGTCAACCTGCAAGCTCAATATTTGAAAATGGTGGATGGTGGAGGAGGAGTTACAGTGAGAGAACAGGGGTCTGGATCACTTAGATATGAGGTATATTAAGTATTTAGGTGGTTAAAACTCAAAACGCACGAGTGGTTTTGGAGATGTCTGTGTAAGGTTCAAAAGTGTCAAGCTATGGCAGATTCTAAGTTGTAGAGTGTTTGGGAGTGTTTTGGAGTCTCAGAGTTCGTTTCTTATGTTGCAATACCCTTGTGTATATGCATGGAAAATGTTAGAGATCAACTCCACTCCAGGTTTCTGAGTTATAGCCTTTTGGCTCTATAACTTGCTTTGGAAGAAAAGTGAGGAGACAAGTCTCTAAGTTTGTACAAGCATGATTTTAGTTGGTAGAGACCTTAGACAACTTGCTTTTGTTTTTGACTTTGCTTGTATGCAGAGAAAACAATTGACAGGCTCAAGAAGTTGACAAAGGCAAAAGTAGTGCTTTATCAAAATGGAAATGGCAACTTTGTGCCAAAAATGGAATTGTTCTTGTACAATGCATTTAATGCTTGGCTTAAAGCTTCCAACATCTGTGAAAACATTTAGTTATAGATTGAGAAACAAGTTTGAGGTATGCAAAGCAAAGATTATGCAGCCTAGACTTGGATTTGCATTTTTGTTCATCATGAAATGGCTTGAAATCAAAGTGATAAATCACCAACTTCATCTCTTCGATTCTCCCTACTCAAGAATGATCTCAAGGAGTTCTTGGAAATTTTGAAAATCTTGCAATGTTCTCTACAACTCATCTTTGGATTACTTTTGAAAATTCTCTTTGGAACTATGTTAAAAATTGCCATGAAGTTAGATAAAAAATCTGCCAAACCAGGGCAAAATTTCACTAAGTTATTTTAGCTCATGAGCATGTATTCACAAAATTATATCTTGAGATCCAAAATTTTTTAGGAGAAATTGTGTGAAACAAAGTTGTATATTTCATGGAGATCTACAACTTTCATGTTGGAAGTTTCTTTTGAATCATCTTGCATCATGGTGAAAATTTGGCTCAAAGTTGAGAAAAAATAAGAAATTTTCTATACTTAGAAAAATTTCTAAGTTTAGAAATTTCAACTTTTCAAAACAAAATCTTGAATCCTTGATTTCTTAATGAAAAAGTTTCACATTTTGACATGTTTTGATGAATTATGACCGTTGGCACTTGATTTGGACCAAAAAATCAGAGTTGACTTTTCAGTATACAATTGACTTTTGATCAGTTGACTACTATTGTCCCCCAAAATTTTCCCTCTCATTTTATCAAGATTTTCCCCACAAGACTCTTTGGACTCCAGACAGGATTAAGGTTTTCTCTGCTAAAGACATCTCCTTGCACTGATGACCTGAAATTAGGGTTTAAGTTTGCACAAGGATTTTTGGACTTCCAATGCCTCATGTGATTTTCATACTTCATGTTGGACCTATAAGATTTCTCATACCAAGTTTCAAGCCTTGAATCATATTTTGACCAGTCAATTGGACAGTTGACCTAAAAATCAGCTGTATTGGGGAAAGAGTCAACTGTGGCCAATTTACAGTCAAACCTCATAGTTTTTGATCCATATCAACATTATAGACTCATATGAACCATTTGATCAAGTTTGGACCACAACTCCTCAAGAAATTTGATCAGATCATCAAAAGGGCAAAATGGTCATTTTTAGGGTTTTGACTGCAGAAGGGAAATTTATGATTTTTAACCTAGCCAATGGAAAATTGGGTTCAAGCATGGATTAAAGGACTCAATGGCATCATCTTGACTTAATCACAAGGTTCAAAAGATCTCAAATGCATTGGATTGACAGATGAATTTTCCAGTCAACTGATCAAAAATCAACTGTACACTGAAAAGTCAAACTTTGACTTTTTGGTCAAAATCAAGTGCCAAGGGTCATTTTTCACCAAGATGTGTCAAAACATGAAACTTGTTCACCAAGAAACCTAATTTTGAAAATTAGGGTTTAAAATGGAAATTTTTCATAACTTAGAAATTTTCTAAGTTATGAAAATTTCTTATTTTTTCCCAACTTTTCCCAACTTTTTCACCATGATGCAATTGGATTCAAACAAAACTTCTAACATGAAAGTTGTATTACTCCACAAAATCTACAACTTTTATTCACAAAGTTTTCCCAAAAGATGCTTGGATCTCAAGTTATGATTTTGTGAATAAGGGTCTAAAAACTTTCTAACTTGGTGAAATTTTGCCCTAGTTTAGGCAGGATTTTGACCTATCTTCATGGCAATTTTTAACCTAGTTCCTATTAGAATATCAAAATGAATTTCAAAGATGGATTGTAGAGCATGTTAGAAGCTTTCCAAAATGTCCAAGAACTCTCCAAGATTATTTGTGGTTATGGAGAATCGAAGGATTGAAAATGGCAAATTATCACTTTTGGCCAAGGCATTTTGCACATTGCTTTAACTTGCAAATCTGTCCAAACCTTGCTTGTACTTGGTTTACAGGTTCTAATCCTTTCTACACTCATAAATTAAATGCAAACACGTTGGATTATGGCATTGTTCTGATCTATAAAGCATTATACAAAGGTTTAATCCATTTTTGGCAAAAAGGTAACATTGCCACTTTGATAAAGCATGCTTTATGTCAAATTGTATTCCTTGAGCCATGGACCAAATTTCTTGCAGCAAACAAAGTTCACTAATATCAGGAAAGCTGTACCAACTCTTGGCAGGCCCCAAGCTAGCAAGTACAACCCTTGGCATTGTCAACCTCACCTTTTACTTCAAAAACAAGCAAGTGTGCAAAAACTCCACAACTCTTCAATCTGATAAAACCAAATTTTGTGCACATTTCAAACAAGTTTTACACATTGCCTATGGTCAGAAACACGAGCTCTAAGCCTCTCAAACACCCTCTAACATCAAAACACCATGTTCTTGCAAAAACAGGGCAAGTTCTGCAGATTCACTTCCAAAACAAAATCCACTCGTGCGTTTTGCTTGAAACCAGTTCCAACACACTCCATACAACATACCTAAACTATCCCAACCATTCTCAAGGCAATGTAACTCCATTTTCACACTTCACCATTTTTGCTTTGAAGCTTTGCAGGTTGAGTTCTACAAGCATATTCAGGCCATTTCAAAGCAAGCCAAGCATTGGGGAAGGTTAAGGGAACATCAAGCAAGCTCAAAAGTCCTTCAGGCCTCACCAAAAGTTTCTACATTGCAATACTCGAGTTTGACTGAAACAGGTATTTCTCAAACTTCTATCTCCTTATTTAGGAATCATTAGGCTTATGTTTGTGAATAAAAAATGTAGTCCTCATTGTCCTTGAGCTGTACATATGCATAGAATTCATTTATGTTAGCTTAGCTAGGAGAATTTGGATATTGAAGTTACTGAATTTTTTAGGTCAAAAATTGGGGGTGATAAAATTCTCCCTGGTTTCTTAGAGTTAGATCAAGTTTTTTTATATGGTTAGAATCGTGGTTTAAAGCTCTATAATTTTCATGTTATGAGTTTTTGATTTCAAGCGAAGAATAGAGAGAATAGATTTGAAGTTGCAGCGCGCGCATTTTTGTTCTGGAGGACACGGACGAAGTGGAAATGGGTTGGGCTTGGCTTGTTTTTACTTTTTGCACCCCTAACTTGCTTTCTGCACCCCCTTGGCCCATTTGATTATTTTAGTATATTTTATTTATTTCTTTTCATATTTTCCGACTTTTATTATTTTTTCTAAATATTAAAAACCAACAAAAATATTTTCTTAATTTTTCACATTTTATTTAATTATTTTTATTATTTTTTTAGCATAAGAATAGTTATTAAATAATATATACTTTTATTTTCTTAAATAAATTTGTAAACAAAATTAAAATACTTACATATTTTTATTTTATCATATTATACACTTAAAATATTATTTTCTCACAAATATTATTTTTTAGCACTTTTGTATATATTTTTATTTATTTTCTTGTACATAAAAAATAAATAAATAATTAATATATATATATTTTCTTTTAAAACAAAAACTAGGGTTTCCACCCTTTCCAAAAATAATCATTAATATTTTTTCTTATTTTGAAGCATAAATAATTTATTTTACATACATAAAATGAATACAAAAAATCATTTTTGCATATTTATATTTAATTGTCCATTTAAATATTTGTCTCTTTATTTATTTGTATAAATAAATTCAATATGGTTGTAATAGTTTTAGGGTTTTATTTTTGTGCAAATACCCCCCTATTCAAACTTGTATCCCCCTCCCCATAATAATGTTGTAATAGTCTTAGATTTACTTTTACGCATTTATTACTTTCAAATATGCATGATAGTAAGATTAGGGTTTGTATGCAAAGAACCAAAATCAAAACAAATAGCTTGACTAATACAAGACAACAATGCATGAAAAATGATAACATAATGCACACAAGCACCCCTATGGTTTCATCCACTTGTTGCCTTAAAAATGACCATGGTATGCATGCTAGGTATCTTGGCAAAATCAAACAAAAACAAAAGATCATAGTCCCTCGATGATGCTATCTTGGTTGCCTATACAAAAATGATCTAGACCCTAAATTTTTTTGCTAAAGATACTTAGCACCATTGCTATCATGATCATACGATGACCCACGCCCGTCCCGTTTAACATCCAAACACAAGGTTGTTTACCAAATACAATGGTGAAACAACAATGTCAAAGGGTTAAAAATGTGTAGGAAAGATCTTTGAGTAGGGTAGACAACTCCTAGTTACTTGATCAAACTTGCAAACCATCCTTGCTATTTTCAAACTATCACACAATTTCAAAACATTTCCCAAAACAAACTTTCAAACATTGAAACATTTTTCAAAAGACAAACACCTTTGTATACATTCAAACAAGAATTATTACAAAGGTTGCCTAAACAAAAGGCCTCTTTTCAAAATATTTTCAAAACCACATACAAAAGCACCATTTCAAACAATTGAAAAGCAAAAGCAAGTAACTAAGAGCCCATGGAAAACCATGGATGAAAAGGGTGCTAGCACCTTCCCTTTTCATAATCTACCCCCCGAAACCAAAAACAATCTCAAAGGTCTTTCCTGTGCTTTTTGACCTTTCCTTTGGATAAAATAAAAAGTCGATGGCGACTCTTGCTAAACCGAAACATTTGCGAACACAAATGCAAAACCTTAAGTCAGTTCTCCCACCGCATCATAGAACTGTCGATTCTGCTGGGGACATATATAAAAGTGGGGTTACCTTAGGGTTTTAGATCACCTTTACATGCTTATCTTGCTTGACTTAATTGCTTTACATTTGGTTCTATTGTTTGGGTTTAAATCCTCTACCCGAATTTGGGAAACATTCATAGGTAAATAGCAATACGTTGTAGAAACTGTGCGGGGTATACTGACATGGTTGAAGAAATAGCTATATTAGTGCGACATATTTGTGGGTACCGGTAGCCTTTGAGTTAATCAAAGAGAATACGGGGCCGCTGAGTGATGTCATGAAGCACTAATGGACTTTTAGAACCTTTACTTGACCAACTTGGCCTTTTTAGGGGTAGTGAGATGACCGGCTTTGGTGCAGTCTGAAGTTGGTAGATACTCGATACTACACTCATTGAGGGTTATTTTCTTGGAATATTTCGGTCTCCAGTAAAGTGGCTGAACTGAAACAATGAACATAGAAAATAATCCAGTGATATTGAGCTCCTTAGAACCCGGTTACTATTTATAGGACAGGTTGAGCCAACTAAACTTCAAGAGGGTACTTACCTATGAAACCCCATGCAAGCATGAAACTAGGAACTTGTGTGATTTGTTTGTACATATATACTTGTGTATAACATCATGGACATCATGAAGCATCATATGCATCCACTAACCATTTCAAGGATTTGGATCTTCATCTTTGTTCCTGGTTTGTAGGTAATGGAATCACTTCGCAGGAAAACAATCCAAGTCAACCTTGTAAGAATTCCTCCTCAACTCAAGGAGCTTGCTTCTAGGACTCCAGAGAATTCTCCGTTCACCGAGAGGCATGGTCGTCTTCTCAACTTAGTCAACACCAACACTGAGGAAGACATGGTGAAAGTTCTCTTCCAGTTCTTTAACCCCGTACACCACTGCTTCACATTTCCTGATTACCAGCTTGTGCCTACTTTGGAGGAATTTTCTCAACTCTTGAGGATTCCTATTCTCCATCAACTACCCTACAACGGTATGGAAAGAGATCCAAAGCCTGAAGATGTTTCTCAAGCCCTACACTTGCAACCATCTGATGTCATAGGCCATTGGGAAACTAGAAGTGGTGTCAAGGGTTTCTTGTCAAAGTTTCTGTTTGAGAAGGCCCAAAGCTGCTGGAATTCATTGGACTTACAAGATTTTGAGGAGATTGTGGCTCTTCTCATCTATGGGTTGGTCTTGTTCCCAAATCCTGACCAACTTATAGATGTCAGTGCTATCAAAATTTTCATGGCTCGCAACCCGGTGCCTACTTTGCTTGGGGATATCCTCCACTCATTTCACACTAGAACAATGAGGAAAAGAGGTGTTCTCATGTGCTGTACTCCTCTTCTAGCAAGGTGGTTTATTTCTCACCTTCCCCAATCAGTTTTGAAGAATGAGCAAGGTTTGAGGTGGTCACAATGAATGATGACTCTTACACATTCATGTGTTCATTGGTGTTCTCGATCCAGAGAAAATGTTATCATCATTGATCATTATGGGGAATTCCCTAATGCCCCTCTTTTTGGCATTGGGGGAGGCATCACCTACAACCCCTGCTTGGCTCTGAGACAGTTTGGGTATGCCCGAAGGGATGGCCCTCATGACATGCTGATTACAAATTTGGTTTTTGACTTCGACAACACCGATCAAGGACTTCGACAAAGGTTTATCCGAGCTTGGAGGATGCCCAACAAGGTGGACAGTAAGACCTTGGGACACAAGAATTCCATCCCTCTTGAGCCTTACATCAAGTGGGTACGAACCCGTGCCCAAAGTCTTATGATGCCCTACCCCTACATTCTCCCTATGATCAAAGATCCTGTTATGGAAGGAGAGGTTCCATACACCCTCCTACATCCTGACATGCCAACATCACTAGAATATTTGCAAAGGAGTTGGATACAACTCAAGGGAGAACGCGATACTTTTGAAGCCCAATTCTACGCAAGTGAGAAGAAGGTTTTGGAACTTACTCGTCAACATCACGAAGAGCAGACTCTTAACACCTACATAGCACCAAAGAGGATGCGCAACGTATTTTTACATTAGAATTTTGTATTGTTTTGCACATGGGGCATTAATGTACTAACAAATTCTATCTTATTAATATGACGTGTGTTCTATTTTTGTTTAAAACAAATTTGAATTTTTGAATCCTTGAAAGCATTGCATGAATACATATCATTCATCATATGCATAAGCAGGTCTTTGCAACAAGTCTCCTTATCTTCTTACTGTTTATTTCAGTAAGATGGCTCTAATGCAGACTATCAAGGATGTCCAGACTCAAAATGCTCAACTCCAAGAATTGTTCTTGAACCTGTCCAAGGGACAGGAAGAGGTGAAAGCTCTCCTCACAAGGGGCATGGTCATAGGAAATCCAGAGGGAATAAGGAATGATCAGTTGGAAGGGCTACAGATTGAGATGGAAACAATGAAAATTCAGATGATGGGACAACTGGTGGGCCAGACGACTCTTATTCAAAACCTGGCTCAAGGACAAGAAGAACTAAGGGTCCTCATCAACAAACTGCATCGGGATGGATGTAACCAATTGGGGAAAACAACTAAGGTTGAGGATCAAGTCATCATTCAGCCTCCCTTGAGACAAGAAGCCAAGATAAAACCTCCCCAGTTTGCTTCAGGGTTACAAGCCCAACAACTACCTCGCCAATGTCAACAGGATAATCGGCATAAGCAAAATACATCTAGAAGACGCTTCACTGAGATTAACATGTCATTATCTCAAGTGCTGCAACGCTTGTTGGAAGTTAAGCTGATTGTATTAAGAAATCCCCCTCGGAATCCCAACACAGCCGTTCTAGGGTATAATCCAAATGCAAGATGTGCGTTTCACTCCAACAGTCCTGGACATGACACCGATAGCTGTTGGGATTTGAGAAACAAAATTCAAGATCTGATTAAAGAAACAACGCTGGAGTTCACACAAGATAGCCAGATGAAAATCTTCCACTGAGGGCTCTCCGCCTAAATGACAAGTTCGGACAAATAGGCTTCTGTTCATTTTGAATTTCCATTTGTAATTTCTTTGTTATTCAAATAATTATCTGTTATTGTCAAAATTTGTTCCATTAATGCATTGCGTGTGTTTGTCTTGAATTATTTCATTTTAAACTATGCTTTTTACTCGCTTTATGACATTTAACTCTTGCTAAAAAGTCACAAGCCTTTAGAGGGAGGATGACGAAAATAATGCCATAAGCTCATACAATATGCTTTTGGACAGACCTTGCTGACGATATACAGGCGTTTCTTTCAAATCCTAAACACTGGAGTTATAAGGAAGATAATCCCTAGTCAACCCCTTCGAGCCAAAGAAGTAGAATTTTTCTATTTTAAATTGAAACCTTTAATCAAAACCTGGTGCAGGGTAGTCTCTCAGTTAATTCAAATGCGCGTAAGGTCACAAACTCTCATCTTGTAATACAACGAATGACATCAAAAACTTTCCTTTGGAATCAAGAGACGTTGATGGTTATTTATCACATAGGCAGTCATTATCTCTCAAAAAGAAAAAGCCCACTAAGTCAAAACCTACAAAGGAGGCGTAAGAAAACTGGGGCATCCTGCTGACTGTAATCTCAAAAAACAGGAACAGTCAGGCAAAATTAGGGATAATAAACCGAAAGAAAGAGGTCACTACAAATCCTCAACAAGAAAAATGTTGCAAAAATGACTGCCTTCCAACAAATTTAACTTGTTTGAACCATCACCAAAATGTCGTTCCAGACTCATTTGGAGTTCAAACGCACGATTAACTGAGTTTAGGACTGAAGAACATCATGAAGAGCGGGTGGGTACAAATATACTTTGAGCCTTAATCCTTTGTTTCTTAAACCGTGAACCAAGCCACGTTACAACCCTTCAAAAGTCATAATTGAAGCATGGGTTAGTTCAAAAGCATACTGTTACAAAAGGTATCCTGACTCCTGTAAGGCTTTGCTCTAAATCTTGAGTTAAATTTTTCTTACAAAAGTTTTTGCTAAAAAACGCATTTTTAAAATTTCAAGACAAGCATAAACTTTGCATTATTTGAATATCGCTGTTTGCATATGGCTATTTGTTTGACAGCAGAGAAATTCACACAATGAATATCCGATGAATGAAAGCTCTCTCAGTGAACAAAATCATTTCAAGTGGGATGACACTTCCATTGCAAGCTTCTCATATCAACAAGGGGACATGACATGTCATTGTCCAAGTAACCTGGGGCAATCCATTCAAGATTTCAAGAAATCTCTCAAAGTGCAGAGTAAGCAGGGGCAAGTCTCTATTCCCGTTTACTTGGGGCATTGAACATCAATCCCCACAAAGGTTCACATACTCTTCAAACAGCAGTCTAGGATTTATTTTCCCCGACATCTGTTGTAAGATTTTTCAAGACCTTCTCTGGTCCAGTCAAATCGACACTAAGATCCCCCTGATTCTTATTCCAGTTAGAGATATTTCAGATTTTTATTGTTTCAAATAAATATCTCAGCGATTTACTCTGATTCATTTTCCGGACTTTTTGTTGTTTCAGATAAATCTCCCAATGGTTTATTTTGATTCATTCTCTGTTCAGATCCAATTTAACTTTCTGTCAACAATTACCTTTGGATGGTATCTATAAGCCCATCTCTGACAATTCTCCTCTGTTTCTCCAAATGGCATCTTTAAGCCCATTTTCGTACAATCAAATTATCACATCATCTAGGTCCCCAATGGAGCTAAAACCATGAAATACATATCCCCAGCGGAGTTATAATTTCAAATCCTTAATTCCCATCAGAGTTAAACTTCAAACTCCCAATCCTCAGTGGAGCCAAATCTTTGAACTACAGACCCACAACGGAGATGAAACCTTCTTCCCCAGTCAAGTCAAATTTCCAACTATCAATCCCCAGCGGGAACCATTCAGCCTTCCCCAAAATTTCCCAGCAAGTTGTCTTAAAATCTGAGAATCAACCAGATAACAGTTAACTTCTTTTTTATCCCCAACCCAGGATAATACCCCAGAATATTGGCATACACCCAAGCTCCCGATATCCCCGTCAGAATGAAGATTCTCATTCTTGACCCCCAGAAGATTGGCATACACCCAAGCTCCTGATATCCCCGTCAGAATGAAGATTCTCATTCTTGACCCCCAGAAGATTGGCATACACCCAAGCTCCTGATCCCCAACAGAATGAAGATTCTCATTCTTGACCCCCAGAAGATTGGCATACACCCAAGCTCCTGATATCCCCGTCAGGATGAAGATTCTCAATCTTGACCCCCAAAAGATTGGCATACACCCAAGCTCCTGATATCCCCGTTAGAATGAAGATTCTCATCCTTGACCCCCAGAAGATTGGCATGCACCCAAGCTCCTGATATCCCCGTCAGAATGAAGATTCTCATTCTTGCCTCCCCAGTAGATTGGCATACAATCCAAACTCTTGATCCCCAACAGAATGAAGATTCTCATTCTTGAAACCCCATAAGATTGGTATACACCCAAGCTCCTGATATCCCCGTCAGAATGAAGATTCTCATTCTTGACCCCCAGAAGATTGGCATATAATCCAAACTCCTGATCTCCCCAGCAGTATAGCTACTCCCCATAGAGTTTTTACTCCCCAACAGAATGAAGATTCTCATTCTTAACTCCCCAGCTTGAAGTCCCCAAGGATTCAAGTTCCCCTGTAGATCGAAGATTCTCATTCACCGCTCCTCAACAGATTGAAGATTCTCATCCTTAATTACCCGCTGAAGCCATCATAGTTTTCCTTATCCTCCAGCAGATCAAGGTTTTTCTTTTGTCTGATCCCCAGTAAAGGTCGTCAGAGTTTTCCTTATTCCCCAGCCGAGTAAGGATTCCCATTATTTAACCCCCAGTAGAAGTCTTCAAAGTTCTCTAGATTCCCCAAGCAGGTTTCTCAAGCAGACTTGAAAGATCCCTATATCTCCAAGAAAGTCAGGAAGGATTCTCACATCCCCACAGAAGTTGTCAAAGTTTTTGATAACCCCCGCGAGTTGCTAAGGATTTTTCTATCCCCAACAGTAGTCGGCAAGGATTTCTCATCCTCATCAATCAAAGATTTTTAATCTCCAACAGCGGTCAATGATTTATCTTCCCCGGCAGCAGTCAAGGATTTTATTATCTCCAGCTATCAAGGATTTATTTTCCTCAGCAAGACAGCAAATCAGCTTACATGCGCATACATTACATTCATATATCATAAACATGGATAAACCACATATATTGCATCATACATTTCATGCAACATAACTTTGTGTTTCAGCTAACATTTTACCCTTTTCAAGATAAGATTAACAAGCTACCAATATACAATCATGAAAACAGCTTAGAGATGCTCCAGACACGGATGCTATTCTATTGCTTATTCAGATTCAAAGCTCAGAAAACAGCTTAGAGATGCTCCAGACACGAATGCTATTCTATTGCTTATTCAGATTCAAAGCTCAGAAAATAACTTAGAGATGCTCCAGACACGGATGCTATTCTATTGCTTATTCAGATTCAAAGCTCAGAAAACAGCTTAGAGATGCTCCAGACACGAATGCTATTCTATTGCTTATTCAGATTCAAAGCTCAGAAAACAACTAAGAGATGCTCCAGACACATATGCTATTCTATTGCTTATTCATATTCAAAGCTCATAAAACAGCTTAGAGATGCTCACGGATGTTATTCTATTGCTTATTCAAATTCAAAGTTCAGAAAACAACTTAGAGATGCTCTAGACACGGTTGCTATTCTATTGCTTATTCAGATACAGCTCAGAGATGCTCCAGACACAGATGCTATTCTGTCGCTTATTCAAATACAAGATTCAGATACAGTCCAGATACGGACGCCATTCCATTAGCTCATATAGATTCATTCTCCAGATACAGCTCAGATACGTTCCAGATACGGATACCATTTTGATGTTCATTCTCCTGCAATTCAACAAACATTCTTGGATGGAATATTTAAGCCCATCTCCAACAAGATTCTGTCACCTCTTCCAAATGGCATCTTTAAGCCCATTCCCTCGACTATACTTTGACGAGTGCAAATTTACGGGCACTCTAGTGTCCAATCATCTTTTACCTTCGAGTCATGAACGACAAACTCGCCAATCTAACTCTTCAGGTTCAAGAATATTGAACAGGGGCAGCTGTTGTCCCCCAAAATTTTCCCTCTCATTTTATCAAGATTTTCCCCACAAGACTCTTTGGACTCCAGACAGGATTAGGGTTTGCTCTGCTCAAGACATCTCCTTGCACTGATGACCTGAAATTAGGGTTTAAGTTTGCACAAGGATTTTTGGACTTCCAATGTCTCATGTGACTTTCATACTTCATGTTGGACCTATAATATTTCTCATACCAAGTTTCAAGCCTTGAATCACATTTTTGACCAGTCAATTGGACAGTTGACCTAAAAATTAGCTATATTGGGGAAAGAGTCAACTGTGGCCAATTTACAGTCAAACCTCTTAATTTTTTATCCATATCAACATTATAGACTCATATGAACCATTTGATCAAGTTTGGACCATAACTCCTCAAGAAATTTGATCAGATCATCAAAAGGGCAAAATGGTCATTTTTAGGGTTTTGACTGCAGAAGGGCAATTTCTGATTTTTAACCTAGCCAATGGAAAATTGGGTTCAAGCATGGATTCAAGGACTCAATGGAATCATCTTGACTTAATCACAAGGTTCAAAAGATCTCAAATTCATTGGATTGACAGATGTATTTTCCAGTCAACTGATCAAAAATCAACTGTACACTAAAAAGTCAAACTTTGACTTTTTGGTCAAAATCAAGTGCCAAGGGTCATTTTTCACCAAGATGTGTCAAAACATGATACGTTTTCACCAAGAAACCTAATTTTGAAAATTAGGGTTTAAAATGGAAAATTTTCATAACTTAGAAATTTTCTAAGTTATGAAAATTTCTTATTTTATGCCAACTTTTCCCAACTTTTTCACCATGATGCAATTGGATTAAAACAAAACTTCCAACATGAAAGTTGTATTACTCCACAAAATATACAACTTTGGTTCACAAAGTTTTCCCAAAAGATGCTTGGATCTCACGTTATGATTTTGTGAAAAAGGGTCCAAAAACTTTCTAACATAGTGAAATTTTGCCCTAGTTTAGGCAGTATTTTGACCTATCTTCATGGCAATTTTTCACTTAGTTAAAATTGGAGTCTCAAAATACATTTCAAATATGGATTGTAGAGCATGTTACAAGCTTTCCAAAATGCCCAAGAACTCTCCAAGATCATTTGTGGTTAGGGAGAATCGAAGGATTGAAAATGGCAAATTATCACTTTTGGCCAAGGCATTTTGCACATTGCTACAACTTGCAAATCTGTCCAAACCTTGCTTGTACTTGGTTTACAGGTTCTAATACTTTCTAAACTCATAAATTAAATGCAAAAACATTGTATTATGGCATTGTTTTGATCTATGAAGCATTATACAAAGGTTTAATCCATTTTTGGCAAAAAGGTAACATTGCCACTTTGATAAAGCATGCTTTATGTCAAATTGTATTCCTTGAGCCATGGACCAAAGTTCTTGCAGAAAACAAAGTTCACTAATACCAGGAAAGGTGTACCAACTCTTGGCAGGCCCTAAGCTAGCAAGTACAACCCTTGGCATTGTCAACCTCACCTTTTACTTAAAAAACAAGCAAGTGTGCAAAAACTCCACAACTCTTCAATCTGATAAAACCAAACTTTGTGCACATTTCAAACAAGTTTTACACATTGCCTAAGTTCAGAAACACGAGCTCTAAGCCTCTCAAACACCCTCTAACATCAAAACACCATGTTCATGCAAAAACAGGGCAAGTTCTGCAGATTCACTTCCAAAACAAAATCCACTCGTGTGTTTTGCTTGAAACCAGTTCCAACACACTCCATACAACATACCTAAACTATCCCAACCATTCTCAAGCCACTGTAATTCCATTTTCACGCTTCACCATTTTTGCTTTGAAGCTTTGCAGGTTGAGTTCTACAAGCATATTCAGGCCATTTCAAAGCAAGCCAAGCATTGGGGAAGGTTAAGGGAACATCAAGCAAGCTCAAAAGTCCTTCAGGCCTCACCAAAAGTTTCTACATTGCAATACTCGAGTTTGACTGAAACAGGTATTTCTCAAACTTCTATCTCCTTATTTAGGAATCATTAGGCTTATGTTTGTGAAGAAAAAATGTAGTCCTCATTGTCATTGAGCTGTACATATGCATAGAATTCATTTATGTTAGCTTAGCTAGGAGAATTTAGGTGTTGAAGTTACTGAATTTTTTAGGTCAGAAATTGGGGGTGATAAAATTCTCCCTGGTTTCTTAGAGTTAGATCAAGTTTTTTTATATGGTTAGAATCATGGTTTAAAGCTCTATAATTTTCATGTTATGAGTTTTTGATTTCAAGCGAAGAATAGAGAGAACAAATTCGAAGTTGCAACGCGTGCATTTTTGTTCTGGAGGATAGGGACGAAGTGGTAATGGGCTGGGGTTGGCTTATTTTTACTTTTTGCACCCCCTAGCTTGCTTTCCGCACCCCCTTGGCCCATTTGATTATTTTAGTATATTTTATTTATTTCTTTTCATATTTTCTGACTTTTATTATTTTTTCTAAATATTAAAAACCACCAAAAGTATTTTCTTAAATTTTCACATTTTATTTTATTATTTTTATTATTTTTTTAGCATAAGGATAGTTATTAAATAATATATACTTTTATTTTCTTAAATAAATTTGTAAATAAAATTAAAATACTTACATATTTTTATTTTATTATATTATACACTTAAAATATTATTTTCTCACAAATATTATTTTTTAGCACTTTTGTATATATTTTTATTTATTTTCTTGTATATAAAAAATAAATAAATAATTAATATATATATTTTCTTTTAAAACAAAAACTAGGGTTTCCACCCTTTCCAAAAATAATCATTATTATTTTTTCTTATTTTGAAGCATAAATAATTTATTTTACATACATAAAATAAATACAAAAAATCATTTTTGCATATTTATATTTAATTGTCCATTTAAATATTTGTCTATTTATTTATTTGTATAAATAAATTCAATATGGTTGTAATAGTTTTAGGGTTTTATTTTTGTGCAAATATCCCCCTATTCAAACTTGTATCCCCCTCCCCATAATAATGTTGTAATAGTCTTAGATTTACTTTTACGCATTTATTTCTTTCAAATATGCATGATAGTAAGATTAGGGTTTGTATGCAAATAACCAAAATCAAAACAAATAGCTTGACTAATACAAGACAAAAATGCATGAAAAATGACAACATAATGCACACAAGCACCCATAGGGTTTCATCCACTTGTTGCCTTAAAAATGGCCATGGTATGCATGCTAGGTATCTTGGCAAAATCAAACAAAAACAAAAGATCATAGTCCCTCGATGACGCTATCTTGGTTGCCTATACAAAAATTATCTAGACCCTAAAAAAATTGCTAAAGATACTTAGAACCATTGCTATCATGATCATACGATGACCCACGCCCGTCCCGTTTAACAGCCAAACACAAGGTTGTTTACCAAATACAATGGTAAAACAACAATGTCAAAGGGTTAAAAATGTGCAGGAAAGATCTGTGAGTAGGGTAGACAACTCCTAGTTACTTGATTAAACTTGCAAACCATCCTTGCTATTTTCAAACTATTACACAATTTCAAAACATTTCCCAAAACAAACTTTCAAACATTGAAACATTTTTCAAAAGACAAACACCTTTGTATACATTCAAACAAGAATTATTACAAAGGTTGCCTAAACAAAAGGCCTCTTTTCAAAATATTTTCAAAACCACACACAAAAGCACCATTTCAAACAATTGAAAAGCAAAAGCAAGTGATTTAAAACAAGTAACTAAGAGCCCATGGAAAACCATGGATGAAAAGGGTGCTAGCACCCTCCCTTTTCATAATCTACCCCTCGAACCCAAAAAAAACCTCAAAGGTCTTTCCTGTGCTTTTTGACCTTTCCTTTGGATAAAATAAAAAGTCGGTGGTGACTCTTGCTAAACCGAAACATTTGCGAACACAAACGCAAAACCTCAAGTCAGTTCTCCCACCGCATCACAACTACAAAATTCATCTGTCAATCCAATGGACTTGCAATATGTTGAACCATGTTATTAGGTCAAAATGATGCAATTGAACTCTTGAAATCATTCTTCAAACCAATTGATCATTTTCTAGGTCAAAAATCAGAAATTGCCCCTTCCTAGTCAAAACCCTAATTTTGACCAATTTGCCCTTTTGATGACTTGATCAAATTTCTTGAGGTATTGTGGTCCAACCTTGATCAAATGATACATATGAGCCTAAGATGTTGATGTGGATAAAAAATTATGAAGTTTTACTGTAAATTGGCCATGGTTGACTTTTCCCCCAATACAGTTCACTTTTAGGTCAACTGTCCAATTGATTGATTAAAAATGTGATTCAAGGCTTTAAACTTGACATGAGTAATCTTAGGGGTCCCTAATGATCCTTGAAAGTCATATGAAGCATTGATAGTCCAAAAATCATTGTGCAAACTCAAACCCTAATTTTGGTTATCAATGCATGTGGAGATGTCTTGAGCTGGTCAAACCCTAATCCAGTCTTGAGTCAAAGAGATCTTGTGAGAAAATTATTAATAAGTGAGAGTGAAAAATTTGGGGTACAACAGATGCCCCTGTTCAATCTTCTTATACCTGAAGAGTTAGATTGGCGAGTTTTGCCATTCGTGACTCGAAGGTGGAAGATGATTGGACACTAGAGTGCCCAGAAATTTGCACTCGGTGATGTGATGATAGAAGGAACAGGCTTAAAGATGCCATTTGGAGAGGTGATAGAAAGATGTGGGATATAGGCTTAAAGATGCCATCAAAAGTGATTGTTGACTTGTAACTTGTAAGCTGGAAGAATGAGTATCAGAACGACGTCCGTGTCTGGAGCGTGTCTGTACTGTATCTGGAAGAGAAACTGAATGAGTAACAGGATGGCATCCGTGTCTGGAGTGTATCTGAACTGTATCTGAAAGTTGAATCTGAATGAGTATCAGGATGGCATCCGTGTCTAGAGCGTATCTGAACTGTATCTGATAGTTGAAATCTGAATGAGTATCAGGATGACATCCGTGTATGGAGTGTATCTGAACTGTATCTGAAAGTTGAATCTGAATGAGTATCAAGATGGAATCCGTGTCTGGAGCGTATCTGAACTGTATTTGAAAGTTGAATCTGAATGAGTATCAGGATGGCATCCGTGTCTGGAGCGTATCTGAACTGTATCAAGTTTTGAATTTTGTTAATGGTAGCTGTTAATCTTATCCTGAAAAGGGTAAAATGTCAGCTAAAATGCAAAGTCGTGTTGCATGAAATGTATGATGTGATGCATTTGCTTTATCAATGTTTATGATATAAAGATCCAATGTATGCGTATGTGAGCTAATTTTCTGCATTGTTGTTGGATTGGGGAAAATAAATCCCTGACTGTTGTTGAGGATATGTAAGTCTTCATGCTTTGAAGTCGAAGTGCTGATGATTTTCCGATTTTGAGAAATAAACTCTGTTGTAAGGGAAATGCTATGTACTGCTTGTAAAATCCTATTGGGGAATCCTGAGAAATTTGACGACTTCTACCGGGGGTCAATAATTTGAAACTTTGTTCCGCTGGGGATTTAAACGACGTACTGCAGGGGGTTACCTATGGAATAGCCTAGAGATATTTTCCTATCCTTTAATCCTATCAATAATTGCCTCTTTTCATTTTGTTTATTTGTAAACAGTAATTATGTTCAAATGCATATGCTCAACAATGAATCATTGGACGTTTTTGTAAACAAAATAAGCGTAAAGAAAAGACAAATAGTTTTTTGCACTTTCAAAGGAATATTTTGTATTGACTTTGAATAAGTATTTTTTGTACAAGGAGATAAACATTCTAGTAAGAGAATGCTGTCGTAAAAGAGAAAATTTTGATACAAAGGAAAGATAGCTATGTGTAATAATCCCTTGGGGTTTCCATTCTGCTGTAGTCTTCGTATCTCTGAGCATCTTGTCTATTTGTTGCCTCATCCAAAGATGATTGAATTGATCAGAAACTCTGAGTTTGTCAGTGGAAGCCAAAGTTTGTCCATAAAGTGATCCAACGAGACATAGTCGTACGCCTTAATTTCCTAACTTTTGCCTGGACCGCCCTTTCGGGTTTTCAGTCCACCGGGAAACCCTTTTTTGCCCAAGTCGCCCTTTCGGGTTTTCAACTTGTCGAGTGTACAAATTTTTGTTGTTTTATCCCTGATTTTTGCCCGAACCTTTTGGTTCGCCGAGATGCCCTTATTTTTCCTAGGTGTGTCAACCTAGCGGGTCTCTTATGCGTAGTATCTTTTGACTATGTCTGCATTTGCAGGGTGCGGAAGGTCGTCACCATCCATGGTGGTCAAGATCATTTCCCCACCAGAGAATATGTTTTTAATTACAAATGGTCCTGCATAGGTATGAGTCCATTTGCCCCTGGGATCACCTTGTGGAAAGATGATGCGTTTGATCACTAGATCCCTAACTTGATACACTTGGCGCCTGAATTTCTTGTTGAAAGCCTTGACCATCCGTTTTTGATACATTTAACCATGGCAAACAACAGTAAGTCTCTTTTCATCAATCAAGTTCAGTTGATCAAGTCGAGTCTAGATCCAGTCGTCTTCGTTCAGCCTAGCATCCTTCATAATCCTCAGAGAGGGGATCTGGACCTCGATAGGCAAGACAACTTCCATGCCGTAAACCAAAGAATAGGGTGTTACCCCGGTTGATGTGTGAGCCATGGTACGATACCCGTGGAGAGCGAATGGTAACATCTCATGCCAGTCTTTGTACGTGACTTTCATTTTCTGTATGATCTTTTTAATGTTTTTATTTGCAACTTCGACAACACCATTCATCTTGGGTCGATAGGGAGAAGAATTGTGATGATGAATCTTGAATTGCTCGCACAATGCGATGATCATAGTGTTGTTGAGATTTGTACCATTGTTAGTGATGATCCTTTCTGGGATACCATATCGGCAAATGAGATTTTGCTTGATGAAACGGGCAACAACATTCTTGGTAATGGAGGCGAAGGAGGCTGCTTCAACCCACTTTGTAAAATAGTCAATGGCCACTAGGATGAAGCGGTGTCCATTGGAGGCTGTCGGCTTGATTTCCCCAATCATATAAATCCCCCACATAGCAAAGGGCCAAGGAGCTGTTAAGACATTCAGAGGAACCAGAGGTACATGTACCTTGTCAGCATAAATTAGACACTTATGGCAGGTTCGAGAGTGATGATAACAATCTGCTTCCATGGTAGACCAGTAATAGCCTGCCAGTAGGATTTTCTTTGCCATCGTATGCCCACTGGAATGAGTGCCAAAAGTGACTTCGTGTAATTCGGCCATGATCCTTTCAGCTTCAACCTTATCTACGCACCGAAGTAACACAAAGTCATGATTGCATTTATACAAGATGTCGTTCCTAAGGAAGAACTTAGCAGAGAATCTCCTTAAGAAATTTTTATCATTGATTGAAGCTCCTTCTAGATATTCTTGAGCCTCGAGATACCTCTTGACTTCGTGAAACCAAGGCTAGTCCACTACTTCTTCAGTATTAATCTCGTGACAGTGTGCTGGTTCATCCATTCGTCCAATGGTGATCTGGGGAGCCTCGTTATCCTAATTAAGTTTAAACATATATGACATTGTGTCTAGAGCGTCTGCTAGCTGATTTTCTTCTCGCGGGAAATGCTCGAAGGTAATCTTCTCAAAATGTGGTAGCAATGTCAAAACACGTTCTTTGTAAGGGATAAGATTTGGGTGTTTGGTGTCCCATTCCCCTTTGATCTGGCTGATAACCAAAGCTGAGTCTTCGAATACATCCAAGGATTTGATCCCCAAATCTATGGAAGCTTTGAGACCGAAGATGCATGCTTCGTATTCCACCATGTTGTTTGTACAATTGAAGAAAAGTCTGGCAGTAAAGGGAGTATGACACCCTCCTGGAGAAATGAGTACAACACCAATACCATTGTCGAGTGCATTGGAGGCTCCATCAAAGAACAGGGTCCATCGGGATCCTTGTTCAGGTCCGTCATATGACCTGAATTCTTCACAGTTGTCTAATGTCATGATGTCTTCATCCGGGAATTCAAACTTCATGGAATGGTTGTCTTCCACAGCTTGGTGAGCAAGGTGATCAGCTAATACACTACCCTTTATAGCTTTCTGGGTAGTATACTGTAGATCATATTCTGTCAGGATCATCTGCCATCTCGCTATTCTCCCAAAAAGAGCAGGCTTCTCGAAAATGTATTTTATCGGATCCATTTTAGATATCAACAAGGTAGTATGAGTCAACATATACTGTCTTAGCCGGCGAGAAGCCCATGCCAGAGTGCAGCAAGTTTTCTAGAGCAGTGAATATCTGGTTTCACAGTCGGCAAACTTTTTGCTCAGGTAGTAAATAGCATGCTCTTTTCGGCCAGACTCGTCATGCTGCCCCAATACACACCCCATTGAGTTTTCTAAAACAGTCATATACATGATCAATGGTCTTCCCTCGACCGGTGGCATCAACACAGGAGGCTCTTGTAAGTATTCTTTGATTTTTTCAAAAGCAACTTGGCATTCATCATTCCATTTGACTACTTGATCTTTCTTCAACAGTTTGAAGATTGGTTCACAAGTAGCTGTCAGGTGAGAGATGAATATGGAAATATAGTTCAAACGTCCCAAGAATCCTCTGACTTCCTTCTCAGTACGAGGAGTAGGCATCTCTTGTATTTCTTTAACTTTGGTAGGATCGACCTCGATGCCTTTGTTGCTGACGATAAAGCCTAGGAGCTTACCAGACCGTACCCCGAATGTGCACTTGTTTGGATTCAACCTCAGTTTGTACTTCTTCAGTCTCTCAAATAGTTTTTGTAAGTGATCAAGATGCTCTTCTTCTGTTTGAGATCTGGCTATCATATCGTCCACGTAGACCTCTATTTCGTGATGTATCATGTCGTGAAATAAAGTTACCATGGCACGCTGATAGGTTGCCCCAACGTTCTTCAGTTCGAATGGCATCACCTTGTAACAAAATATGCCCCACTTTGTGACAAATGTTGTTTTCTCCATGTCCTCGGTCGCCATTTTGATTTGGTTGTAACCTGAGAATCCGTCCATGAATGAAAACACTCTGTGTTGTGCCGTATTGTCAACTAGGATATTAATGTGGGGGAGTGGAAAGTCATCCTTAGGGCTTGCCCTATTCAAATCTCTGTAGTCCATACACATTCGTACTTTTCCGTCCTTTTTGGGCACGGGAACAACATTGGCAACCCATTGGGGGTAAGAGGTGACAACAAAGAATCCAGCGTTGAATTGCTTCATGACCTCTGCTTTAATCTTTTCTGACATATCAGGCCTCATGCGGAAAACTATTTGTTTTACTGGCGGACAATCCTCTCTTGTAGGAAAATGATGTACCACAATGTCTTCATCAAGTCCCGACATGTCTTCATATTACTAGGCAAAGACTTCAACATAATTGTGCAACAACCAAATCAGACGCTCCTTGACACTGGGTTCCAGATTGGAACCCACATTGACCTCTTTTTTGTCCTCTTCAGTACCTAGGTTGATCGATCCACGGGTTCCTCGTGAGGCTGAATGGTTCTTTCTTCTTATTGGAGCAGTCTGGAAAGTTCCCCTGGTACTTCACAATCTTCCTCACCTTCGTCTTCGGCTTGGTAGATTAGATTCTCAGAGTCACGGAAGGCCATAGAAGTATCGTTACCTATGGGACCCCGAATGGATGTATACCTTTATTGTGAGTGTGGGTGTGTGTAAGGGTATAACTATCTTTGAAAGAAAGTAAAATGTAAAATAAAAACAATGAGCACAAAAGTTTGTATGCAAAAACGTCCATGATTCATTGATGTCTGTGATCGGTGGATCTGGAACTGACTGTTTAACGTTGGTTCGCGAAATGTCGCGGAAGCAAGAGTCGCCACCATCTTTTATTTTCTCCAACATGGACAGGACAAAAGCACAGCAAAATTCCTTATGAGATAGTTCTCGGTTCGGGAGGTAGGTTATAGAAAGGGAAGGTGTTAGCACCCTTTCTATCCATGGGCTCTTAGATACTTGCTCATTGTGTTTTCAAAAATGGTTTGTTTGCTTTTCAATTGTGGGTTTTAAAAAGTTTCTTTGAAAATTCCAGTTCGACTCTTATATCGGTCCTCAAGAGTGTTTGAAAAATTTGCTTTCGAAAGCTTTTTGAAAAGGTGTCGGTGTGAAAAGTATTTTTGAATTTGTTTTGAAATTTAGAGCAAGTATCAAGAGTCGTCTACCTACCCTAAGGAATTTGTCTGTGTAAATGTCCTTTAAAGTAATGCCATCCCTCCATTGAGAGGTAGGTAGCACCACCGTTGGAGGTGTTCGGGTCAATTCGAGGTTCGGGACATGGTGATCACCAGAGCAATGGGAAGATACCTTAGAAGCTACCCTCATGCCAGGTTCCCGGATCATGAGGACTTACTAAGACATCCTCTACTCGACGATCACCTTTCGAGGCAAGGCAACAGTGAGGCGTACCCTAGGGGTGGTGTGTGATTTGTGTGTCATTTTCATTTATTTTGTCTTGTCATGTCATAGGCGATCTACGCGTTTATTTTTATTTAATCATTCATTCTTGCATGCCATTATTAACAGTTAAAAAAGTTGCGGAAATATAAAGTTCTAAACTATTACAAAGGCGCGGGTCCACATCGCCAAAATTAATCCAGGACCCGATTTGACAGAAAGTAAATAAAGTGCGAGAGATAAAATGTCCGAGTTTACAAGGCTTTGGGAGAGTTACATTAATATTTAAAAGAAGGAAATAAATAAAATGCGCAAAGAGAATAAAAAATCGCAAGCGAGGGCGTTGGACCCTTTTTAATGAAATTAAAGTATGATTATTAAATTAGTTAAATTAAAGAAAAGAAGAAATTATTTTTTTTTTGAGATTTTTGTATTTATGGTTTTTTATGTGAATTAAATGAAATTAAAATATTAATTAATTAACCCTAATTCTACAATTTTTATTTATTAAGAAAAACATGTTAAAGTTAAACCTAAAATTAATCTAATTATTTACATGGTAATTTAATTACAAAAAATAATATTCAATAATTAATTATGGTGAAAAAGAGAAAAAAAGAAAAAAAGTAATTAAAACCTAATTCTACAAATTTTAAGGTTATTAGAAAAAATATTAAGATTTAAACCTAAATTTACAAAGCTAAATTAATTAACGATATTTATTAAAAAATATTAACATAAAATATATTTTTTTGATCTTTTATGACTTTTCTGATTTTTTGTTATTTTTATATTTTTATGAAAATAATTAATTTAAGGAATAAAAAGGAAATAATTGAAAAGAATAAAATAAAGAAGAAAAGAAATACAATACCTTGGGGGGTTCTATCCCCAATTGGAGGTATACTTTAGTATTGTTGGCCCAAGGTTTTAAGGCCTTATTTGACTTTTCTTGCCAGCGTACAGCTCCATTGACTAACGCCCAGGGTGTTCTTCCAACCAACGCCCTTGGATTGAGGTAATAGGCCATGTGGCACGCTGGATATTGTGGATGTATGATGCACCCTTGTAGTGAAACTGCACAGAAACGCGTTTAGAAAAATAATATGGAAAGGGATGGGGACCTGGGGCTCGAACCCAGGTCCTAGAGATTACCAACCCTTCGCTTGACCAGTGGAGCTACCAACGCGCTTTGATTATTATATGGAAGACAAATAACATAATGTAAATCAGGCGTTAGTGGACATTCTCGCGCGAAAATTCAAATGACTCAATCAGGTCTTGACACTTCATCATCTTCCTCCTCGTTTTGTTTTTTCCCTGAAACATGAAAAGGTTAGCGGGGATTTTAAACCCCCTCAAAACATACAGTTTTCAATAATAGCGAATAACTCGTCTTGGATCAGAAATTAGGCGCGACCATGGCAATCGATTCGTCTAAGTGTCCTGGTTTTGATCATGGTATTGGGAAGTCCCAATTTTACAGTATATAAGAATACCCAATTTGAAGCTTGAAGAACCCTAGTTGGCATCAATGGTGAAATCTCCAATAGTGCACAAAAACTCAATTAAAGTATGCAGTTAGCTTTAGAATCCATCCATTAGTACGAATCCATAAAAGAAATGCAATGAAAATGCTTGAATATTGAAATACGAATATGCATATTATATGAAAAATTCTGAGTTCTGTATACCGATTCAAGGTGCTATGCACGTGGAAAGCTATCCAGTCAGACTCAGTAATGTCTTAGGAAGGTGATGGAATGAGTTTCTTGCCTTGAAAAGCCTTGCAAATGTGTTTTCAGTTTTGGAATTTCTTGTTAAAAACTCAAACTTTGTTATGGATTTCTGGCGCAGCTGGGAGAGTATGAACATTAGGGTTGGCATTAGTATATATGTGTGAATGATTAGGGTTGAAATTTGGTCCAAAGAATCCTTGAATTGATGAGAAAATATTTGATTTTCCATGCCATAATTTTCCAATCTTTTCATGCATATTTGCTACCAAATCATGTTCAATCACATGGATTCTTTCCCTATCTAATAATGCACGAAAATCTGAAGTTATCCTATGCACAAAAAGATTTGATTGACTTGCTTTGATATTTTTCACATATTTATTTTAATTAAATGAATTATTAATAATTAAAAATCCAAATAAATAAATAAAAATGATAAAAAACTTCCCTTTGGGCCAAATGGTCGTGCACATGTTTTGGATGATGGATTTTGGAAGAAAAAGAGGCCCATTAGCATTTTTAAGACTTTTGAAGCAATGTTGACTTTTCAAAATATCCAAAAATTTCCCAACTTCCACAAGGCATAACTTGCTCAATTTTTAAGCTTTGCTCATGTTCTTGGATATTTTGGAAAGGTATTTGAGTCCTCTAACCAATGCCTTTGGTCCCGTGTGATTTTGATTTACCAATCTCAAGTTATGGCCTTTGACTTAAAGTCCCTTTTTGTTGACTTTTGAAAATGACCTATAATGTTGAAATTGATAACTTTTTGTGAGAGCATTCCTTGGACTTGAAGTGTGAAGAGGAGTTGTAGGAAATGTCTTTCTCTTCAAAATGAGCTTTGGATGGAATTTTTCTGATAATCCATGTGAAAGTTATGCCCTGGTCAAGTTACAGTTGACTTTTTCAACTGTCCAAATATGGAAACTTTTGCATCTTGAGACTTTTTGAGCCAAGCTTTGATAATCATGATCAAGCATTGATCAAATGATGTTTGTGGCTTAAAAATGAGATGTTGACCAAAAATTTGAACTTTTGACTATCAAATGACCATTTTGCCCCTACAGTTGACTGTAGTGCAATTAGGGTTTTTGGCTGTGCAATTTTGTGCTGTAAGTCTTGAAACTTGGTATGAGGATGATTGACCATGTTTGTAGGCATGTGGGACTTGATTGGACCCTTGGAAACTTCATTTTCTTTGTCAGAACCAAAACCCTAGTTTTTGACTATTAGGAGGCCCTTGACCTGTGCAACCCTTGGGGAGATTTTTGAACCTTTGACTTGGCAAATCTTGAAGAATATGGGAGGGAAAATTTTGGGGTACAACAATGTCATATGAATATGAAATAATAACCCTTACAAATGGACCATTGTGCCTCGGGTAAGACATAAGGTTTTAAGAGTGCGAATTGTTTTGAATATTACAGGTCCAACAAAATGTAAAGACAAATTACTGAGGGATGAAAGTGATCGGGAGGAAGTCTCTAGCCTCCCAATTGCTGAGCCCTCCATTGACACTCAGGAAGATCCAATCCTCTAGGTTGCAACCATCTTCACCATCTTCCACTGCATTGACTTCACAGTTTCTGATCTTCAAGGGTGGCCCTCCAACACGGGCACGACGTACAACCTTTTGAGCATTTAAAGTGAAACCTAGGCCAAAATTGTCAGACTTATATGGGATATCTGAGAGTTGTCCCCAGATAGTGCATCCTTCTTCTTCTACCACTGCTTTGGCATCCTTTAGTGACGACATCCGGAGTGGAGGTCTGGTAA
Source organism: Vicia faba (assembly GCA_948472305.1). Taxonomy (NCBI): domain Eukaryota; kingdom Viridiplantae; phylum Streptophyta; class Magnoliopsida; order Fabales; family Fabaceae; genus Vicia; species Vicia faba. Next base: position 1,478,433,555 of record OX451739.1, on the reverse strand, counting down.
TCTTGGGAACAACCTTAGTCACTGCCACCTCTTAAGGGACCTCTTCAAAGTGTTGAAATGGAGTTTCAATGAATTCGCCGTCCAATTCCACATATCTGAAGGAATTGAGATGGATGATCATGTATTCTTCCTCTCCATGGATGGTGATAATCTTCCCTTGAACTGGATACTTCAACATTTGGTGCAACGTAGAAGTAATAGCGCCAGCATTATAAATCCATGGTCGGCCTAGCAATCAGGAGTATGAAGGGAGGATGTCCATCACATAAAAAGTTGAATTGAAGGTTTGGGTTCCCACCTTTATGGGAATGTCTACCTCCCCATGTACCATCCTTTTTGAACCGTCAAAAGCCCTTACCACTATGTTACTTGGCTTCAAAGTCAACCCCTCATAGTCAAGTCTATCAAGAGATTTTTTGGGTAATACATTCAACGATGAGCCAGTGTCCACCAAAACATGTGCCAGAGTGGTGCCCCTACATTCCACTGAGACATGCAACGCCTCATTATGATTTCTTCCCCTCGGTGTCAGATCAGCATCTGAAAAACCTAAACCATTATCCGTAGTTAGGCTGGCCATGCAGTCTTGAAATTGATCAGTAGATGTCTCTTGAGGTACATGGGCGGTTTTTAAGAACTTCACCAAGGCCTTTGCATGTGCCTCGGAACATAGTAATGCCAGCATAAAGATCTTAGAGGGAGTTTGCCCCAGTTTTTCAACTACATCATAGTCGCTTCTCTTTATAATTTTTAAGATCTCCTCCATTTCCTTCTTGGTGGTCTCATGGATAGTCAATGACTGAGCCTTCGCCCGGACAGGCTCAACAATAACACCTTTTCCTCGAGCCTTGGTTAACTCGGTAGCAGGAGTGTTAGTAAGAATGATTACAGGGGTTGTAACGACTTTGTCAATTGGAGTACTGTTGGAGATAAATGTAGGACCGAGAATAACTTTTGGGGGAACAACAGTAGGAATGATTACGGGTCCAGAAACTGCTTTTGGGGGAGAAATTTCTGGAGAAAAGATCCTACCGCTTCAGGTAATTTTGCTAGTTCCTGTAATGTTACTAACGTCGGAGTTGACCTTCTCGCAGCTTGAATCTTCGGCGGCTGACTAGTCCTACTTGATACCATGGTAATAGACACCCCTCCATAATTCCATGGTATTGTTTTGTCTGATACATAGGGGACTGGCCCAGGCATTGTGATTATTAAAGGAGTTGCTTTCGAAACTGATGTAATTCTAACGAGTCTTTTGGTGGAGACCCTGGAAGAATTGGAGAAAATGGTAATGATAGAAACATCTTCAAAAGGAACAGGTGTAACAGGAGTCTTTTCAAACAAAATCTATTTGTTATCTATCAGGCACTGAATGTCTACTTTCAACAAAGGATAGCCAGTTGGTGAGGATAAGCAGAGATGGCAAACTTCATTACAACCCAGGAACACACCAGCTTTTAACAAGTTCATTTTAACGGTCAGAAGTGGGGTCATGAGTTCATCAACTGAGGTAACAAATAGATCTTCTTCAATGGCATTAGTATTGTGACCATGTCTAGGCATAGGAGCAGAAATGACATTTGGCTTCTCGGGCGCATCAAACTCAATTTCTTTTGCTTCAATGAGGTCTTGTATTTTGTTCTTCAAGGCCCAACAATTATTAGTATCGTGACTAGGACTTCTAGAGTAATATGCCCAACGGGCATTGGGATGATAATGAGGGGATGTTGTATTGGGGTTTTTTGGAGCTTCTTTCAAGGTTACCAAATTGGATCTCAGAAGATGAGGTAATACTTGAGAAAGAGTCATGTTAATTCTGGTGAAATGCCTGACTGGCCTTTCCACCCTTGGTTGATTATTTCTTTGCTGATCAGATATAGGTTTTGGGATCATAACAGCCCCCACCATTGATCGGCATTCGGCCCTATCTTGGTTCCTTTGCGGATATACAACAGCTACCTCTTTCTTCCCGATGAAAGGCTTCCTTACAACTGTAGAAGAAGATGTATCTTTCTGAATCTTTCCACTTTTTATGCCGGCTTCTACCCTCTCTCCGGTCAATATTAGTTCAGTAAAGCCTGCAGATGAACTTCTGATTAAATGATTGAAGAAGGGACCAGATAATGTGCCTAAGAACATGTATACCAATTCTCTCTCAGACAGAGGGGGTTGAACTCTTCCAGCCAAATCTCTCCATTTTTGTGCATAGTCCTTGAAACCTTCATTGGAGGCCATGGCCATACTCTGGAGTTGAGTACGGGTAGGCGCCTAATCAGCATTGTATTGATATTGCTTGTAGAAAGATGCGACAAGATCTTCCCAATTGTGAATGTTGGCTCTTTCTAGTTGGTAAAACCAGTCAAGTTGAGTACCGGACAGACTGTCTTGGAAGAAGTGCACCCATAAGTCTTTATCAGCGGTATGGGGTTGAATTTTCCTCACATATGACCAAAGATGCATCTTAGGGAATGAAACTCCGTCATATTTAGCGAATACAGGTGCTTTGAATTTAGGAGGAATCACAATCCCTGACACTAGTCCAAATTCCTCACAGTCCAAGCCTGACACCTTTTGGATTTCCATCGCGCTCAACCGCTCTTCAAGATGTTTATACTTGTCATTAGCTGGAGGGTACTGTTACTCAGAGTAATCTTCCTCTTCTTCCTCCTCTTCCGATTCTGACGGGACAACTGTTTCCTTGCCTTTCCCCTCTCCTTCACCGGATGTTGTTGCAAAGTCCAAAGTCCTTCTTGTCTGCCCATGAAATCTTCTTCCCATGTTTAAGACTCCGGTTACCTTCTTTGTTTTCTTTTTCCTCTCTTTAACCAGTAGAGTCTTCAACTCTTCTTTCCCCTTGGCTAGGGTCATGAGCAACTATTGAAACTGCGTATTCTGAGCTTGGAGATCTTTCATTGTTTTCTCGAGATCCGTCTTACTGAAATAAACAGTAGAGAGATGAGGAGACTTGTTGTAAAAGACCTATTTATGTTATGATGAATGATATATGCATATGCAATGTTTTCAAGGATTTCCAAGATTCAAATTTGTTTTAGACAAAAAAGAAACACACGTTATATTAATAAGATAAAGTTTGAGTACAATGCCCCTTGGCCAAAATAATACAAAAACTCTAAGATAAAAAGGTAGTGCGTATCCTCTTCGGTGAAATGTAGGCATTCAGAGTCTGCTCCTCATGAAGTAGCCTAGTGAGCTCCAAAACCTTCTTCTCGCTTGCGTAGAATTGGGCTTCGAAAGTATCTCGCTCCCCTTTGAGTTGTATCCAATCCCTTTGTAGGACTTCAAGAGATGTGGGCATGTCAGGATGTAGGATAGTGTATGGAACATCTCCTTCCTTAACAGGCTTAATGATTACCGGGATAATGGAGGGGTAAGGCATCATAAGATTCTAAGCACGAGTTTATACCCATTTGAGGTAAGGCTCAAGAGGGATGGAATTATTGTTCCCCACAGTCTTGCTATCCACCTTGTTTAGCATCCTCCAAGCTCGGATAAATCTCTGGCGAAGACCTTGATCGTCGTTGCCGTAGTTGAATACCAAACCTTAAATCAGCATCTCGTGCGGGCCATCCCTTTGGGCATAAACAAACTGTCTTAAGGATAAGCACGGGTTGTAGGTGATACCTCCCCTAATGCCAAGTAAAGGGACATTAGGGAATTCTCCACAATGGTCAATAATGATAACATTCTCTTTGGATCTGGAGCACCAATGAATGTCTATATGTTTGAGCATCATCAACCTTTGTGACCACCTTGAACCTTGTTCATTCTTTAATACAAATTGGGGAAGATGAGAAATAAACCATCTTTCCAAGGGAGGAGTGCAACATATAAGGACACCTCTTTTCCTCATTGTGCAAGTGTGAAAAGAGTGTAGGATATCCCCTAGCAGTGTAGGCACCAGGTTGCATGATATGAAGATTTTAACGACGTTCACATCTATGAGCTGGTCAGGATTTGGAAACAAACCCATCCCGTAAATGAGGAGAGCCACAATTTCCTCAAAGGCTTGCAAGTCTAGGGAATTCCAACAGCTTTGGGCTTTCTCAAGCAGGAACTTTGCTAGGAAACCATTGACACCACTCCTTGTTTCCCAATGAGTTGTGACATCAGATGAGTGCAAGTGTAGAGCTTGAGCAATCTCTTATGGCTTTGGGTCTCTTTCCGTACCGTTGAAAGGTAGTTGATTGAGAATGGGAATTCTCAAGAGTTGGGAGAATTCTTCCAAAGTAGGCACAAGTTGATAGTCGGGAAATGTGAAGCAATGGTGTAAAGGATCAAAGAACTGAAAGAACACCTTCATGATATCCTCATCTGTGTTGGAGGTGACCAAGTTGAGTAGATGACCATGTCTCTCGGTGAATGAGGAGTTTTCAAGAATCCTTGAAACTAGCTCCTTAAGTTGTGGAGGGATTCTCACAAGGTTGACTTGAATAGTTTTCCTGCGAAGTGAATCCATATCCTACAAAACAAGAACAAAGCTGAATCCCAAAATCCTTGAAATGGTTAGTGGATGTATATGATGTTCATGATGTCCATGATGTTATGTACAAGTACGCATATACAAACAAAACAAACAAATCCTTAGTTTAGGTTTGCATGGAGTTTTATAGGTAAGTACCCTCTTGAAGTTTAGTTGGCTTAAACCTGTCCTAGTAATAGTAATCGGGTTCTAAGGAGCTCAATATCACCGGATTGTTTCCTTGGTCATTGTTTCAGCTTAAGCCTCTTTAAAAGTGACCGAAATATCCCAAGAAACCAAACCTCAATGAGTGTAGTATCGAGTATCTACCAACTTCAGACTGTACCAAAGCCGGTCATCTCACTACATCCTAAAGGCCAAGTTGGTCAAGTAAAGGTTATAGAAGTTCATTAGTGCTTTATGACATCACTCAGTGGCCCCGTATTCTCTTTGATTAACTCAAAGGCTACCGGTACCCACAAATATGTCGCACTAACGTAGCTATTGCTTAGACCATGTTGGTATACCCCACACAGTTTCCACAACGTATTACTACTTACCTATAATGTATCCCAAATCCGGGTAGAGGATTCAAACCCAAACAAAGAACCATAATATAAAGCATACAATTCAAACAATGTAAGCAAGTAAATGTGATCTAATACCTAAGGTAACCCCACTTTTAGAGGATTTTCCCCAGCAGAGTCGCCAGTTCTGTGATGCGGTGGGAGAACTGACTTGAAGGTTTTGCATTTTATCACAAATGTTGCGGTTAGCAAGAGTCTCCACCGAATTTTATTTTATCCAAAAGGAAAGGTGAAAAATCAATGGAAAGACCTTTGAGATTGTTTCTTGAGTTCGGGGGGTAGATTATGAAAAGGGAAGGTATTAGCATCCTTTTCATCCACAGTTTTCCATGGGCTCTTAGTTACTTGCTAGATCACTTGCTTTGGTTTGAAATTGTGCTTTGTGTGGTTTTGAAAGTATTTTGTAAAAGAGGCCATTGTTTAGGAAATCTTTGTAATGATTCTTGTTCGTAAGAATGTATACTAAGATGTGATCTTTTTTTGAAAATGTTTTCAATTTTGTAAGATGTTTGGAAATGTGTGTGTTTGTTTTGAAAATAGCAAGGATATTTATTTTGAAATGGAGCAAGTAACTAAAAGTAATCTACCTACTAAAATGTCTTTCTTGTTCATTTTCTTTTCCTTTGACATTGTTGTCTTACCATTGATTTGGTAGGCAACCCTATCTTTGGATGTAAACGGGACGGGCGTGGGTCATAGCATAGCCATGATTAGCAATGTTGCAAGGTATCTTAGCATTTTTTTGAGGGGCTAAGATCATTTTGTAAGGCAAATTTGAATAGCGTCATCGAGGGACTATGATCTTGTGTTTGTTTGTTTTTGCTAAGACATCTTACATGCGTAATATGACCATTTTTTTGTATAAGGCAACCAAGTGGGATAAACCCTAGGGGTGTTTTGTGTGAAAGTGTGTTATTTTCATGCTTGATTTTGTCTTGAATTAGGTTTTTCTATTTGATTGGTTTTATCTTGCCATACAAATCCTAATTGCTAGCATGTTATGTAAAAGCGGTAAATTGTGAAATTTAAAGTTACTACGCTATTACAACATTTGTGGGAGGGGGGTATACAATTTTTGAATGGGGATTACAATAATATAAACCTAATTAATCTATTATAACCAAATTTAATATGTACAAATATTGGAATAAATAATATACAAGATGAATTAAATATATAAAGGTATGTAAATGCAAAGAAGATTTTTATTTGGTTTTTTATGTGAAAAAGGTTTTAACCTAAACCTAATAAATAAATCAAGTTTAACTTAAATCAATTAAGAAAAGAAATTATTTTAGAAAAGATTTTTGAATAAACCCTAATTCTATTTGATTAAAAGAAAACAAATTTCTTTAAGAAAAAGTAAGTATTTTTGTATTTTTTGTCTTGAAAATAATATATGGCATTATGAGGTATTTTTGTATTTTTTATACTAAAATAATATGTTTAATGGGTGTGAAGAAAGATAAATATTTAAGCTAGTTATAATTTTAATTTACAAATTTAATTAATAAAAATGGATAATATATACCTAAATAAAAAATATTTTTTTGTGAGAAAAATAAAATAAAATAAGCTAAAATATAAATCTATCATTTTTATATTTTTTTATGATTTTTAATATTAAGAAAAATATATTTAATAAAATAAAATGAAAGTAAAATAAATAAATAAAATTATATTGGGCCAGGGGTGTCATAAGCAAACAGGAGGTGAGTGTTAGAAAAAATCACAAGGCCCATAAATCAGAAGCCCAGCGTTGTAAAGGGACAAAAATGGAAAAAACATGAAAAAATTGTAAAAGGCAGCGCGCTAAGGCTCGAACCCATGACCTATAACACTGGGGTGGCTGTACATCAGTTTATATAAACACAATCATAAATATATATTACAAAATGCCCCCTGAAGGCAACTTCATCTTCAATCTTGAGCCATGGCCAGATCACCTGCATCTCTCTCATTTCTCCATAAAAATGGAAAGTTCAAACATGAAAGTTATGGTGTTTCTTCCCACGAGTTCAACCATATAATTTATGTAAACTAAAAGTCAAAGATCAAAGCTAATTTTACTTTCCCTAATTTGAAACCTAATTTTTACAGAAATTTCATATCCAAAATTCTCTATACACAGTTGATATAAATGAAAACTATGAACATGGTTAGATTTAGGGCAAAGATATTTACATTTTGCTTTCACAAATCAGGACCAAATGATGCTTGTATGAAGAGATAGAAGTTTGAGTTTTTACCTCTTTTAGCTGAGATCATGAATGGAGTTTGAGTAAGCTTTGAGAAGGCCTGAGGATCTGTTTAGCTTGCCTGGACCTCCCTGAGTGTATTCCAATCCTTACTTTGTCTTGAAAGTCCTTGAATCTCCCTACTCAAGGCAATCTGCAAGCTCAATATTTGAAAATGGTGGATGGTGGAGGAGGAGTTACAGTGAGAGAACATGGGTCTGTATCACTTAGATATGAGGTATATTAAGTGTTTAGATGGTTAAAACTCAAAACGCACGAGTGGTTTTGGAGATGTCTGTGTAAGGTTCAAAAGTGTCAAGCTATGGAAGATTCTGAGTTTCAGAGTGTTTGGGAGTGTTTTGGAGTCTTAGCATTCGTTTCTTATGTTGCAATACCCTTGTGTATATGTATGGAAAAGGTTAGAGATCAACTCCACTTCAGGTTTCTGAGTTATAGCCTTTTGGCTCTATAACTTGCTTTGGAGGAAAAGTGAGGAGACAAGTCTCTAAGTTTGTACAAACATGATCTGAGTTGGTAGAGACCTTAGACAAGTTGATTTTGTTTTTGACTTTGCTTGTGTGCAGAGAAAACAATTTAGAGGCTCAAGAAGTTGACAAAGGCAAAAATAGTGCTTTATCGAAATGGAAATGGCAACTTTGTGCCAAAAATGGAATTGTTCTTGTACAATGCATTCAATGCTTGGCTTAAAGCTTCCAACATCTGTGAAAACATTTAATTATGGATTGAGAAACAAGTTTGAGGCCTTCAAAGCAAATATTATGCAGCCTAGGCTTGGATTTGAATTTTTGTTCATCATGAAATGACTTGAAATCAAAGTGATAAATCACCAACTTCATCTCTTAGATTATCCCTACTCAAGAATGATCTCAAGGAGTTCTTGGACATTTTGTAAAGCTTGCAATGTTCTATACAACTCATATTTGTATTGCTTTTGAAAATTCCCTTTGGAACTATGTGAAAAATTGCCATGAAGTTAGGTCAAAAATCTGCCTAACTAGGGCAAAATTTCACTAATTTATTTTAGCTCATGAGCATGTATTCACAAAATTATATCTTGAGATCCAAGAATTTTTAGGAGAAATTGTGTGAAGAAAAGTTTTATATTTCATGGATATCTACAACTTTCATGTTGGAAGTTTCTTTTGAATCATCTTGCATCATGGTGAAAATTTGGCTCAAAGTTGAGAAAAAATAAGAAATTTTCTATACTTAGAAAAATTTCTAAGTTAAGAAATTTCAACTTTTCAAAAAAAAATCTTGAATCCTTGATTTCTTAATGAACAAGTTTCACATTTTGACATGTTTTTATGAATTATGATCTTTGGCACTTGATTTGGACCAAAAAGTCAGAGTTTGACTTTTCAGTATACAGTTGACTTTTGATCAGTTGACTGCAAAATTCATCTGTCAATCCAATGGACTTGAAATGTTTTGAATCATGTTATTAGGTAAAAATGATGCAATTTAACTCTTGAAATCATTCTTCAAACCAATTGATCATTTTCTAGGTCAAAAATAAAAAATTGCCCCTTCTTAGTCAAAACCCTAATTTTGACCAATTTGCCCTTTTGATGATTTGATCAAATTTCTTGAGGAATTATGGTCCAAACTTGATCAAATGATAGATATGAGCCTAAGATGTTGATTTGGATAAAAATTATGAAGTTTGACTGTAAATTGGCCATGTTGACTTTTTCCCCAATACAACTAACTTTTAGGTCAACTGTCCAATTGACTGATAAAAAATGTGTTCAAGGCTTGAAACTTGACATGAGTAATCTTAGGGGTCCCTAATGATCTTTGAAAGTCACATGAAGCATTGATAGTCCAAAAATCCTTGTGCAAACTCAAACCCTAATTTTGGTCATCCGTGCATGAGGAGATGTCTTGAGCTGGTCAAACCCTAATCCAATCTTGAGACAAAGAGATCTTGTGAGAAAATTCTTGATAAGTGAGAGGCAAAATTTTAGGGTACAACACCTCGGAAAAAGATCTTTAAGGCTTTAGGATGATTACTAAAATTTCCTAACATTGCTTTTGTGATCGTACTTGTCCCTTTGAACGTCCCTTAAAATTCCAACGACGGTGCTACCTATTCCTTAATAATAGGATAGTGTTGTCTAAAGGAAAACGAACAGACTTTTTTCGAGTAGGTAGATTAGTTCCTAGGTACTTGCTCAAATGAAATTTTTCACACAAACACTTTTCAAAAATAGTTTTCAAAACAACTTCGTCACACTCTTGAGGACCGATACAAGGGTTATCACAAAGTAAAACTTTTTCAAAACAAGCACACACAAGAAATTTAAAAAAATGAGCAAGTACCTAAGAGCCCATGTAAAACCATGGATAGAAAGGGTGCTAACACCTTCCCTTTCTATAATCTACCCCCCGTACTCAGAAACATTCTCGAAAAAATTTTTTTCTGTTCTTTTTCCTTTCCCTTTGTTGGATAAAATAAAAGTCAGTGGCGACTCTTGCTTACCGCAATATTTGCAAACAAAAAACGCAAACCAGTATAACAGTCGGTTCTGCCACTGTATCACAGCAAGGCTCGGGCAACCTCTTCGGAGCTTGGGTCTCTTTCAGTACCGTTGAAAGGTATTTGATCGAGGATAGGAATTCCCAAGAGCTGAGAGAACTCTTCCATAGTTGGTACAAGCTGGTAATCAGGGAAGGTAAAGCAATGGTGTAATGGGTCAAAGAACTGGAAAAGCACTTTCATCATGTCTTCATCAAAGCTCGAGGTAACCAAGTTGAGAAGTCGTCCATGTCTTTTAGTGAACAGAGAATTCTCAGGGACCCTTGATGTAACACCCCAATTCTACCCCAAGCAAATTATACGAGATAAATCAGAGTTATAAAATTTCAATCATACAAATGAATCGGGACGTCACAAATTCTTCTAACAAATTCATTGCATTCATCATGGATATATAACAATTTTTCAAAACATCGGATGAACCGTCAACATAACATCTTTCATTAAATAATTCAACAACTACGCAGCAGAATTCTTAAATAACATCTTTAAATAAAATAGCAACTTCGAAACATCTCATATTTAATAAATAAACAATTTAAAGTCCAACAACTAAAAATCAGCAATAAAAAATCAGCAAGCGTTCATCCCCCCGAGTGTTATATATCAGAGCAATGACACCGACTCGATCTATTGAAGGTATACGACCTTCACTCTCGATTACCTGCACGTTACCAACATAAGGGCAACATTCAAACTGAAGGGGTGAGATATCTAATAATATAATAAAGCGCATGATAATTAATATATTAAATCAGATCAATAATGTCACCACTTCTCATCTCATAATCAATAATAATTACAACATATATACTCATTCATCAACATCAAATACACTTCATTACTCAATCATATAATGCGACTCAAAACTATGCAAATGCATGTGGTACCATTGGAGCAGAACTCCCATCTCAAAAATCTACCAATTAATAGAGGCATCAACAAGGCATAGCCTTCATCTCAAAATTTTCCAATCCAGGCCATCTCAACGAGCATAAGCTCCATCTCAAAAATGCAATGTATGCGACTCTTCATGAATGTAATATCAACATCTCAATCATCTCAAAACACAACATCTCATAAACATCGCAGAACAACAACATCTCATAAACATCTCAGAATGACAACATCTCAATCATCTCAAAATAACAACATCTTATAAACATCTCAAAACATCTCAATTACAACATCTCATAAACATCTATAAATAATTTATCAAACATCACTTATTTATCAAGCGTCATTTGTTCATCATAACTATCAAACACAACTTTAATAACCACATCTCACTAATAACTTAGATATATTTTATTACTACAGTAATCCATACTGTTATTCTACAATTCTACTTCGTTTCTGTCACTAATCCTACTGTCATAATTCTAACAACAACCTCTAAACATCTCACATTCATCAATCTGTCCAAAAATCAGCACAACGGTCATCTACGAGAATTAATTCTAAATCCTAAATTGGTTACTAGGATTACACCTCTTCATCATCATTTGAATCATATAGAATAAAGTTCATTGCGTTAGCTAATCAACGCTTTGAACGACATCTCAAACAGCATCCTACAACTCAAGTTACAGCAATTTAAAAACTGATTCTGTCGAAATCAGACCTTATGTATCGACACAAAACACTATGGATCGACTCATCCTGCTTCATCTGTATACTATGAGTCAACACATCCTCCTTATAGATCGACTCATTCTGGCTTTCAATACAGCATGTATCGATACATGCACTCACCGGTCGACTCATCCTGAGTCTCACACACTCATGTATCGACACATCCTCCCTTCATGTCGACTCATCCTGAGTCTTGCAACTAACATGTATCGATGCAAGCCCTGTATGCATCGACTCATCCTGAGTCGAACATCCTTCATGTATCTATGCAAGCCCTGCATGCATCGACTCATCTTCAGTCGAACAACCTTCATGTATCGACACATCCAGTTTGGGGTCGACACATCCTTCGACAGTCTGCATAATTTTATGCGTTTTCTACTGTAATTCACTACCAGAATCATACTATTAACCTACAACCCTCATTATAATCATGATAATTCATCACCTAATCATTAACCTATAATACTACATTGATTCCACAACATCATAACATCATTATTCATCAATCTTCATCATACATCATCATACATACATCCAATTCAAGAACAAACAACAATCACATCTAACCCCATATATTAAACATCATGAACCCAATTATAAAGCCAGAACCCCACCCTTACCTTGGGTCTAAGGTCGCTCTACAATTTCCAGGTTGAATCTTCGTTCTTGCCGTTTTCCACTATTTCCAGCAGCTTCACGTTCTTCATAATCCTTATTCTCTTCTTACTGCTTCCTCCTTCTATTCTTTCTCACAAATAATAAAATAACCTAATATTATTATATTATTCCTTAGTGGTCTCCAAACTTACACCCCCTTATTACTTCCACTCACACAATATAGGCCCACATTAAATAATATTATCTTCTAACTTTATTTCACCACATAATAATATAATACCTCAAATATATTATTATTTCTCCATTTAATAAAATAAATCCAATTATATTATAACACTTCTTCACAAATATTCCAAAAATAATTTAATTAAATAATTAATTAAATTACGGGCATTACAACTCTCCCCCACTTAGAATATTTTCGTCCTCGAAAATTTACCTCAATCAAACAATTCAGGGTAGGAGTCTCGCATCTTGCTCTCCAATTTCCAAGTCATGCTTTCTCCTGCAGCTCCTAACCAAACCACTTTAACCAAGGCAATCTCTTTGCCCCTCAGAGTCTTCATTTCACGATCACACTAATATAAATCTAAGCCAACTTCGACACTGGAAAACTGATGTTAATAGGAATAAAATAAGCTGACTTCGTAAGCCTATCAACAATCACCCAAATCGAATCATGTCCTCTTAAAGTACTAGGCAACCCCGTCACAAAGTCCATTAAAATTCCATCCCATTTCCATTATGGAACTTCCAACGGTTGCATCAATCGTGCAGGCTTCTGATGTTCAACTTTTGACTTCTGACAAGTCAAACATGCATACACAAATCGAGCCACATCACTCTTCATCCCATGCCACCAAAACAAACATTTCAAATCTTGATACATCTTTGTAACTCTTGGATGAATACTCAACTTACTTCTATGAATCTCTTCAAGTATAACTTTCTTCATCTCAGCATCATCAGGAATACAAATCCGACTACCAAACCTCAACACACCTTGCTCATCTAGCTTAAAATCACTATTCTCAGATTGATCAGTCCCAACCATCAAATCTACCAGTTTCACATACAACTTCTGAGCTTCTCTGATACTATCTAAAAATTCATTATTAATCTTCAACATACCCAACATAACACTCTGCGGAGTAACCTCTCAAACTAAGCTCATATCTTTGAACTGCTCAATTAATTCCAACTCTTTAATCATCATTGCTGACATATGTAACGTCTTTCGACTCAACGCATCAGCTACCACATTCGCTTTTCCTGGATGATAATTCAAACTGAAGTCATAATCCTTTAGCAATTCCAACCATCTTCGTTGCCTCATATTCAACTCTTTCTGATCAAACAAATACTTCAAGCTCTTATGATCACTAAACACTTCAAATATAGAACCAAAAAGATAATGCCTCCAAATCTTCAACACAAAAACAACAGCAGCAAGCTCTAAATGATGCGTAGGATAGTTCTTCTCATGAGTCCTCAACTGCCTCGACGCATAAGCAACTACCTTAACACTCTGCATAAGCACACCTCCTAAACCCATATTGGAAGCATCACAATAAACCACAAAAGGCTCTCCGGGATTAGGCAATGTCAAAATCGGAGCCGACGTCAACCTCTTCTTCAATTCCGTAAAACTTTCTTCACACTGAACATCCCATACAAATGATCTACCTTTACAAGTCAACTTAGTCAACAAAAGTGACAACTTAGAAAACCCTTCAATAAACCTTCTATAATAACCAGCTAATCCCAAGAAGCTTCTAATCTCAGTAGCTGACTTTGGAGTTTCCCATTGCAACACAGCATCAACCTTCGATGGATCTACAACAATGCCACTACCTGAAATCACATGACCAAGAAAACTAACCTCTTTTAACCAAAATTCACACTTGGACAACTTTGCATACAACTTCTTCTCTTCCAAAATCTGCAATACTACTCTTAAATGTTCAACATGCTCTTCTTCTGTCTTAGAGTAAATCGAAATATCATCATTGAACACCACTACAAACTGATCCAAATAAGTATGAAAGATACGATTCATATATTCCATGAATACTCCCAGCGCATTAGTAACACCGAAAGGCATCACCGAATACTCGTAATATCCATAACATATTCTGAAAGCCGTCTTCTGAATGTCTTCATCCTTCACTTTAATCTGATGGTAACCCGACCTCAAATCAATATTGCTAAGTACACGGGCATCCACCAATTGGTCCATCAAGTCATATATTCTTGGAAGCGGATACTTGTTCTTAATCGTCACCTTGTTCAACTATTTATAATCAACACAAAGCCTCATACTTCCATCTTTCTTCTTCACTAACAACACTGGAACTCCCCACGGTGATACACTTGGTCTTACAAACTTCTTCTCAAGTAACTCTTCCAATTGCTTCTTCAAATCTGACAACTCAGACGCAAACATCCTGTATGGTGCCATAGACACAGGTCTGGTACTAGGTACAAGATCAATTGCAAATTCAAATTCCCTCTCTGGCGGTACATCATAAATCTCATCAGGGAAAACTTCAGGAAATTCACATACCATCGGCAATTCCTCAATTATAGCTTGAGTCTCTACAGATAGAGACGCCATCAACAAAAACATCTGTGCTTCCTCTTGCATCAACTTCCGCAACTGTCTAGCAGACAACAAACTATCTTTCTCTTCTTCAGGATTAGAAAAATTCACCGACTTGTCATAACAATTAATATGAACACAATTATGCTCTAACCAGTTCATACCAAGAATCACATCCGAACCTCTTAACAGCAAGCAAACCAAATCAACAACAAAGTCTCTGTCGAAGATCGACAAGGGACACTTAGCACATACAAAAGAAGTAGTCACCGATCCCTTGGCTGGAGTATTGACGACCATTTCTCCACTCAAAGAAGACAACACAAGACCCAATCTTTCAACACAATCAGCAGCAATAAAACAATACGTAGCACCAGTATCAATAATAGTAATTAAAGGAGTACTTTTAATGAAACATGTACCTCTAATAAGTCCATCTTCAGCAGCTGTCTGATCCTCAACCAAAGCAAACACTTTACCACTTGACTGAGCCTTCTTCGGTTTCGGACACTGGCTACCAATGTGCCCTTCCTCTTTACAGTTGAAACAAACCACACTCTTGTGCTCACACTCAGATACAACATGTCCGTTCTTACCACAACGGTAACACCTCTTCACTTCAGTAGTGCACACATTACTCTTGTGTCCAGGTTTCCCACACTTAAAACAAACCACACCAGCAGGAGCATCTCCCCCACTAGTCCTCTGACCATGAGAAACTCTCTGTTTACCCTTACCAGCTGGGGCATCATAAGGTTTACCACGACTCTGCGAGTGCTTACCCCTCTTCTCACTAATAATCTTGTAATGAGCATTATTATCTTCCTCAAAAATTCTACAGCTATCAACCAAATCAGCAAAGACACAGATCTTCTGGTATCCAACTGCCTTCTTAATTTCCGGGTGCAACCCATTCTCAAACTTAATACACTTCGAAAACTCAGCATTTTCCTCAGCGTAATGCGGATAAAACTTGGCCAACTCAGCAAACTTGGCAGCATAATCAACAACAGACATACTTCCTTGCTTCAGCTCAAGGAACTCAATTTCCTTCTTACCACAGACATCTTCAGGAAAATACTTTCTCAAAAACTCCCTACGGAACACAGCCCAAGTGACATTCTCACCTGTAGCTTCTAACTTCTGGAAAGTCTCTAGCCACCAGTCAACAGCCTCGACTGCTAGCATATGAGTCCCATAACGAACCTTCTGCGCTGGAGTGTAGTCTATCACGCGAAAGATCCTCTCAATCTCTTTCAACCATTCCAATTCTCCATCAGGATCATACTTTCCCTTGAACTTAGGTGGATTCTCTCTCTGGAAAGTCGCCAAGCTATGAGATCCAACATTCTCGTCAGCATTCGGCTGATTTTACATCGCATGAGCCATTGCTTCTAAAGCAGCAGCAAGAGCAACATCATTCCTTCCAGCCATCTCAACTTATCACTACAACACGAACAACTGTTAGATCTCAAAATAAAAATACTCGATTGTTAGACAACTAAGACTCAACGACAAGGTCGGACCAACCTTTTACTCTAATACCAACTTTGTAACACCCCAATTTAACCCCAAGCAAATTATGCATACGGTACCATTGGAGCAGAACTCCCATCTCAAAAATCTGCCAATTAATAGAGGCATCAACAACGCATAGCCTTTATCTCAAAATTTGCCAATCCAGGCCATCTCAACGAGCATAAGCTCCATCTCAAAAATGCAATGTATGCGACTCTTCATGAATGTAATATCAACATCTCAATCATCTCAAAACACAACATCTCATAAACATCTCAGAACGACAACATGTCAATCATCTCAAAATAACAACATCTCATAAACATCTCAAAACATCTCAATTACAACATCTCATAAACATCTCAAAATAATTTATCAAACATCACTTATTTATCAAACGTCATTTGTTCATCATAACTATCAAACACAACTTTAATAACCACATCTTACTAATAACTCAGTTGTATATTATTACTACAGTAATCCATACTGTTATTCTGCAGTTTTACTTCGTTTTTGTCACTAATCCTACTGTCATAATTCTAACAGCAACCTCTAAACATCTCACATTCATCAATCTATCCAAAAATCAGCACAACGGTCATCTACGGGAATTAATTATAAATCCTAAATTGGTTACTAGGATTACACCTCTTCATCATCATTTGAATCATCTAGAATAAAGTTTATCGCGTTAGCTAATCAATGCTTCGAACGACATCTCAAACATCATCCTACAACTCAAGTTACAGCAATTTAAAAACTGATTATGTCGAAATCAGACCTTATGTATCGACACAAAACACTATGGATCGACTCATCCTGCTTCATCTGTATACTATGAGTCGACATATCCTCCTTATGGATCGACTCATTCTGGCTTTCAATACAGCATGTATCGACACATGCACTCACCGGTCGACTCATCCTGAGTCTCACACACTCATGTATTGACACATCCTCCCTTCGTGTCGACTCATCCTGAGTCTTGCAACTAACATGTATCGACGCAAGCCCTACATGCATCAACTCATCCTGAGTCGAACATCCTTCATGTATCTATGCAAGCCCTGCATGCATCGACTCATCTTCAGTCGAACAACCTTCATGTATCAGCACATCCAGTTTGGGGTCGACACATCCTTCGACAGTCTGCATAATTTTCT
The DNA here is from genome assembly GCA_948472305.1 of Vicia faba. Classification (NCBI taxonomy): domain Eukaryota; kingdom Viridiplantae; phylum Streptophyta; class Magnoliopsida; order Fabales; family Fabaceae; genus Vicia; species Vicia faba. The sequence continues at coordinate 1,478,416,146 of OX451739.1, read as the reverse complement.
GCGTTTTCTACTGTAATTCACTACCGGAATCATATTATTAACCTACAACCCTCATTATAATCATGATAATTCATCACCTAATCATTAACCTATAATACTACATTGATTCCACAACATCATATCATCATTATTCATCAATCTTCATCATACATCATCATACATACATCCAATTCAAGAACAAACAACAATCACATCTAACCCCATATATTAAACATCATGAACCCAATTATAAAGCCAGAACCCCACCCTTACCTTGGATCAAAGGTCGCTCTACAATTTCCGGGTTGAATCTTCGTTCTTGCCGTTTTCCACTATTTCCAGCAGCTTCACGTTCTTCACAATCCTTATTCTCTTCTTACTGCTTCCTCCTTCTATTCTTTTTCACAAATAATAAAATAACCTAATATTATTATATTATTCCTTAGTGGGCTCCAAACTTACACCCTCTTATTACTTCCACTCACACAATATAGGCCCACATTAAATAATATTAACTTCTAACATTATTTCACCACATAATAATATAATACCTCAAATATATTATTATTTCTCCATTTAATAAAATAAGTCCAATTATATTATAACACTTCTTCACAAATATTCCAAAAATAATTTAATTAAATAATTAATTAAATTACGGGCGTTACACTTGACGCTAAATCCTTGAGCTGAAAAGGTACTCGTACAAGGTTGACTTGGATTGTGTTCTTGCGAGTGGGAGTCATATCCTGCAAAACAGAACAAAAATGAATCTCAAAATCCTTGAAATGGTTAGTTTAAAATTCTATGGCATGATGTCATGATGTTATGCACAAGCATATGCATAAGTTGAATAAAAAAAATCCTTAGGTTTAGGCTTGCATGAGGTTTCATAGGTAAGTACCCTCTTGAAGTTTAGTTGGCTCAACCTGTGCTAGTAATAGTAACCGGGTTCTAAGGATCTCAATATCACTAATTTATCTTCTCGGGCATTGTTTCAGCACAAGCCTCTTTTCACGGCGACTGAAATATCCCAAAAAGCCAAACCTCAATGAGTGTAGTATCGAGTATCTACCAACTTCGGACTGCACCAAAGTCGGCCATCTCACTACGTCCTAATGGCCAACTTGGTCATGTAAAGGTTCTAAAAGTCAGTTAGTGCTTCATGACATCACTCAACGGCCCCATATTCTCCTTGACTACTCAAGGGCTACCGATACCCACAAATATGTCACACTAACGTAGCTATTGCTTAGACCATGTCGGTATACCCCCCACAGTTTCCATAACATATTGCAACTTACTTATAAGGTATCCCAAATCCGGATAAAGGATTCAAGCCCAAACAAAGAATCAAAATGTAGAGCATACAAGTCAAACAAAGAAAGCAAGTAAAGGTGATCTAGCCCTAAGGTAACCCCATTTTTAAGTTTTTTTCCCCAACAGAGTCGCCAATTCTGTAACATGGTGGGAGAACTGACTTGGTTGTTTTGCGCTTTATCGCAATTGTGCGGATAGCAAGAGTCGCCACCGACTTTTCTTTTATCCAAAAGGAAAGGGTGAAAATAACAGAAAAGACCTTTAGAGATGTTTTCTTGAGTTCAGGGGGTAGATTATGAAAAGGGAAGGTATTAGCACCATTTTCATCCGTAGTTATCTACAGGATCTTAGTTGCTTTCTGGATCACTTACTTTTGTTTGAATGTGCTTGTGGTGTGAGTTTTGAAAGTATTTTGAAAATGTCATTGTAATGATTCTCGTTTCTATAAGAATGCATACAAAGTGTTATTTCGAAAAATAGTTCAAAGATATGTTTGTGGAATGTGTTTTTTGAAGGTGATTTTAAAAATGTGTCTCTTTTATAATGGCTCTCGTTTCTATAAGAACGCGTACAAAGTGTTTGTCTTTTGAAAAGGTTTTAATATGAAAGTGTTGGTGTAAAATGTTTGGTTGTGAGTAAGCGAGCAACTAGGAGCGAATCTACCTACTCAAAGGGTCTTTAATGTTCTTTTCCTCCTTCTTTAGATGTTGCTATCTTACCATTGATTTGGTAAGAAAACTCACTGTTGGATGTGAAGGGCGGGCGTGGGTCAATTGTACAGTCATAGAAGACAACTTATGAGACGATTTAGCAATTTTCATAAGGGACTAGATCGTTTTATCAAAGGCAACATTGAGGGACATCGAGGAACTATGATCTTTTTTATCGAAGGGTCTTTGCTAAAGCGTCACATATTCGAGGGACATGACTGTATTTCCGAGGCAACAAGCGAGGTTACCCTAGAGGTGTGTGTGTGAAAAAGTGTGTTTAATTCAAGTTATTTTGTCTTGAAATTAGGTTATCTAGCAATTGATTTTAAATCTTGCCATACACGCCTAATTACTATACAGTATAAGGAAAACAGTAAATTACGGGAATTAAAATTCTACGCTATTACAGAGCTTTCGGGAGTGGGGGTACAAATTTATAAATGGGGATGGATTAATACAATTAAATTTCCAAATAGGAAAACAATACAACCAAATCGAATCGAGCAATTAATCGAAATTACAACAAATTTATGAAGTAAAAATTAATTAATTAACAAAATAAAGGTAAGGAAATAAAATTCTTGTTTTTTGTTTGAAAAGTTTGAAAAGAAAAATAGAAAAATCTATTCTATTAATTAGCTAAAGAAGTTAAATCAAATGCATGTATTTTGTCTTTTAGGTTTTTTTTTGTTATTAAGAAATTAAATACACAAATTAAGACTAAAATACAAAAATTAATTAGTAAAAATATTTACAAAATTTTCCTAACTTAAATTTTAAAACTAAGCTAATTGAGAAAATTATCTAACAAAATTTCATGAATTATTAAATTAGTAAAAACAACTAAAACCAAAAAAAACAAAACAAAATGGAAGGGTGGTGTAAAATTGAAATGGGGGTGATACTGTTTTTGAAAGTATGGGCTTTAGAGGTTAAAGCCCAAGGGTTTTTTTGTCCAAAAAAAGAAACTGGAATCAGAAAAGAAAGAAAAATGTCCTGGGGGGTCTCGAACCAAGGACCTTTCCTCCAAACACCAACGCCTTAACCATTGCTCTAATCAACCCTTCATGCATTATGGAAACTTTCATAATAAAAAAGGCTAAAAAGGTAAAATGGGTTGGGCCAAGTAAACTAGGCCCAAACCTGGTTTAGTAAGGACATGGAAAGGGTTTGGAACCCTAATCAGAGCACTAATACCATTGTTGTTGTTAATTGGGAAAGGAAAACAACAACTTCGCAAACCCTAACTTTCCTCTCACGCTTCAATCTTCCTGTTCATCTTCTCTCTGTCCCTCTCCATACCTCTCTGTTCTAATGGTGAATCTCTCTATAATCTCTCTTGTTTATAGCTACCCTCATCCTAGAGAAACCCTAAAGCCCCAAATCAAACTGATACAACAATATGCAAAAGGGATTCAAAACGGTAAAAGGGAAGGTAAGAACAAACTTAATCGAAATTAACAATGAGTTACCTCCTTTTCAGCTCCTAAGGTATGTTCCGAATCTCTTGTTTTTGCCTCTTCTTCTGATTGCATATGATTTTTGTGCGTCTTTTGGATTTGCGGAGGTGATTAGGGTTTTTTCGTGAGATAGAGGGAGTATGTATGTGAATGGGTTTGTGAATGAAGAGGTTGAATTTAGTTTATCATTTTTCTGTTTTTTGATTATGTGCTGTGTTTAATGTGTGGAAATTTGGAGGAAATGTTGGTTGGGTTGAAGTTTGTACGATCTGTGTGTGATGTGATACAGGTTATGGTGATGGATAGTTGCTCTTAATTCTGTTCTTTTGGTTCATGCTAAATGTTTCTATTTTAAACAAATGGAATTTTCTTGTGTTATTTTTGAACATGAGTTGGAGGTCTTTGGTTTTTCTAGTTTTCTTGGTATGCTGGCTTGGTTTGTATATTGTTTGTTTTTCTGGTGTGGTTTTTTTGGGTTGTCAAAATGTTCTCCCTTATGTGTTTTATGAAACAATGGCTTTATAGTGAGATAAGGGATGTAATTAGAGGGAAACTGTTGAGACTTTGATCATATTTGGAAAGCTAACTTTGTGTTTTAGGATGCAAGTTCTGTTTTTTAGTCATTTTGGTGTATGAGGGAAGAATTTGGACTAATGTGTTTGGAGTTCTTGTGGCACAGATGAGGTGCAGGCTTTGCAGGCTGTTTGGACTGTTGTATGCTTAGGTGACATCTAGCTGACCCTATCTCTTTTTCTCTTCATCTTTCCATGAAATAAAGCAATATTTGGCTTTTCAATACGATTATGAAGGGTTTGTATACCTTAGGGAAAATGATGATGTAACTTGTTTGTTGATCAAGCTTGCTATGTTTTTGAACGAAATGCTGCTGACCATTTGGCTTATTGCTTTGGTTTTACTTGCTGTTGCTGGACAGTTTTGGCTGTTGGGCTATATTTTGCTATGTTTTTATCTGCTGCCTGCTGTTGTTCTGCTATAATATTTTGTTGCAGGTTCTGATGTGACTTATGTGTTTGGCAGCTTGCTTACTTGTTACAGGCTGTTTTTGCTGCTATGTTTACAACAACTGCTGCATGCTTCTTGAAGCCTGCCTTTGCTTGTTTGCCCTGCTGCTGTTTGACCTTGCTGTATTGCAGCCTGTTTTGTTTGTTTGCATATTTTGTTTGCTGTTTAGACAGCCTTGTGCTTTAGGTTATGATTGCCAATTTCCTTTTATTTTTGTGAACCAAGGCCCAATCTTGTGATTTGCAAAATAGTACAAGAGGGATTATGATAAAAGCCTTTGAATCTGATTCCTAAATACAAACCCTAATGATGAATTTTTTCCTTTTTTACACATCACTCTTGTTTGATTGCTTGCTAACTTTCTTTTTCTCTTGTTTCATGGATGGCAAGCGAGGCAAGGTGAAGAGAAAATCATGGCTAGCAAAGATTGGATGGATTTCTTGAAGATGAAGTAAATGAAGACTTGAAGAAATAAAACAAAATTTCTCTTTTTGTAAACAAAACAAATTTTATAATTTATTTCATTTGTAATCAAAACAAAATTTGTAATTTCACTTTACTTGTAATGTAATGAACACAAAGCCTTGAATAAATTTTGTGTGATGAAATTTATTGTACCAATCTTGAATTTTAATTGAACTTTGAAATTCCCAATTTAAATGGTTTGAACGATACACTTTGATTTGATAACTTGAACTTCAAGCAATCACAAACGAATCTTGTAACTTGTATTTCAAGTAAACCACGCGCCTTGTACTCCAATCAAATTTCTAAACAAAATAAATGTTTAAGAATTCAATTCCAACTTGGTTAACTCAAACCCAAAACCATGGTCATCTAAATGACAGTCTTAATCTTCACCTCTTGTCCAAATCAAATTTGCATTCAAAATGAACTCGCACGCCATGCTCGATTAAAATGGAACTTCATTGCCAAACAAACATGCTTTAAGAACATTCATCAACCTTGTAGAGTTAACAAATTTCAAAACAATTGTGATTAAGAATATTTGAAATCAAACAAATGACCTGCGATATCCGATAACTTTCGAAGTCTTCCAAACACAATTTTCTTTCGATCTTTGAGGATAAACTCGTGAGCGACATTACTTATGACCATATGCAGAAATAATCGTCCCAAGATCTTGTAATTTGAGGAAATCACAATTCTTAGAAATCAGGCGACAATTACTTAAGATTAAGGTCAAAGTCCATGGTGCGACTTCTAACGTATTCAAATTTTGGTGATCACCTCTTGATTTGTAAAGAGAAATTGGAGATGACATCATGGAGAATCATACGCAAAAAGAACCGCTCAAGAATGTCGAATAATGAAGAAGTTACAATCGTTTGAACTTGCTCTCATAAAAGGCCGATTTTTGGGTCAATGTAGTCGTGTTTAGTTATCTAAGCCATCGACTGAGCAAACTCGCGATGCAAAGTTTGAAAACTGGCATAAACATCCTTGAGGAGACAGGAAGACCTATGAAGACCATTTGAAACATTGAAAACTCAATTTTCTCTGAGAAATACAAAACCCTAATTGTTGATTTGCTGCCTAGGGAAAATCTGTCTGACCAACTTCTGAGCCAAATTGAGTATTCGAAAAACCTTAGAATATGAAAAACGGGAGGGAAAATTTTGGGGTACGACACCAGTCCCTTGGTGATTAGCTCACTAATCTATACTCAGAGTTTTATATCCCTAGTACATCGGCGTAAGCAAGATTAGGCGATGCAATAGAATGTTAATTCCTAAACCACTACTCGATATCTCCTATCCTTATCCAACCAGCATAAGCACAAAAATTGCCCTAGGTCCAACATATAGAATGATGGTCAGTATTCTCTATTCTGCCAAAATTAGGTTAAAAGAGTATCTCACATAAAAAACATTAAGAACAATGTGCAATTGAATAAAATTATAACTTAAATTATCCATGCAATAAAAAATCAAACATATGTGCCAACAATATTAAAATAGGTTCGTCAAACAAAACCTAACCTAGAGAGAATTAGCTACTCATAATGAAAATTATAATACCAAATAAAATTAAGAGGTTTGCATAAGAGATACCTTGAAGAACTGGCTTCCAATGGCTTCAAATGCGCTCTAAATATGCCTTATGGTGTTGTAAATCGTCATTTGCAATGTAAAACCGCAGAACCTTTGAAATATTACAAAAAATCCCTTTTTAAAGTAGTAAAAAAAAAGCTTAGAGAATAGGCCCATCGCACGTGTTATTGTTTATCACGCACACAATACCGCACACACTACATTGCACGTGCGATACTGCCCATCACGCATGCGATAATTTCACAAGTTAGATATTCCTTTTAGCTTCATTTTTCAAAAAGATACGTCGCAAAACGAGTTACTTTCCATATATGATGAATTTACTAGACAGACGTCAAGATGTAAATTAAACTGAAAAATGCTCGTTTTTTCATAATTTCTTCACGATTTCTTGGATTTTCTTTGTTTCTCCGACTTCTTCATTTTCTTCATATTTCTTCATATTTAGCTCATCTTTAACTTGAAATTCCATCGAATTTATTGCAAATACTCATAAAAATCATGTAATGACAAACTATTATCACATATCTGCATGATTTGAGATTCCTCTGTCCAATCAGTACCTTCTTCAGTTTCCAATGGGTGTTAGACTATCAGTTGTCGGGTCTTCTCGAGGGCCGAGATTGACCAGGTTCACCTTTATAGGGTCTTCCACTATCGAACAGTCTTGTAATTACTTCTTTTTTTGCTTTAGTATGTCCTTGTAGCACTTCTACGCTAGCCCTGATCACCTTTGATCACCCTTACACGCCTATCGTCTAACGAGTACTTTATGGTAAGATAAAGAGTGGAAAGAGTAGCTTTGAGTGCATTAAACGCCGGCTTGTTGATTATGATGTTGTATGGTGATGTTGCATTTACTATCATGTATCTCACTTTGATGCGCTCGACATCATCACCAATTCCAAAGATGGTCATGATGGGAAAGTCCCCCAGTACCTGGACTGCTCCCCAGAGAAACCGACTAGGGTGCCTTTGAAGGGTAACATCTCAGACGTGTTCATGTTCATGCCTTTGAAAGAGTCCCAGTACAAGATATCGACAAAGCTTCTTAGGTTCATTAACATTTGGTTGACGCTCCAATCGTGTATTTGTACCTTTATGACCATCGGTTCGTTTCCATGAGCTAACATGTCTTTTGAGTCTCATATTGAGAAACTAACGACGATAAATTTCTCTTCCTCCTTTGGAACTGACCCTTGCGAAACATGTATTGCTACTTTGGCATACCTCTTTTTTTGTGAGATCGTTTCACATCCACCAGCAAACCCTCCAGAGATAGTGTTGATGGTGTGGCGTGCTACCCGGGTTTCACGTACCTCCTCGACATTTTTTCCCTTCTTAGCAGAGAGGTTCACCGGGCTTGACTCCCTAAGAAGGGCGTCTTTTTCCTACTGAACCCCTGACATCTTTCACGTATGATAATATTTTACCCTTTTAGGTAAGCATCTCATTTTCTTTTCACAACTGGTGACAATCTTCCGTACGGTGGCCCTTCACGCGGTGATATACCCACCACGATCCTTAGTATTTTCCCATTACCGCACCTACCATCCTAGGTCGGGGAGGTTTTATCAACAACCTGAGATGGGACACTTCGCGTAATATATTTGCTTGCTTTGTGTTAAGTGGAGTGTAGACATCAAGGGTGTTGTCATTCAGCCTCCGGGAAGGTCTTACTGTTGGTCTATCCATGGCCATGTACTTTTGATGATCTTTCCTTAATTTGGGTCCCTTCTGTATGGTTTTATACCTCCCCTTAGCATCTTGGGACCTCTTTTCCATGTTACTTTCCTAGTCCTTAATATAACATTTAGCCCGATACATCACTTCGTCCATGTAAGTGGTTGGTTTCTGGGCCAGAGTTTCATTGAAGTGCTCGACCTTTAAGTCGTTCTGGAAGCCTCCCATAAAAATTTCTTGATTCAGGTGAAAAACCTTCATGGTTTCTTCATTGGAATGTGCCATGTATTCTCAAAGGGACTCAGAGGGGCTCGAAAGCTCCTCCTGTTGTCGAAGTTAATGATGCAGTGACCCTGAAATTACAATAATTGAAAACATACCTACTTGCTGATGACTTCCAGTTTATGGTTATGGATGAAAAGGACTTGGCAGTCAATATTTTCAAATTGTTTAACGAGATCTCCTAATGCCATCTTCCTAACACCTGGCCTCAGTACTTCATCAAACTTGAAGACTTCTTTCGCCAGCTCATCAATGACCTCTCTCTCAGCAAAAAAATTGAGGTTCAGTTGAAAACTAACTCTGCTCAGATGCAAGCTGAATGGGATCTCAGTAATGCTTGTGAGAAGAAATTGAATGATTTTGAGTCTGAGAATAAGGCACGTTCTGACAAATGGCTTGCCTTTGATCAGCAAATATCTTCTTACCACTCAAATAGCGGATCTTCGACAGAAGAAGGTTGAGGTCAAACATTAGAAATCTTTGTTGGATTCGACTGATGGGCTTAACAACCAAATTGAGATTGATCAAGAATTCTTGAAGGGTATTGTTCATGGTGAATTTTTTTTGGATATTAAGAGCAGGATTAGTGAGCTGATGTCGAAGAAACCGCGCCTTGATAGCATGATCGTCTTCGAGAAGAGTTGTTTTGAAGATTTTAAATCTCGCTTTCCAGCTTAATATTTGCACATTTGTTTTGTCGGGGCTAGTCCCACTTTTGAATATGTAAGGATGTTTCATGGTTACCATTTTGGCATGTTCCATTTTGGTTACCATTATTTAATATGCTTTTATTGTTATGTGAACAAATTAAAAATCTTTGTATTTTGTTTTATTATGACCATAAATTTAAATGCCTCGAAATTTTTTGAATGCCACGACCAACCGTCAATGCTACGACACATTTCCTTATCATAATTGTCCTCACTTAGTTTTGGGGCTGACGAATGTGACACTGATGTCGAATTTGTACTTTGACCTTTCATGGCTTTTAGAATATACACAATTCTAATTTAATCACTATAAGTTCAAGTGCAACGAGACAAAAACTTTAAAATGATTCATTAAATTGCTGAAAAGTACAAATACAGGCATCATATTATACCTAATTTTCACCTATATTTCTTTCGAATCTACTAACACAAAGGTCCACTATTATAGACACAATATAACCTCTGGCTTTCTGAAGCTGTTTGTTTGTTTTCAGCTACATAGGCTGAAATTTAACTCAGATTTCTTGATTCACTGAATATCCTTGTCAACCACCGACCAACTTGTCGTGAGCATGACTCCCCTTCCATTATTACCTCTTCTCTATCCCATATGAAACCATTTTTACGATCTAGACTTAGGAAACTGTTTGGGTTTCCATAAGGAGTTCTAACATCATCATCACAAGGTGCCACGTTCGCCAAGTGTTGGTCGAAAGATTTTTTTCTTTCCTTTCCCCTCATCAAGCTTATAATAGCTCTGATCAACTCATATATTTTCTGCTATGTCGTCTTTCCTCCAGATAGACAGCCTCTTGTCCAATGGCGAAGGCACTGCACCAATTCCATGGATCCACTCTCGACTCAGCAATAAGTTGATGTTTTCTTTGGAGCTTATGACCATGAATAATGTCGACCTGGTGGTTGTCCTAACAGCCAACTCAACTTGGATAACCCCCAATATATTGCTATTTTTTCCTTCATAATTAGAAAGGACCATATTGTATGGTCGAAGGTCTGATCCACACTTTCCCATTTTCTTGAACGTTGCATGGGGCATAAGATTTACTGTTGCGCCCCATCGACAAACACTTTATTTACCGGCATACCATCTAATTTTGCTCTTATAAATAAAGGCTTCAAATGATATAACATGCCAGGGCTTAGCTTCTCAAATACAACATTCTAATTTTCCACCACACCGCTATTCATCACATAGTAGCACAATGGTTTATCCTCGACAGCATCACTTGGAGAAAAATCCTCTTCATTTTCAGAAACTTCTGATACTCTATCAAGTTCTGCAGGTAGGATTGACACAATCCCACAATTTATGATGAAATCTTCACCATAATCATCCTCAACATCAACCATGTCATCTTCTGGCAAGGCTCATAGTCGGGCTCTTCTTCATATTAACTGTAGGAGTATACTCAGTGGTGGGTGTATATTCAGTGTTTTGTATGGCCATTAAACTTGTGTTTCCTAAAGGGGCCACCTTCATAGCCATTCTCTGATTTGCTATAACTTTGTCCTATTCAGTTAATCTTGACTTGGGATAGCACACTTTTGGGAATGGCCATTCGACTGGCCTTGTGGCCTCCGTTGGCAGTGCTTCGACACTACTATTTACTTCAACCAGCTTTAACTGAGCTGTCGAAGCCTTCTTCGCAGCTTGCTTATTCCTTTGATGAAGCCTCCATTATGTCCTAGTCATGGGATTTTTCCCCTTGTAATTAGGAGAAACTTGATATTTCTTTGACTCAACTTTCTTTTCTTGGGCCACAATATCTTGAACAACTAATTTCCACTTGAGCCTCTTTCCCCCTTTTTGATTTATTGGCTCCAACCACTTCTCCTGTGGAATATCTGACGGAGGTTGAAAAGTTTTTGGACGCAGCTGCTCGAATAACTTCATGTACTCATCATTGCATTGAGGATTCCATTCTTTGTCCAAAACTAATCTTGGAATTTGAGGCTTTCCTTTGTTGAGAGCCTCTTTTCTGGAAGCTTCATATATTTTATCTGCCCCCCTCATCATGCACAACATTGTATCTTGGACATACAACAACTCTCGACCCTCTTACTCTGCATTTTTCTTGAAAGTCAGAAAAACTGCCTTCAGGCAGAGGATACACTGCTTGTACTTCCTCTTCCATATTTACATCGGAACCTTCAGTAGTTTCGACCATCATGACTTATATGTCACTAAACTTAATGACCCTGTTGTCGAAGCATTCAGTAGCTTCGACCATCATGCAATTTGTAACACCCCTTTCTAACCCCAAGCAAATATTGCACAAATCAGAGTAAAATAGTATGCATAACATCAAAAGGGTGTCACATTTTGTTTACAAAAACCAACAAAACAACACAAAATACACCTGGTCATAATCATAACACATATTTAAAACTTCATGTTTCATAAACTATGTATATCACATGGGAATAATAAATTACTCAAGTATTAGCAATGATTATATCCCATACTTTAACCATATATCCGTATAACCAATCTCATATCCAAAATAAGTAAATAATCCAAACATTGGGCACCAAGGCCACTCAACATACAAATCATAAATACGAGAGCATAACAATATCTCTCATCAACAAAACGTGAGTTCAAAATATCCCCTAGTGTTACATGACCAGAGCATTGACTCACTACATAGGAAAAATAAGATAAACACCAAGTTATCTCCTCAACTATCCTCGTGCGAAGCACCACTATCTTTGGTACCTGAGAAATATCGTATAAAACATCATTCCAACAGAAGGGTGAGAATTCACATCATTATAGAAATATATAATAATAAACAATGCATAATAATATCCAAAGAATTCATCACACTTCATATATTCATGCACACATCATAGATTCTCCATTCAAGTACTAAAGTAATCAAATACAAGTATTACAAGTATATCAATTCACCAATTATCTCATATAGCACAATTACCACCAATGTAACATCAATGTAACAATTATCAGATTATCACATATCACAAATCAAAACAAAATCATATAATGTCACATGATACTCCAATGCGACTCATGCATATGGTAACATCGTGAACATGTAGCTCACCTCGCTCTCGATTCCATATTTAGAATCAGAGCCACGCTTCCGATTCGGACAAGATCAAAGCCCAAATATGGATATATAGTGCAGAGCTTCTATTTCCACACAAGGATTAATGCAACCAAACATAGTTCCATATTCCCATGAATTCATGTGCAAATACCAACAACATATGTAATTAATATTATCCATACAATCTTAATATCCAAGTATATCACAATAATTTAACACATTTGAATTATCCACCAACAATTGCACAAAACATCATCTATCATGTTATCATCAACAACAAGCACTTACATAGAATTAATCATCAATACACAACATAAATAGCATAAATAATCAATGTTATAACATGTTAGCACCTTTAATCATCCAAATAACATCATATACACCAAATTTAAGTAATATGTGATTCACAAAAAGTTATCAGAAAACCATCCAATCGTCATCAAATAAATTATTAAAATACATGGAAATCCATCATAAAAATAAGCATATAGGATCCCAAATCAAAAATAAAAAATCACAATTTACCGACTCGGACCGTACTGTGCGAGCCCAAGCGTGCTACACGCCGTGTAAACAGACCCGACCGTGCAATATGCTATCCACATCGCGTGACACGCGCTTGGCACTTTTGGGAGAAAATCCCCTTTTGACAGCACTTTCCTACCATGAATTTCTCCAACATAAACACACCCAAACAACCAAATATCACAATTAAAGTGTATCCTATCATAGTTCTATCACGGGTCATCAAATACAACTCATACAACATGATTTCTAACATCAAATCATTGATTTCTACTCGAATCCTAACATACAAATTTCTAAAAATAAAACCCCAATTCTTAGAGCATGTATTACTACCCATTGAAATCATTATATAAACCCATAATAAAGTGAAATCCGACCCTTACCTCTTGAAAGTTCTTCAATTTCTAGGTTTCGTTTTCTTTCTCCTCTTTCCTTGTTTCTTTACAAATGATATTCTAATCTTTGTTTTTCACAAAACGCTTACTAACTAGTGCTTCTTTTATTAGGCTTAGTAACTCACACCCCCATATTACTTCTATTTCTAATTATTAGGCCCAATTAGTTATTATCCCTAATAATTCAAATAGCCCAAATAACACATAATTACACAATTAAATGATTATCCTGCCACATAGTAATTAAATAAATAATAAAATAAATAATAAAATAAAATTGCTAGAATAAATTGGGATGTCACAACTCTCCCCCCCTTAAAATATTTTCTTCCTCGAATATTACCTCAAACAAATAACTCAGGATACAAATCCTTCATCTGACTTGTCAACAATCAAATCATCTGACTTTCACCAAAGCGATCTCATTACCTCAGAGTTGCTTCACTTCTCGATCCTCTATCCGCATAGGTGATGTGTCATTAGTCAAATTATCCTCACTTGAACATCATCTAATGCGACAACATGAGACGGATCTGCAATGTATCTCCTCAACTGAGACACATAGAACACATCATGAAGATTAGTAAGTGATAGTGGAAAAGAAATCTAATATGCCACTTCACCTACTCTCTCGAGAATCTGATAAGGACCAATAAAACACAGCATCAACTTACACAACTTCAAAGCTCTACCAACACCAGTTACCAGAGTAACCCTAAAAAATACATGATCATCCTTCTCTAAATCAAGCGATTTCCTCCTCTTATCATGATAACTCTTCCGAAGACTCTGAGAAATCTTCATCTTCTCTCGAATCATCTTAATCTTATCTGTAGTTTGTTGAACAATCTCAGGTCTAGCCACAACAGTTTTACCAGATTCATCCCAACACAAAGGCATCATACACCTTCGTCCATACAAAGCCTCAAATGGTGCCATTCCAATACAGATGTAAAATGTTGTTATAAGTAAACTCAATCAAAATCAAAAGATATCCTAAGCACCTCCTTGCTCCAAAACACAAGATCTCAAAAGATCCTTAATAGAATGAATCATCCTCTCAGTCTGACCATCTATTTGCGAATGATACGCTGAACTCAAATGCAACTTCTTACCCATAGCACTTTGTAAACCTTCCCAAAATCTCGAAGTAAACCTCAGATCTCTAACGGAAACAATACTCGACAAAATACAATGCAAACTCACAATCTTATCAATATATAACTTAGAAAACCTTTCCATCGGGTAATCCATCCTAATCGGAATAAAGTGAGCCGATTTCGTCAATCTATCCATAATAACCTAAACAACTTCACAATTACTCAAAGTCCTCATCAAACCCGAAATAAAATCCATAGAAATACTACCCCATTTCCACTCAGGAATGGATAACGGTTGCAAAAATCCGTATGGTTTCTGATGTCCAATCTTCGACTTCTGACATATCAAACTAGAATACACAAACTCTACAATATCCTTCTTCATATCAGACCACCAAAATAATTTCCTCAAATCTTGATACATATTAGTAGCTCTAGGTTGAATACTTTAACACCCCAATTCTACCCAACAATTATATAAAATCAGAGTTACAAAAATTCGACAACCGAATCAGGATGCTACAAATTCAACTTAAAACAACGTCATTCATTACAGATACATAACACATTAAACTTGGATGAACCAAACAACAACATAAATTAAACTTCTAAAACCAACAACTTTCATAACCACGCAGCGGAATCAAATATTCAACTTAAAGAATATAACATCTTTATCCAACTAAAACAACTTCAGATAACAAGTATTTAATGAACAACAACTTAAAGTGGAACAACTGAATAATAATAATAAAATAGCAAGCGTTCATCCCCCCAAGTGTTACGTATCAAAGCAATGACACCGACTCGAACTACTGAAGGTAAACCACATTCACTCTGGATTACCTGCACGTTACCAACATAAGGGTAACATTCAAATAAAAGAGGTGAGATATCGAACAATATAATAGAACATTTGATAAATAAAACATTACAATCAGTTCCTACATATTCACCACTTCTCAGATCTTAACAACATAAGGATAATCAAATCGACCATACAACAACTCAGAATGCAACTTATCTCTATCCAAATGCATGTGGTACCAATGGAGAAGAACACCCAACTTAAAAATCTGCCAATAAATAGAGGCATCAACACGGCATAAGCCTTTAACTTAGTATTTTGCCAATCCAGGCCAACTTAACGAGCATCAGCTCCAACTTGATATGCGATGTATGTGACACAATCATGAATGTAGCAACAACAATAACAAACAACAACTCACCATAAATCAACCTTGGCCATAAGCCTACAACATCAACATAATTCAACTTTGGCTATAAGCTTACAACATCAACAACAATTCAACATCAACATAATTCAACTTTGGCCATAAGCCTACAACATCAACAACAATTCAACATCAACATAATTCAACTTTGGCCATAAGCCTACAACATAATATCTGCCCATAATTAGAGGCATCTCAACATAATTCATCAACCTGTATTTTCTCAACTCAGAACAACTTATACAACACTAGTATCGACCAAACCAACATGTACGGGCAAAAGGGATAAGAAGAACTACGCGCCCCTCTACATGCACAACAACAAGACAAAATAATAACTACGTATGCTCCTCGACACAACCTACAACTCCATGAAGCTCGACATCAATATTGTGCTCTTCAACATGCCTTGTAGCCTAATACCGCTCGACATCCACCACGTATATTCTCCGACACACCTCATAACCTACATGCTGCTCAGCACCTAACGCCATGAACATCCTCCTCAACCATTAATTCCAGCCAACATCATAGAACAATACAATAGCATAATGACCACATCAATACAATTCATAACTTCCGACCAACTACTCGGAATACCACAATAACGAGCAACTATATTTCCTATCAACAGATTCGTGAATTATATAAAACAATCACGCAGAAACCCTCCTAAAACGACAACAACAATAATCCCTAATTTCCAGCCAACCGCTCGGAATACCACAACATCATAACACCTACATTAACAGGGGATAACTACCCTAACCTATCCATCGATTATACCAGGCAATTATTCAGACAACTCCAAACGCCCACAACACGAATAATGGCCAACTCAATAACAGGTTCACTAAAAGTCGTACGATAACTCTCTAAACGACCACAACATGAGGAAACATGCAACTTCAATAACAGATTTAAAAACATTAATGCACAACAGTCATACAAATGACTAATTCCCACATAATACACATCATAAATCTCATTATAAAGTTAGAACCCCACCCTTACCTGGATTGCAGTCCGCTCTACTGAAATCCCAACCGACAACCTTGCTTTGTTCTTCTCGACACTGGGCAGCTGCTCCTCTCTTCGCGCGACTTCACACGGTTAGCGCACAAAACTTCTTATTCACCATAAACCAAATCCTTGTGTCAACTTAACCTTATACCATCAATTCTATTGGGCCTAACCTACACACCCTCACTTACTACTTCCAACCAATAACATAATCCCAACACAAATATTCCATTAATTCCGACATTATTATTATTATTAATGAACTAATTAATTAATTAATAATAATCTAACAACTTATACCAAAAATTCTCAACATCTCACAACTTCAAAAAATAATCCAAAAATAATTTAATTAAATAATTAATTAAATTAACGGGCGTTACAACTCTCTCCCACTTAGAATATTTCCGTCCTCGAAAATTTACCTTATTCAAACAACTCAGGATAGGATTCCTGCATCTTGCTTTCCAACTCCCATGTCATCCTTTCTCCAGAAGCTCCTAACCAAACTACTTTTACCAAAGTAATCTCCTTACCTCTTAGTGTCTTCATTTCATGATCCGTGATTCGTACATGTATCGTCTCCATAGTAAGATTATCCCATACTTGTACATCATCCATATGAATCACATGAGATGGATTTGAAATTTACTTCCGGAGTTGTGACACATGGAACAAATCATGCAAATTCGAAAGATTAGGCGGTAAAGCCACTCTATAAGCAACATTTCCAACTCTGTCCAAAATTTGATGTGGACCAATAAAATGAGGAGTTAGCTTCTTAGACTTTAATGCTCGCCCAACACAAGTCACATGTGTAACTCTCAGAAACACATGGTCACCTGCTTGAAAATCCAAACCTTTCCTTCGTTTGTCAAGATAACTCTTATGTCTACTTTGGGAAGCTTTCATATTTTCTAGAATCAACTTCACCTTCTCGGTAGTCTCACAAACAATTTTAGGTTCAAGCACTACACATTCCCCATATTCATGCCAACATAAAAGGAGTTCTACATCTCCGACCATACAACGCTTTAAAAGGTGCCATTCGAATACTAGAATGGTAACTGTTATTATAAGTGAACTCTATCAACGGAAGATAAGTATCCCACGAACCTCCTTATTTAAGAACACATGCTATCAACAAATCTTCTAACGACTAAATAGTCCTTTCAGTTTAACCATCCGTATGAGGATGATACGCCAAACTCAACCTCAACTTTGAACCCAACGCCTCTTGCAAACTCTTCCAAAAACCTGAAGTAAACCTTAGATCTCTATCCGATACAATACACAAAGGAACACCATGCAGCTTCACAATTACACTAGTGTAAATCTCCGCCAACTTTGATACTGGAAAACCGATGTTAATAGGAATAAAATGAGCCGACTTTATAAGCCTATCAATAATCACATAAATCGAATCATGTCCTCTTGGATTATTAGGTAATCCCGTCACAAAGTCCATTGAAATGCTATCCCATTTCCATTCTGAAACTTCTAACGGTTGCATCAACCATGCAGACTTATGATGTCAACTTTCGACTTCTGACAAGTCAAACACGCATACACAAACCGAACCACATCACTCTTCATTCCAGGCCACCAAAACAAATTCTTCAAATCTTAATACATTTTTATAGCTCCCGGATGGATGCTCAACTTGCTTATATGACTTTCCTCAAGAATCACTTTCTTCATCTCCGCATCATCAGGAATACAAATCCAATTATGAAATCTCAACATACCTTTTGCATCTAACTTAAAATCACCATTCTCGGACTGATCGATTCCAACCATTCTACCAGTTTTACATCCAACTTCTGAGCTTCTTTGATATTATCCCGAAAATCATTATTAATTTTCAACATCTCTAACATAACACTCTACGGTGTCACCTCACAAACTAAGCTCATATCTATGAACTGTTTAATTAATTCAAACTCTTTAATCATCATTGTCGACATATGTAAAGTTTTTCGACTTAACGCATTAGCCACCACATTCGTTTTTCCTGGATGATAATTCAAACCGAAATCATAATCCTTTAACAACTCTAACCATCTTTGTTGTCTCATATTCAATTCCCTATGATCAAATAAATACTTTAGACTCTTATGGTCACTAAATACTTCAAATCTAGAACCCTAAAGATAATGCCTCCAAATTTTAAACACAAACATAACTGCAACAAGCTCTAAGTCATGTGTAGGATAGTTCTTTTCATGAGTCCTAAACTGCCTTGATGCATAAGCAACTACCTATTCATTCTACATAAGCACACCTTCTAAGCCCATCTTGGAAGCATCACAATATACCACAAAAGGTTTCCTGGATTAGGTAATGTCAAAATAGGAGCCAACGTTAATCTTTTCTTCAATTCTGTAAAACTTTCTTCACACTAAATATCCCACACAAAATCTCTACCTTTACAAGTCAACTTAGTCAACAAAAGTGCCAACTTAGGAAATCCTTCGATAAACCTTTTATAATAACCAGCTAATCCGAAAAGCTTCTAATATCGGTATCCTAATGCTTCGATCGGGCGTATGGAATTCGTTTCTCTCTAGTACTGAGGATAGAAGAGGAAGGGGAATCCATCAAGGATTGATTTATCTTTGATTGATTGAAGGTCCTCGCCTAGCCTCTTAATAAGTTAAGGTCCCATTTCCTTTTCTTGATCTAATCCCTTCTTATTAAGATCGGTTAATCGTCTTTGCAGTGAGTGTTCGGGCAAGACTTTTTTGCTTGAGCCATCTCGATTCCTGCTTTCATTTGCCTGGATCGTCTTTCTCCGCCGGCATGGGCACATACGGATCGCCGCGACAACTTGGGTACTCACGCCTCTGTTCCATACAAGCGAGTCATCCAAGCGATACGGCAACATAATTTATCCCTTTAAGGGGCCCTTATACTACTAACGGCCGCACTGTTCCGCTTTCTTGTTTTGTTCCATTCTAGAAAAACAGAGGTAGACAGAACTACTAGGGCTTGATTCCGTTACTTAAGTGAAAGCGGATATGTAGGCAAGTACAATACTATACTCAGTTGTACCCCAGCCCCACAGGTGTATAAGCATGAAGTGAAGATGAAGTAAGCATGTCCGCAAAGACTACTCGCTCGCGGTATACTTTTCTAGCTTGATTGCTGGCTCTAAGCCTACCTCCTTGCTACACGATTAGTCAAGCTAAAAAAGATGAATTCTCCGAACTTTGGAGTTTCCCATTGCAACACAGCATCTACTTTAGATGGATCTACAATAATGCCACTACCTGAGATCACATGACCAGAAAACTAATCTCCTTTAACCAAAATTCACACTTGGACAACGTTTCATACAACTTCTTCTCTTTCAAAACCTGCAATATTATTCTTAAGTGTTCTGCATGCTCTTCCTCTGATTTAGAATAAATAAAAATGTCATCAATGAACACCACTACAAATTGATCCAAATAACTATGAAAGATATGACTCCATGTATTCCATAAATACTCCTGGCGCATTAGTAACATTGAAAGGCATCACCAGATACTCATAATGTCTATAACGCATCCTGAAAGCCGTCTTCTGGATATCTCCATCCTTCACTTTAATCTGATGATAACCCGATATCAAGTGAATCTTACTAAACACACGAGCACCCACCAATTGATCCATCAAGTCATATATTCTTGGAAGTGGATACTTGTTCTTAATTGTTACTTTATTCAATTGTCTATAATCAACACAAAGTCTCATACTTCTATATTTCTTCTTTACTAGCAACACTGGAGCTCCCCACAGTGATACACTTGGTCTTACAAATTTCTTTTCAAGCAACTCTTCCAATTTCTTATTTAACTCTGACAATTCAGATGCAAACATCATGTATGGTGACATAGAAACAGGTCTGGTATGAGGTACATGATAAATAGCAAATTCAATTTCTCTCTCTGGCGGTACATCAGGAATTTCATCAGGGAAAGCTTCCAGAAATTCACGCACCACCTGCAATTCTTCAATTACAACTTGATTCTCGACAAATAGTGACGCCACCAACAAGAACATCTGAGCCTCTTCTTGCATCAACTTCCTCAACTGTCTAGCAGACAACATACCAACTTCCTCTTCTTCAGAAGTAGAAAACCTCACTGAATTTCTATAAGGCTAATATGAACATAGTTATGCTCTAACCAGTTTATACCTAAGATCACATCTAACCCTCTTACAGGAAAACAAACCAAATCAACAACAAAGTCTTTGTCGAAGATCGATAAAGGACACTCTAAACACACAAGAGAAGTAATCACCGACCCCTTGGCTGGAATATCAACGACCATCTCTCCATTCATAGAAGACAATATAATACTCAATCTTTCAACACAATCAGCAACAATAAAGCAATGAGTAGCACCGGTATTAATAATAGTAATTAAAGGTGTACTATTAATGAAACATGCACCTCTGATGAGTCTGTCCTCATTAGCCGTCCGATTCTAAACCAAAGTGAACACTTTATCACTAGTTTGCACCTTCTTCGGCTTCTGACACTGACTACCAATGTGTCCTTCTTCACCATAATTGAAGCAAATCATCTATTTATGCTTGCACTCAGATACAACATGTCTAGCCTTACCACAATAGAAACACCTCTTCACCTCAGGAGTACACACGTTGCTCTTATGCCCAGGTTTTCCATATTTGAAACAAACCACACCAGCAGGAGCATCTCCCCCACTAGCTCTCTAACCCTGAGCAAATTTTTATTTACCTTTACCAGCTGGGGAATCATAAGGCTTACCATGGTTCTGTTGGTTCTTACCCCTCTTGTCATTGATAATTTTATAGTGAGAATTATTATCCTCTTCATAGATCCTACAATTATCAACCAAATCTACAACGAATCTTCTGGTATCCAACTGCCTTCTTGATCTCTGGGCGCAACCCGTTCTCAAACTTGATGTACTTCAAAAACTCAGCATTTGCCTCACTATAGTGCGGATAAAACTTAGCCAACTCAACAAACTTTGCAGCATACTCAACAATCGACATACTCCCTTGCTTCAGATCAAGAAACTCAATTTTCTTCTTACCACGAACATCTTCAGGGAAATACTTCCTCAGAAATTCCCTACGAAACATAGCCCAAGTGACATTCTCACCTGCAGCTTCCAACCTTAGACACGTCTCTAGCCACTAGTCATCAGCTTCGACTGCTAGCATATGAGTACCATAACGAAACTTCTGCACTGGTGTGTATTCCATCACACTGAAGATTCTCTCAATCTCTTTCAACATATCCAACGCTCCTCCAGGATCATACTTTCCCTTGAAGGTCGCCAAACTACGAGATCTAGCATTCTCGTTAGCATTCGACTGATTTTCCATAGCATGCGCCACTACCTCTAAAGCAGCAGCAAGTGCAACATCATTCCTTCCAGCTATCTCAACTTATCACTACAACATAAACAACGGTTAGAACTGAAATTAACAATACTCGATTGTTAGACAAAACTACGACTCAACAGCTTGGTTGGACGGACCAACTTGGTCTAATACCAACTTTGTAAATCCCCAATTCTACCCAACAATTATATAAAATCAGAGTTACAAAAATTCGACAACTGAATTAAGATGCTTCAAATTCAACTTAAAACAAAGACATTCATTACAGATACATAACACATTAAACTGGGATGAACCAACAACAACATAAATTAATCTTCTGAAAACAACAACTTTCATAACCACGCAGAGGAATCAAATATTCAACTTAAATAATATAACATCTTTATCCAACTAAAAAAAATTCAGATAAAAAGTGTAATACAACGGGAGAACTGACTTGGTTGTTTTGCGTTTGATCGCAATTGTTACGGATAGTAAGAGTCACCACCGACTTTTCTTTTATCCAATAAGAAAAGGGTGAAAAGAACAGAAAGAAATTTGAGATATTTTTATTGAGTTCAGGGGGTAGGTTATGAAAAGGGAAGGTGTTAACATCCTTTTCATCCATAGTTATCTATGGGCTCTTAGTTTATTGCTAGATCACTTTAAAAAAAATCTCTGTTTGAAAATGTGCTTCTGGTGGGTTTTGAAAGTATTTTTGAAAAGCACCTTCGTTGAGGAAAACTTTGTAATGATTATCGTCTCTATAAGAATGCATACAAAGTGTTAGACTTTTGAAAATATTTTCATATTTTGAAAGTGTTTGGTGTGTTTGAAAAAGATGCTTGTTTTGAATATGGATTGTGAGCAAGCAACTAAGAACATTCTACCTACTCAAAAGTCTTTTGTTCATTTCTTCCTTTGATATTGCTATCTTACCATTGATTGGCAAGACGCCTTATCTTTGGATGTAAAGGGATGGACGTGGGTCATTTTATAGTAATGAATAGCAATGTTTGTGAGATATCTTAGCATTTCTCTTGAGGGACTAAGATCATTTGTAAGGCAACATTCGAAGCGTTATCGAGGGACTATGATCTTGTATTTTTTGATTGCTTTTGCTAAGACGTCTCACATGCATATTATGACCATTTTCTCAAGGCAACAAGTGGAGTTAACCCTAGAGGTGCAAGTGTGTAAGTGTTTGATTGCATGAATTTTTGTCTTTGATTAGGGTTTTCTAAGGGTTGATTTTAAATCTTGCCAAACACACCCTAATTACTAACAATTTATATTAAAGCGATAAATTGCGGATAGTAAATTTACTATGCTATTACATCATTTGGGGATGGAGGATATAAATTTACAAATGGGGATTGTAAGAAATTAAATCCTAATTTATCTATTACAACCATATTGAATTTGAATAATGTACAAGTATTAAAAGGAAAATAATGTACAAGATAAAAAGAAAATGAATTTGTTTTGATTTTGTTGAAGAAAGATTTTGATTAATTAAAATAATTATGAAAATAAAATATTTTTTGTGATATTTTTATATATTCCTAAAATAAACGTTGTAAATAAATAGTGTGTAAAAATCAACTCAAAAGGAGTTGTTTTGATTGGTTGGAAAAATGTTTGAAGTTTGTTAAAAAGAAAAGGAAACAAACAAATGATAAAAGCTATTCTGGTCCTGCCAAGGTTTGAACCCAGGACCTGATACATAAATGCCTTTCGCGTGTGCTGTTTGTACCATTGGGGTGACCTGTTTCATCCATTCAAGAGATGACTTCAGTCGGATGTAAAGTGAATTCGTTTCTAAGTGTCGAAATGCCCAACTTCTACAGGCCATGATGATTCGATTGGAAGACTTCTAAAGACTCCATTTCTCAATCGAAACAAACAGAATGAAAACATCAAATAAAACTAAAACTTGAATATGAATCGAAACACACAAATTTCAAAAAGCCATGGGTCGAAGGCTAGCATAAATTTGTTCAGTATCCAAACTAAAACCTAACTATACCAACAATGATAATTGAAACTATGGTCATCATGATATCCAAATTTTTTCGAATGACGCTTGAATGAAAAGTTCCAAGTTTGAAGAAACTTACCTATTGGAGTGAAACTTGAAGGACTTTGACAGAACCTCCAGGAACAGTTTGATGATGGACTAAGCCTGCTTCGACCTCCCTGAAGTTATTTCAGTTGCTGCTTTGTTTTGAAAGTCATTTGAATCGAAGAGCTGGTATTTTGAGGCTTAGTGAATCGAAAGGCCAAAAGAAACGCAAGGAGGTATTTGAGATTTTGGGAGTGTTCTAGGCTAGTAATATCTCTCTTTATGTGGTGTATGGATGGTTTTTGAATGGAAGAAATGCAAAAGGCTCGAAGGATTCTGGAGTTGGTTCTTCAAAAGCCAAAAATGACAAGCAATGTGGCTTTGGATGGAGATTCTGAGTTTTTGCGAGTTTGGGAGTGTTTGAGGATTTTTTTTTAACATAACCAGAATCTGGCCCTTGAGCTTGCAAATGGTCTCTCTATTTATAGAGAAAAGGTTTGGAGTGAACATATTTGTAAAATAATAAAATAGGGTTTGGTTGAAAAGCAAATATCCACCTGTGTCAAATTTTCATGGTCCCAAGATGAAAATACCAAAGTTAATGGTTTAGATGGGTTTCTTCTAGTTTACAGGGGACATGAGTGCAGAAGGGACAGTCACAAGGCTCAAAAAACTTTTCTAAAAAAAGGTAATGATAACTTTATGCCATTAAGGGCAAGTTGGCTTGGAAAACACTTGGGTAAGAGCTTAATTTAATTGTGTAAACAATTAATTATGGAGTGAGGCACAAGTTTGAGGCATGAAAAGCAAGATCATGTAGCCTTGCCTATGCATTCTGTTTTTAAATTGATTCTTTGAATCGAATACTCCATCCTTCCACAACTTTCGACTAGACTCATCAAAGCAATATTTGTTTCCACCAATTATGTGTCCTTTGAATGGACCAACTGTGTGTTCTTCGAATGGGCCACCAATGTATGTTCTTTTATTTTGATCACGTAGGTCTAACCTTCGACCAAACTCAAGGGCATACAAAACTTAATTGTTTCCACTAATTGCATGTTTTTCGAATGGGCCATCTTCAACTGAATATACCACTTAGATTCCTTTGGTTTTGATCATGTAGGTCCAACCTTCGACCAAACTCAAAATCAGATAAAACTAAATGTTCCCACTAATTGCATGTCTTTCGAATGGGCCACCAAGTGTAATTCCTAGTGTAGAAACTATGTGTGTTGAAGGGTTTAGAGGTGGAATCAAATCAAGCATGAAGGAGGCCACTGCTTTGTGAATCAAAGCAAAAATGTAGGAGGCTACTACTTTGTGAATCGAAGCAAGCATATAGGAGGCCATTGCCTTCTGAATCGAAGCAAGCCTGTAGGAGGTCATTGCCTTCTGAATCGAAGAAAGCCTGCAGAAGGCCAAATTCCCAATTGAAACTTGTGAAACAAAGCTTACTCGAAGGAGGCAAAATACTCAATCGAAGCTTGTGGACCAAAGCTTGCTCGAAGGATGCCAAATGCTCAATTGAAGCTTGTGGACCAAAGCTTGCTCGAAGGGGCCAAATGCTCAATCAAAGCTTGATCGAAGAAAACTTGCTCTTCTTTAATTTGATTCTTGAGAGCCCAACTGTACTTGTGCCAACTTGAACTTTAGAAAATACTTGTAAGAAAATGCCTTGAGAAAAGAGAAGGAAAATTTTGGGGTACAACAGCTACCCCTGTTCAATCTTCTTGAACCTGAAGAATGAGATTGACAGATCTGCCTTTTGTGACTTGAAGGTGAAAGATAATTAAACACTAAGGTGCCCATAAATTTGCACTCGATGATGTGTTTAATTGGGAATGGGCTTATAAATGACATTTGGAAAGATGATGGAGAGTTGTCGGAGATGAGCTTACAGATGACATCCATGGTGACATAAAAGGTCTTTGTTTCGCCTGTTTTTAACTAGAAGAAATAAATCTAACCAGAAGAGGTCTTTGTTCGCTTGTCTTTAACTGGAAGAACTAAATCTATCCAGAAGAGGTATTTGATTCGCATGTCTTTAACTGGAAGAACTAAATCTAACCAGAAGAGGTCTTTTTTCGCCTGTATTTAATTGGAAGAAATAAATCTAACCAGAAGAGGTCTTTGATCACCTGTACTTAACTGGAAGAAATAAATCTAACCAGAAAAATACTTTGATTCGCTTATCTTTATCTGGAAGAAATAAATCTAACCAGAAGAGGTCTTTGATCGCCTGTATTTAACTAGAAGAAATAAATCTAACCAGAAAAATACTTTGATTCGTCTGTCTTTAACTGGAAGAAATAAATCTAACCAAAAGAGGTCTTTGATTCGCCTGTCTTTACCTGGAAGAAATAAATCTAACCAGAAGAGGTCTTTGTTCGACTGTCTTTAACTGGAAGAACTAAATCTAACTAGAAGAGGTCTTGTATTCTCCTGTCTTTAACTGGAATAACTAAATCTAACCAGAAGAGGTCTTTGTTCACTTGTCTTTAACTGAAAGAAATAAATCTAACTAGAAGAGGTCTTTGATCGCCTATCTTTAAATGGAAGAACTAAATCTAACCAGAAGAGGTCTTTATTCGCCTGTCTTTAACTGGAAGAAATAAATCTAACTAGAAGAGGTCTTTGATTCGCCTGTCTTTAACTGGAAAAAATAAATCTAACCAGAAGAGGTCTTTGATTTTCCTGTCTTTAACTGGAAGAAATAAATCTAACCAGAAGAGGGCTTTGTTCACTTGTATTTAATTGGAAGAACTAAATCTATCCAAAATAGGTCTTTGATTCACCTGTCTTTAACTGGAAGAACTAAATCTAACCAGAAGAGGTCTTTGTTTGCCTGTATTTAACTGGAAGAAATAAATCTAACCAGAAGAGGTCTTTGATCGCCTGTATTTAACTGGAAGAATAAATCTAACCAGAAAAATACTTTGATTCTCCTGTCTTTAATTGGAAGAAATAAATCTAACCAGAAGATGTCTTTGATCTCCTGTATTTAACTGGAAGAAATAAATCTAACCAGAAAAATACTTTGATTCGCCTGTCTTTAACTGGAAGAAATAAATCTAACCAGAAGAGGTCTTTGATTCTCCTGTCTTTAACTGGAAGAAATAAATCTAACCAGAAGAGGTCTTTGTTCGACCGTCTTTAACTGGAAGAACTAAATCTAACTAGAAGAGGTCTTTGATTCGTCTGTATTTAACTGGAAGAACTAAATCTAACCAGAAGAAGTCTTTGTTCGCTTGTCTTTAACTAAAAGAAATAAATCTAACCAGAAGAGGTCTTTGATCGCCTATCTTTAACTGGAAGAACTAAATCTAACCAGAAGAGGTCTTTGTTCGCCTGTCTTTAACTGGAAGAAATAAATCTAACCAGAAGAGGTCTTTGATCGCATGTCTTTAACTGGAAGAACTAAATCTAACCAGAAGAGGTCTTTGATTCGCCTATCTTTAACTGGAAGAACTAAATCTAACCAGAAGAGGTCTTTGTTCGCCTGTATTTAAATGGAAGAAATAAATCTAAACATAAGAGGTCTTTGATTTGATTGAATTTTCCGGCAAGGAAGTGGGTTAGTTGCATGCAGAAGATCACATGTCTTTAACTGGAAGAACTAAATCTAACCAGAAGAGGTCTTTGATTCGCCTGTCTTTAACTGGAAGAACTAAATCTAACCAGAAGAGGTCTTTGTTCACCTGTCCTTAACTAGAAGAAATAAATCTAACCAGAAGAGGTCTTTGATTTGATTAACTTTTCCTTCGAGGAAGTGGGTTTGTTGCATGCAGAAGTATGCATGGCGTGATGATGTTCTCAAAATAAATGAGATTATTTAGTATGTGTATGTTATATGATGTATGAATGTGAAATTTTATTGAAGTGTATCTTTGACTGGCAAAATAAATCCTTGACAAATGCTGGGAAGTTTTGGGAAGCTGAATCCCAGACTGCTGCTGGAGATGAAGAGTATCTGTATCTTCAAATTTGTTTAGAGTGTTTCTGTTCGGAATTCCTGTTCTGTTGTTTGAGGAGAAACTCATCTGGTGAATATTGGCTTGTTTGAGAAGACTCTGTGGAGAGCGTTGATCTCTGCTTGGGGAAGAGAAACTCAGGATTTCTAGTAGTCGATTGCTCTAGTGAGGAATTATCTCTTGAAGGTTAGATGTTATCTAGTCGGATTCCAGGTTTGATACTAACTTTCTGGGGATAAAGAAGTTAATTGTTATATGGTCGTGTTCCAGGCTTTACAATAACTTACTGGGGATTGTAGAAAATTCTACTAGGGAAGAGTGGTTGTGGTCCCTTGATTTGTAATAGTCGGAGAGGCAAACTCAATTTGGGGAATTTTTTTGTTTGTTAGGGCAATAAACCCTGTTGAAAAGGATATTGGATGAACTGCTGGGGGGAGGATATTCCTTAAGAAGAATTTCTCAAGGCTCCCTTTTAAGGCTAACTCAACTGGGGAGAGGACCTTCTGGAGATTGAAACTCTGGCTGGGGAGTTTATGAATCCAAATTTGTGAGGATAATTCTAATGAAATAACTCTGTGGGGATATCTCAAATGAAATTAAGGAGATGCTTGTCACTGTTTTGAAGCATATATTTGCTAAAAGTTTAATCATGTTCATATGCATATGTCCATTCAATTTTAGTCATTGGACATCTTCGCACTTAAAACAGTAAAAACAAAAAAGTTTGTACTTCAAAGTATATTTGTATTGATGTTTTGCCCATGAATAGGCTTTTTTGTACAAAGAGACAGAGATCCTAGTAAGAGGAAATCTCCAAAAGAAATGAATAGTGTAAAAAGTGAAAACAAAAATAATAGCCATGTGGAAGTGATCTCATTGTCCCCACTCTACTATTGCCTTTATGTCTTCGAGTAAAACCTTGCCGTTGAACGAAGTTGATTGGATTGATTTTGGACCATTTAAACTTCGGATTTTGGAAATAAAGTTGGCTGTAGAGATCCCACGGGACATATTCATACGCTTTAATCCTTAACTTTTTCCTGGACCGCCCTTTCGGGTTTTCAGCCCACCAGGATACCCATTTTTTCCCAAGTCGTCCTTTCAGGTTTTCGACTTACTGGATGTACAATCTTTTGCATATATCTCTAACTTTTTCTCGAACCTATTTGGTTCACTGGGATGCCCATATTCTTTCCTAGGTGTGTCAACCTAGCGGGTCATTTTATGCGTAGTATTTTTTAACTATGTACGCGTTTACGGGATGTGGGAAATCTTCACCCTCCATAGTAGTCAGCATCATGGCACCACCAGAGAAAACTTTCTTTACAACAGATGTTCCTTCGTAAGTAGGAGTCTATTTTCCCCTAGGGTCGCCTTGTAGAAGAATGATGCGCTTTATTACTAATTCTCCAGCTTGATACACTCGAGGCTTGATCTTTTTGTTGAGCGCCTTGATCATATGCTTTTGATACATCTGACCATGGAAAACAGCAACCATCCGCTTCTCGTCAATCAAGTTCAGCAGATCCAACCTAGTCTGGATCCATTCATCTTCACATAGACCTGCTTCTTTCATTATCCTTAGAGAGGGAATTCATACTTCTATAAGCAATATGACTTCCATGCCATAGACCAAGGAGAAAGGAGTTTCCCCAGTTGACGTGCAAGCCGAAGTACGATAGCCATGTAGAGCAAACGGTAACATATCATGCAAGTATTTATATGTTATCACCATATTTTGCACAATCTTCTTGATATTTTTATTGGTATCTTCCATTGTGCCATTCATCTTGGGTCTGTATAGAGAAGAATTGTGATGCTTGATTCTGAACTGAGTCAAGAGTTCCGTAATCATAGCATTGTTGAGGTTAGTTCCATTGATGGTGATAATCTTTTCGGGGATACCGTAACAGCAGATCAGATTATGCTTGATGAATATGGCTACAACGTTCTTGGTAACTGAGGCATATGAAGCAGCTTCGACCCACTTGGTACAGTAATCAATGGTAACAAGGATGGAAAGGTGTCCATTTGAGGCAGTAGGTTTGATATCTCCAACCATGTCAATGCCCCACATTGCAAACGGTCACGTAGCAGTCATGACATTTAGAGGAATAAGAGGTACATTGACCTTGTTAGCATAGATTTGACACTTATATCAAGTCCTTGAGTGATGATGACAATCAGTTTCCATTATGAACCAATAGTAACCAGCCCTCAAGATTTTCCTGGCCATACTTTGTCCACTAGAGTATGTCCTAAAGAGGCCATCATGCATATCTTCTATAATTTCCTCTGCCTCCTTCTTGTCTACACATCGGAGTAGAGTAGAATCATGGTTGCGCTTGTATTGGATTTTTTTGCTTAGAAAGAATTTGGCTAAAAATCTTCACAATAATTTCTTATCATTGACGAAATCCCCTTCAGGATATTCTTGTGCTTCAAGATATCTCCTCACCTCATGGTACCATGGTTTCTCTTCGCTAGTATCAAGCTCGTAGAAGTGTGCAGTTTCGTTGAATCTCTTAATCGTAATCATAGGAGCTTCGTTTTCCCATTTGACCTTGAACATGGAAGACATTGTGGCCAAAATGTCGGCTAACTGATTTTCCTCCCTAGGAAAATGCTCAAAGGTGACCCCCTCGAAGTATGGAATCAGAGTTAATACAAGCTCCATGTATGGAGTTATGTTAGGTTGCTTGGTGTCCCATTCTCCCTTTACTTGGCTAATTACCAGATCAGAGTCTCCAAATACACCCAAATGCTTGATCCTTAAGTCAATGTCAGCCTTTAGACCCAAGATGCATGCTTCGTATTCAGCCATATTGTTCGTACAACCGAAGCACAATCTAGCAGTGAAAGGAGTGTGGCAAGCCTCAGGAGAAATAATCACAACACCAATTCCATTTCCCAAAGTGTTGGAAGCTCCATCAAAAACCATAGTCCATCGGGATCCTTGTTCAGGTCCATCATATGGTCCGGGTTTTGCACAGTTGGTCACTAGCATGATATTCTCATCCGAGAAGTTAAAGTTCATAGATTGGTAATCATCAACAGCTTGATGGGCCAAATGATCTGCCAATATACTTCCTTTGATGGCCTTTTGTGTTGTATATTGAATATCATATTCAATTAGAACCATTTTCCATCTAGCTATCCGTCCAGAGAGAGCGAGCTTCTTGAAGATGTACTTGATAGGGTCCATCTTAGAAATAAAAAAAGTGGTATGAGTCAACATATACTGTCTTAGTTGACGATCAGCCCATGCCAAAGCCACTACAAAAAAAACAATTTTTGGCAGCGCATCTACGAAAGCGCTTTTAAGAGAAAGCGCTTTCGTAGCCTTTAAAAAAAAATCCGCTTAAAAAAAGCGCTTTTATAGGGTTTCCTACGAAAGCGCTTTTCAGAAAGCGCTTTCATAGGTATTTGAAATATCTAACCTACGAAAGCTCTTTTGAAAAGCGCTCTTATAGGTGGCCCTATAAAAGCGCTTTTGAAAAGCGCTCTGAAAGGGGGACCTACGAAAGCGCTTTCTAAAGCGCTCTTATATGGGGGGCATACGAAAGCGCTTTTTACCTCAGAAGCGCTCTCATATGGGGGGCATACGAAAGCGCTTTTAAAAGCGCTTTCGTAGGTTTTTTTATAATTAAATTAAAAATCCCTAAATCTGATATTTGCCCTCACTTGGTAAGTTCGTTCGTTCTGTCTTCTTCATTTCTTCGTCTTCTTCATTTCTTCCGTCTTCGTCGTCGCCGCCGTTCGTTCCGTCTTCTTCAGTCGTCGCCGCCGTTCGTTCTGTCTTCTCCATCTTGGTAAGTTTCTTCTTCTTCCATTATCTTCTTCCATTATCTGTTCCATTATCTGTTCATCTTATACAAAAACCTACATCTTGAACAAGCTTAACCTACATTTTTGTTAAAGGCTGTTGAAGTTTTATCATGAATATTTATTTTCTGTGTTTTGCGTATAATGCCATAATTTACTTGTTTTGAAAGTGAACTGAATGCTTAATTGCGCATTATCATCCACTTTGTTAATGAATGTGTATGACCTCAATTTAGTTTAACAGAAACTACAGGTTTCTTGAAAACTTCTTTAAAATGTTTCTGTTTTTATGTATTATGATTTTATGTATTATGGTTTGTATAAATGGATGTGATACAACATATGCATGAGTAGTTTTAGTTTGGTCGGTTAAAACCGTGCTGGTGTATTTTCTTCTATTTTAACTATTCAAGAGACTGCCATGCTGACTTTTCAGCAGGGCAGTTTTTTTCTTGCAAGTTTTATCGGAGATTGAAATCAATTATGTTCAACTAAAAACTTAGAAACATTTGTTTATAAGGTGATGATGATAATTAGGAATGAAATTATGTTGGATGTTCATGAGTTAGGTTAAACTTTGGATTGTTGAATTGAACAAAGTTTTAATTTCATGAGTAAATTTGACATTGAATTGAATATTGGGGTGTGATTCTTGAAGTTGACTTGTTAAACAATTGTATGATTCTTGAATTGTGTTGAACTTTGTTCTTGAAAATTCATGATATATTTGAATTATTGAATATGCATAAGTCTTGATTTCTTGAACAGTGTAAAAAGGATGAAAAGAGGAATAGGTTGATTGATGAGTATCTTTGTTTTAGAACAAGAGTCTAGAGTATAAATGTTAGATTCATGTTAGTTCATGGTTGTTGGTATCAAATCATGGTGAATTGGTGAATTTGATGTTGAATCCGGATAAATTTTGTTGATAACTTTTGGATGTCGAATTATACCGGAACTCTTGAATACCTTGTCAATTGAACTTTAAAATTGTTTGATGCCTATTCTTGCATTTTGTTACGTTTGTGGATTAATGCGATTGAGTTACACCGTTTTTGTTGAGGTTTTTTAAGCCACTCTTTATTGAGGTATAAGGTTGTCCGGTATTAGAAGACCATGAAAATTGTTCAATTAATTATTTCTAATCGTTTAGAATAGTTTGTTTTGGTAATTGTCAAACACCAGTACCATTTCAATTGATTTCAGAACTAATTTTATGTGCGTTTTTGTGAATAAAATATGTTGTCCGGACTTGGTTCCATGTACATATTTCGCCTTAATTTTCCGTTTGACATTTATCCGCATTTAATTGAATCTTTCGTGAATGTTAATGCTTAATTTTCTTGTTTCCGTTAGCAACTTCCGATTAACTTGTGTTATGATAACAATGCTGCCCCATTTCTAGTCTGAGTATCTTAAACCATTTCATCCTATTTCCATATGCAATGTGATATATGAACTTGTTACTAAAAATATGGTGAATCGTGTGAAGCATTTATTTAATAGTATCAGTTCATCGCATCAACCTTATGTTGACTTTGTGAATTCACTATTTCTAATATTTGTGTTGTATTATTGTCATAGCTTTCCCAAACATTGAAAATATATATGTGACATTTATTGTGAACCTTTATGTTAAAATAGTATATATCTTTCGACAATCGATCCGAAATATTGAATAACATTCTATGAAATTGCAGCATTTCCCGGCCTAGTTCGACGTACGACGCTCATTCTCCGCGTTTCTTAGAGTTCGAAACATCTGAGAGGTAACTTTCTTCCTCAAATTACTGGTATATATTGTGATGAATTTGTCTTAAATTGTCTTTCGTATGTTGCATTTTCTTGATACGGATTCATTCCGTGTATACTTTGCGTTTTGACAAAAACGCAGCATACTACTGTTTTGTGCACTAATTAGTTGATATGGATAAGACATGGATGTATTCCAATCGATTGTCGAAAGACTACGAGAATGGTGTTTCCGAGTTTGTTAAGTTTGCTGTTGCGCACGCCAAAGACCCCAGTCGTATGACATGTCCCTGTTTGTATTGCTGTTATGGGAACCGGGTTGACGCAGTTCAGTTGGCATCACATTTAATTCGGTATGGAATTGATAGGAGTTATACATGTTGGAATATGCATGGTGAGAAAAGCAACGGGAATGTTGAATCGGGGTATGCAAGGACCTATGTTTCAAATGATGATTGCACAGATACATACGATTATGATCGAGTCGAAGAAATTGCAGAAGCGCTTGAAGAAGATCTTAACGATTGTCCCAAAATGTTCGAGAGGTTGGTAAGCGATGCAGAGAAACTGTTGTATAATGGTTGTACAAAATTCACAAGATTGTCTGCGGTGTTAAAGTTGTACAACTTAAAAGCCGGCAATGGATGGTCGGATAAAAGTTTCATAGAGTTATTAGCCCTTATGAAAGATATGCTACCAGAGGATAATGTTCTTCCCAATCGAACGTATGAGGCCAAAAAGATGTTGTACTCCATTGGCATGAGCTATGATAAGATACACGCGTGTCCAAAAGATTGCGTTTTGTTTCGAAACGAGTATGCATCGTTAAATGAGTGTCCTAAATGCGGTGCCCCTCGATATAAGAAAAAGTTGTCTCCGGCAAAAGTCTTATGGTATTTTCCTATAATCCCGAGATTTAGACGGATGTATCGTAGTGAAACCGATTCAAGACAATTGACTTGGCATTCAGATGAAAGAATTATTGATGGAAAATTTCGACATCCGGCAGATTCTCCACAGTGGATGAAAATTGATAATGATTATCCTGAATTTGGAAAAGAAGCAAGAAACCTTCGCTTGGCATTGTCTACTGATGGAATGAACCCACACGGTATTCAAAGTATCTCGCATAGCACATGGCCTATGATTCTTATGATTTATAACCTACCTCCATGGCTATGTATGAAGCGTAAGTACATGATGCTGTCTATGTTAATTTCTGGGCCTAAACAACCAGGAAATGACATAGACGTATACTTGGAACCATTAATCGAAGATTTGAAGATTTTGTGGGAGAACGGTGTGGAGGTTTATGATGGTTATAGGAAAGAAAGTTTCAACTTGAGGGCGATGTTGTTTGGAACAATTAACGATTTTCCAGCATACGGAAATCTATCCGGGTATAGCATTAAAGGTGAAAAAGCGTGTCCTGTTTGTGAAGACGGAACCGATACCATGCGATTGAAACTTTGTCAGAAGAATGTCTTTCTCGGTCATCATAGATTCTTAACTTCTAAACATCAGTATCGTGGATGGAGAAAAGCGTTCAACGGAGATACCGAACAACGTAGAGCTCCGCCTGGTTTGACAGGTGAACAAATTTTTGAAAAGGTGAAAGATGTGAATATTCAGTTTGGCAAGCCTTTTGCACATAAAGTTGTCACAGGTGGGTGGAAGAAGAGGTCGATTTTTTTTGAATTGCCATATTGGAAATCTTTGTACGTAAGACATTTTCTTGATGTGATGCATATTGAAAAAAATGTATTTGACAGTGTTATTGGTACGTTACTCAATATAAAAGGGAAGTCTAAGGATGGCCTTAAATCAAGGGAGGACTTGGTAGACATGGGAATAAGAACTGAACTGGGACCCGTGAAGAAAGGAAGACGGACATACCTACCACCTACTGTTTACACTCTATCTAGAAAGGAGAAAAAAAATATTGTGTAAGTTTCTGAGTGAAGTTAAAGTTCCAGAAGGCTACTCATCAGATATTAGAAGACTTGTGTCTATGAAAGACCTCAAGTTAAAGAGTTTAAAGACGCATGATTGCCATGTTATAATGGAACATTTTCTACCGATAGGTATACGTTCTATTCTGCCAGAAAAGGTAAGAAGCGCAATAACTAAATTGTGTTTTTTCTTCAAGTCAATTTGCAGTAAGGTGATCGATCCTGAGATCTTGCCAACATTGCAAAAAGAAATAGTTGTTACTTTGTGTGAGCTTGAAATGTATTTTCCTCCCTCGTTTTTTGACATAATGGTTCATCTTGTCGTTCATCTTGTGAAAGAGACACAATTATGCGGACCAGCTTATATGAGATGGATGTACCCTGCTGAACGTTATATGAAAATATTAAAAGGGTATGTGAAAAATCGGAGTCGACCAGAGGGTTGTATTGCCGAAAGATACATTGTTGAAGAAGCGGTTGAGTTTTGTACTGAATATTTGTCAAATGTTCAGTCAATTGGACTCCCCAAATCTCATGTTGTTGAAAAAAAAGAAGGTAAGAAGCTAATTGGAAATAAAGTTGTGACAGTATCAAGGGTCGAACGGGATCAAGTGCATTTGTATGTTTTGCACAATGAGATTGAGGTTGAGCCGTATGTCGAAATACACAAGGGTGTTCTTCGAGGTTTAAATTCGAATAGAAATGAGAATTGGATTGTACGAGAGCACAATCGAAGTTTCATACCATGGTTTAAGGAACATATTTATTCAAAGTATCGTTCAGATCCCGCCTCAGTGACAGAAAGGTTGAGATGTTTAGCATATGGTCCAAGTTTGGTTGCGTTTTCTTATAGCGCATACGCAATTAATGGATACACATTTTATACCAAAGAACAAGATGATAAAAGTACTGTGCAAAATAGTGGTGTCACCTTGGTAGCTGAAGCAATGCATATATCTAGTGTGAAGGACTTAAACCCGAAATTTGCAAATCTGTCGTATTTTGGGGTTATCGAGCGCATTTGGGTCTTTGATTACGAGAAATTTCATATTCCTATATTCGGTTGCATGTGGGTTGAAAATAATAATGGTATACGGATGGATAAGTCAGGATTTTTGCAAGTTGATCTTAACAGGGCGGGGTACAAAGATGAGCCTTTCATTCTAGCCTCTCAAGCTAAACAAGTGTTCTATGTCACTGATCCGACAAGTACGAAATGGTCTATAGTGCTTTTCTCTAACAAAGTAATTGATGAAAAGATTGGAGACCAAGGCGATACTGGTGTTGACATTGAATCTTTTACCAGAAATGATCAAAATGATAATGAATCATGCATTAGAAATGATCATAATGAGGGTATTTGGATTAATCCAACCGTCTGCGTTGTTACGAGACGAGTAGAACATATTCCTACCAAGAAAAGAAAGAGATGTTAGTGAAAAAGGTAATAGTATATATAATTATAGACATTGTCATTCAATAAAATGTATATATATGCCATTTCATTTTTTTCATTATAGTATAATATATATAGCCTATATCATTTCACTTTTTTCATTATAGTATAATATATATAGCCTATATCATTTCATTTTTTTCATTATAGTATAATATATATTGCCTATATCATTTCATTTTTTTCATTATAGTATAATATATATAGCCTATATCATCCAGTAAAATTTAAATATACGTCATTTCATTTTTTTGCTTTATGGAATTTTATGAAATATTTGTTATCTGACATCTTAGTTTTTTGAAATATTTAGGATTGTTTTATTTATATTTTGATGTAGGTATATTTCTTTTTCATTCTTTATTAGTTCGTAACTATTTAATCATAAATTTAATAGTATCCATCTTTTCATTCTATTTAATCCATTGTCCGAAATATTGAATAACATTCTATGAATTTGCAGCGTTTCCCGACCTAGTTCGACGTACGACGCTCATTCTCCGCGTTTCTTAGAGTTCGAAACATCTGAGAGGTAACTTTCTTCCTCAAATTACTGGTATATATTGTGATGAATTTGTCTTAAATTGTCTTTCGTATGTTGCATTTTCTTGATACGGATTCATTCCGTGTATACTTTGCGTTTTGACTAAAAATTTGTTATCTGACATCTTAGTTTTTTGAAATATTTAGGATTGTTTTATTTATGTTTTGATGTAGGTATATTTCTTTTTCATTCTTTATCAGTTCGTAACTATTTAATCATAAATTTAATAGTATCCATCTTTTCATTCTATTTAATCCATTGTCCGAAATATTGAATAACATTCTATGAATTTGCAGCGTTTCCCGGCCTAGTTCGACGTACGACGCTCATTCTCCGCGTTTCTTAGAGTTCGAAACATCTGAGAGGTAACTTTCTTCCTCAAATTACTGGTATATATTGTGATGAATTTGTCTTAAATTGTCTTTCGTATGTTGCATTTTCTTGATACAGATTCATTCCGTGTATACTTTGCGTTTTGATAGAAAATGTATCACGATGTTCCACAAGGAGATGTTCCACAAGATAATTCAGAAAATGTTCCACAAGGAGATGTTCCACAAGATAATGTTCCACAAGACACTTCAGATAAGGACATCACACGAGGCATAACTATCATGCGGGGAATCATCCGTGATAGAGATAGAGGTATTACGTATAATGTAGATTGGAATAATGATGACCAACTAATTGGGCCTAATTCTGCAAAGCTGACAAGCTACATCGGTACGCTTGTTCGTATGCACATTCCGATCACCACTACTAGCTGGAAAAAAGGAGAGTTGGATGCTAAAGAAAGAATTTGGACCGAGATAAAGGTATCATATATGGTTGTTGTTATTTGCTTTATTTTGACGAAAATATTGTTTTTAAATTACATATACTAACACCCTCTATGCGTATGTTTTTTTGTAGAGGTCTTTTAACATTGAAGATGCCCGCAAAAAGTATATAATGGGCTTGGCCGGAAAAAGACATAGAGGGTGGAGAAATTTTTTGACAAATAAGTTTCTTAAAGACGATGAAGGAAATTTTGTTGAAGAGGATCCTGAACGACCAAAAAAATATGAGAGCTTCATTACACCCGAAGAATGGGTTGCTTTTGTGGGCCAAAGAAAAGACGATAATTTCAAGAAAGTGAGTGCTGTAAATCGGGATAGAGCGTCAAAACCCGCATATCCATATAAAAAAAGTCGTTTGGGATATGCACGCTTACAGGAAAAAATTGTAAGTAAATCTCAATTCTACGATCTTATTAATTATCTCAATGTGTACTATTAATTTGTAACAATGTGTATTGATGATTTTATTATTTGTAACAATGCGTAGTTGGAGGAGACGCAGGGTGACGAAACATCACTACCTGCACAGGTGCTGTGGAAGGAAGCTCGTGTTGGCAGAGATAAAGTTGTTAACCCCGATCTGCAACATATTTATGATAAGTGTGTAAGTATACCATTATGTCTTTAATTAATATATAATTAACGTTGTGTCTTTAATTATCGATATTTAAATGAATTACAGGAGACTATATCGCAATCGGTATCCTCTGGTGATGACTCGAATATCAGGAGCGTACTTAGTCGAGCACTATGTGTTGCTGAGTATCCGGGACGAGTGAGGGGTA
Organism: Vicia faba; assembly: GCA_948472305.1. Classification (NCBI taxonomy): domain Eukaryota; kingdom Viridiplantae; phylum Streptophyta; class Magnoliopsida; order Fabales; family Fabaceae; genus Vicia; species Vicia faba. The sequence goes on along the minus strand of OX451739.1, from coordinate 1,478,376,969 downwards.
AAGGCCATGGTGTGACTCCTACCTCTCTGTATAACAATCCAAGAAAAAGAAATCCTAGCAATGCAGAAGTGATGCAAACATTGTAGGATTTACAAGCACAAGTCCATGAACTGCAGAGGGACAAAGAGAGATATATGGCAGAAAGGAGCAGTTCACAGTTGAAAGAAACTAGTGACAAGGCTAGTATCAACCGTCAACAAAATTTTCCCGAGGTAATTAAGATGATAATCCATTATATTTAGAGAAAGTATAATTATAACGGTTATTATTGTCAACATTAAAGGAAGTCTAACGGTTATTATTGGTTTAGGGCATTTCATGTTGTTAGCTGTATCTAGCGTCTCCGACTTATCGGGTAGTTGGCAAGGGAAAAGTGCACAACACCTCAGGAGATTTAATTCACCATAGACCGCTCCCGGATGGCCTCATGAAGGTATCGGTTGATGTTGTTTTAGATATGAATGCATTGCTACCGGTACCTGACATTGTTGCGGAGACCACATTGCTGCGAGATGCAGTAGGATCTTTTGTGGCATGGCCATCAGACCTCATCTGCATAGATGATCAGGTATGTTGAAAACCATTATGAATCTTTAAGTATTCAACTGACAGTTCTGACCTGAATTTTATACATGGTAATTTTAGACTCCTGCAAAACCCGCATCTAAGGATAAAGGGATTTTGCAGCGCGGCGAGTCTATTGCATCGCAAAGACAGGTACTTTTAAAGTGTTTCATTTATGATCGGAATAAAAAATTGCATAACTTTGTATCTTACATAATTCTATATGATTTTTAAGGTACCTTCTCAAGATCAGTCACAGCAGGTGAGCCAGAAAGTTAGTAGGGTTCCACCTAAGAAGAAGGTTCCTGTCCGTAAATTTGTGCCTAGGTATCGACAGTGTCTGGAGACACTAGTTGGCACATCATATTTGATGAATGATGGAATTCGTCAAATCGATGTGGATGAAATTGTCTTTGGTTTTCCATGTACCGAAACAATTGGATTAGAGGACATGGAACAAATCTTTCATCATCGAGAGTTAGGCATCAGTGTGATGCACTCGTACATCCGGTAACCCGATCAATATATTATTTAATTGGTTGAACATTTTTTTTAAACATTTAATTGAAATAGTCTAATATTAATTATGTTTTTATTTAAGGATGTTATTTGACAAATTGATGCGCGGGAATCAATTGTCAAATAGATTCCGTTTCGTGTCTTCCTCCCGTGTCAACGGAGCAACAATTTCTAGGGAACCTGATTCAGTAAGAGAACACTTGGTCGAAAGATTCAGGACAACTTCCAGTACAGAGAGCTTGTATCTTTTGCCTTATAATACAGGGTTAGATTTTCATTCTAAGCTCCTTTTAATATTTGTATTTTTTACATTAAAATTCGCTTCTAAATTGTTGCTTTAATTTATAGATGTCACTGGTTGTTGCTTGCAATCAATCCCATAAAAGAAGTGGTCTATTACCTGAATTCGGTTGACGGTGATTGGACAAATTATCCGGAAATGAAGCTAGTGATTGATACGTAAGTGACATTATTCTAAATATTCGTTTGTGTTTATATATTTAATTATTTCAATGTCATTGTTCTAAATAAATATTTTAATTTTGTCATCAGTTCAATACAAGTATTCCGATGTCAAAGGGGAGCACGAGTACCACGGTCTAGATCAAACAACATTAATTGGATCAAAGTACAGGTATATAAATTTCAACAATTTTGCTTATAATATTTATGCTACTTGATAAATCAATAGATGTGTATAATCTTATTTGTTTTTCTATGTAGTGCCCTCAAAAACAAAACGGCATAGATTGCGGATACTTCGTTTTGATGTTTATCAAAGAAATCATTCAAATGAATGAAATCGAGATTCCAATCACGGTATGGATTTATACTTTGTTTTATAACTTATCGGATTTTGCATATAATTTATTACATTAAACTAAATCATGCATATATTTTGTTTTGTAATGTAGTATTTTGATCAATACAATTGTCCATATTACTCGCCACGTCAATTGGAAGAACTCAAAGAGGAGTTGTGCCAATATTTTATTGAGCTAAGAATCTTATAATAAGGTACGATTACATTGTTGTGTGAAAATTGGTTAATTATGAATATATTGTTTTGTGTATACAACACTGACCGTGTTATTATGTTCATATTGCAGGATCAGGACCTTGGATATATATGTAGATTAGGATTGATTTACTTAGTGTTATATAGCTGATTTCTTAGGGTGTATTTTGTTACGTTTAAAAACATGTTAATATGGAATTACAATGGTGTATATATATTTTGGATATGAATTGATTATAATGGTATTTGTATATATATATATAATATTTGGTATTTGAATTACATTTGGTATTTGGATTAAAACTAATATATATTGGTATTTCTAGATTAGATTGTAAAATATCGGTTTAAGAATTACAGGTTTGCTGCAAAAAAATGCAGGTTTAGAATTTTTTTAAATTTTAGATTTTTCAGTAGAAAACCTATGAAAGCGCTTTTAAGAAAAAAGCGCTCTCGTAGGCCTACCTATGAAAGCGCTTTTTTCTTAAAAGCGCTTTCATAGGTAGGCCTACGAGAGCGCTTTTTTCTGAACAAAAAGCGCTCTTATAGGCCTACTTTATACGCATTCTGAATACACCTATGAAAGCGCTTTTTCAGAAAAAAGCGCTCTCGTAGGCCTACCTATGAAAGCGCTTTTAAGAAAAAAGCGCTTTCATAGGTAGGCCTACGAGAGCGCTTTTTTCTGAACAAAAAGCGCTGCTAAAACCTTTAGCAGCGCCACCTACGAGAGCGCTTTTAAGCGCTTTTAAAGCCCAAAAAAAGCGCTTTCGTAGGTTATTTCTGGCATAGTGAGCATAGCAAGTTTTCTCGAGTAATGAATATCTGGTTTCACAGTCGGTAAATTTTTTTCTCAAGTAGTATATTGCATGCTCTTTTCGGCCAGACTCGTCATGTTGGGCCAACACACACTCCATAGAATTCTCTAGTACAGTCAAGTACATGATTAAAGGTCTTCCTTCAACTGGAGGCATGAGGATAGGAGGCTCTTGCAAATATTCCTTAATTTTTTCGAAGGAAGCTTGACAGTCGTCGTTCCATTTGACTACTTGATCTTTCTTCAAGAGTTTGAAGATTGGCTCACAAGTAGTAGTTAAGTGAGAGATGACGTGAGCAATGTAATTAAGACAACCCAAGAATCCTCTGACCTTCTTTTTAGAACGGGGGACTGGCATTTCTTGAATGGCTTTTACCTTTGTAGGATCAACTTTGATGCCTTTACCACTGACGAAAAAACCTAGAAGCTTTCCAAACCTTAATCTGAATGTGCACTTATTAGGGTTCACCTCAACTTGTACTTCTTCAGCCTCTCAAATAGCTTGTTTAGGTGATCAAGATGCTCTTCTTCGTTTTGCGACCTTGCAATCATATCATCTACATAGACTTCTATTTCATGATGAATCATATCATGAAATAAAGCTACCATAGCTCTTTGATATGTTGCCCCTGCATTCTTTAATCCAAACGGCATAACTTTGTAGCAAAAGGTGCCCATTTGTGTAACAAAGGTGGTCTTTTCCATGTCTTCGGGAGCTATCTTGATTTGGTTGTAGCAAGAAAATCCATCCATAAAGGAGAAGACTTTATGTTGAGTGGTGTTGTCAACCAAGATGTCAATATGTGGTAGATGGAAATCATCTTTGGGACTTTCCCTATTCAGATCCCTATAATCTACACACATGCAAACCTTTCCATCTTTATTTGGAACAGGGACCACGTTTGTAACCTATTGAGGATAAGATGTGACAGGCAGAAAACCTGCATCAAACTGCTTCATTACCTCTACTTTTATCTTTTCAGACATGTCAGGCCGCATGCGACGAACCTTTTGCTTAACATGAGGACAATCTTCCTTCGTTGGCAAACGATGAACCACAATTTCGGTATTCAACCCGGGCATATCTTCATACGGCCAAGCAAACACTTCAGCATAGTTCTGTAACATCTGAACCAATATACTCTTGATACCTTCTTTTAGGTTGGTGCCGATCTTGACCTCTCTTTTATCTGTCTCAGTACCTAAGTTGATAACTTCGAATGGCTCTTTATGAGGTTGAATGACTTTCTCTTCTTGCATTAGAAGTCTGGCTAATTCTCCTGGTATTTCACAATCTTCCTCGCCTTCGTCTTTGGCTTGGTAAATTGGATGTTTAAAGTCATAACTGGCAATAGTAGAGTCATTGGCAATGAGATCCGGAGTGGATGAAGATCTGTAAGTGTGTGTGTGTGTGTGTGCATGTAAGACACATGTCTATTGAAAAAATGTAATAAAGAAAAGAAAGACAATGAACGCAAAAATTTGAATGCAAAAAGGTCCAATGGTTTATATTAAATGATCATATGATAAATGAACATGAACAAAACCCTTAACAAATACACCATAATGCCCTGGGAAAGGCATATGGCTTAAAAGTCATTGTTTTGGAAATTAAGATTACAGAAAGAAGTTCTTGAATTGACAGAAAATAGTAAACAATAATTAATCCTTAATGAAGGAGATGGGAGTGAAACCCTTCTCATGCCAGTTGTTGAGCTTTCCTTTGACAGTAGGATAGCTCCATCCTTTGAAAGTGCATTCATCATCAGAGTCTTCTACAACATTCAATTCATGATTTCCGATGCAGAGAGGTATCTTTTCCATGCAATCGTGCCTGACTTTTTTTTGAGTTTTGATGGTGAAACCCAATCTGAATTTGTCTGCTTTAAACGGAATGTCGGGAAGTTGGACCCAGATAGTACAATTTCCATCTTCTACCACGACATAAGTATCCTTAAGCTAAACCATTCTTGGTACAACTTCATCAGCTTTTGATGTGTTAGAGGAGATTTTGGTGGCGGCAACCATAGGAGGAATAATTCCGAAGGTCTGGCACGGAGTTTCTATGAATTCGTCATCCATCTCCACATACTTAAAGGAATTAAGATGGCTCACCATAAATTCTTCTTCGCCGCTAACAGTAACGATCTTCCCTTGGACTGGATACTTTAATTTTTGATGAAGGGTGGATGTTTTTGCCCCTGCCCCATGGATCCAAGGGCGTCCAAGTAGACAAGAATAGGCAGGACATATGTCCATCATGTAAAAGGTAAAATTGAAGATCTGTGAGCCAACTTTAATTGTGAGATCCACCTATCCGTGAACCATTCTCTTAGACCTATCAAAATCCCTTACGACAATATCGCTTGGCTTCAGCACCCGTCCTTCACAATCTAGCCGGTCCAAAGCACCTTTGGGTAACACATTTAAAGATGAGCCAATATCAACTAAGACATGAGCCAGGGTGGTTCCCTTGCATTCAATAGAGATATGTAAGGCTTTGTTGTGGTTCCTTCCCATAGGAGTCAAATCAGCATCGGAGAACCCTAATCCATTGTCAGCCGTTAAACTTACTACACAGTTCTCGAATTGGTCAGTAGTGGTATCTTGGGGCACATGGGATTTCTTCAAGAACTTAATCAAATCCTGGGCCTGAACATCCAAACAAAGTAATAATGACAGCATGGAAATTTTGGAGGGGGTTTGCCCTAGTTGCTCCACTATTTTGAAGTCACTCTTCTTTATGATTTTCAGAATTTCCTCCATCTCTTGAGTGGAGGGATCTTCAGCATTGATATCTTTGGTAGGTGCCTCTTTCCTAGCAGGCTCACCTTCTTTCTCTTTGTCTTTAGTGTTGGTACTGAACTTGTCATTGGTTATGCGGATGAGAGTCGTTGTAGTAGTGGGTGGCGGAATATCAGGGGAAAAAGATCCTCCCTGTTCTTGTCACTTTACTAGAACTTGTAATATTTGTGACATCAGCTTCATCTTTGTTGATCCAAGAATCTTGTTTTATCCCATGATAATAAACCTCGGCACCATAGTTCCAAGGAACTGCTTTGTCAGAGGAGTAGGGGATAGGCCCAGCGATAGTGATTATTAAGGAGAGATGGTCGGTCTATTTGAAATTCTAATAGGACACTTTGAGGGGATCTGTGATCGGTGGGAATGAGAACTGACTGTTTAATGCTGGTTCGCGAAATGTCGCGGAAGCAAGAGTCGCCACCGTCTTTTATTTTCTCCAACATGGACAGGACAAAAGCACAGCAAAATTCCTTATGAGATTGTTTCTCGGTTCGGGAGGTAGATTTATAGAAAGGGAAGGTGTTAGCACCCTTTCTATCCATGGTTATCCATGGGCTCTTAGATACTTGCTCTTATGTTTTCAAAATGTTCGCTTTTCAAGTGTGAGTGGGTTTGAAAAAGTTTCTTTGAAAGATTTCTGAATGACAATTGTATCAGTCCTCAAGAGTGTTTGAAAAATTCGTTTTGAAAGCTTTTGAAAGTGTCGGTGTGAAAAGATTTTTGATTTGTTTTTGAATAGAGCAAGTATCCATGAGTCATCTACCTACCCTAAGGAATTAAGCTGTGTAGAAGTCCCTAAAGTAGTGCCATCCCACCATTGAGAGGTAAGTAGCACCACCGTTGGAGGTGTTCGGGTCAATTCGGTTGTAGGGACAGTGTGGTCACCGAAGCAATAGTAGGACACCTTAGAAGTAACCCTAATGTCCTAGATCCTTTTATCCGAGGCAACCGTTTCGAAGCAACTGGATCTTTAGACAAAGGGTGACCTCTAAGACGTCCTATACTTGATGACCACGTTTCGAAGGCAACGAGTGAGGCGTACCCTAGAAGTGGTGTGTGCATTGTGTATTGTATTCGGTTAATGTTTGTCTTTGTAATTAGTGAGCTACGAGTTGTTTTTTATTTACATACATTCTTTCATGCAAGTTTAGCAGTTAAGGGGGTGCGGAAAGTAAATTGCGGAAACATAAATCCTACGCTATTACAAGGCGCGGGTCTATACATCGCCAAAAATTACAAAGACCCGTTTTGATAAATAAGTACGGAAAGTAAATAAAAACAGTAAAAATCCTAATTACTATTACATCCGGAGGCAGTTACATAATAATCAAAAATAAGGAATTAAAACTAAAACGCGCGCGAAAGAAAGAATCGGGAATGTCTTAAGGGTGTTGACCCTTTTAAGAAAAGAAATTGATTTTTTTTGGTCTTTTTGGTGATTAAATGAAATTAAAAACTAATTATTAAACTAATTAATTAAAAGAAAATATATTTTTTGTGTTTTATGCCTTTTTTATGAAAATAAAATAAAAAGAAACAAAATTAAGTTAACCTAATTCTAAATTACTTTAATTGTTAAAAGAAAAGTCAAAATGGCCTAATTAAAAAAACTAATTCAATTATTGTTTATTTACCAAAATAAAATAATAATAATAATAATAATGATGTTAATTCTTTTTTTGGATTTTTTATGAAAATGTGTTAATAGGTTAATTTGTTAATAATAATAAAATAAAAAAAGGTTAGAAATTAAAATAATAGAAAAACAAAACAAAATGAAAAAAGAAGTAAAACCAAGGGGGGGTGTGGGCTGAAATGGAGGTTTAATACTGAAATCTTGGCCCATTGAAGCAAACTTGTTTGACCTTTTGGATAGCCTACGCCCACATTGACTCCAGAGCATGGTATTCCTCACTTTTTGTCCTTTGGATCTGCATTGATGGACGCTTGGAGCGCTGGGATGGGAGGCTTATGGTACACCTCATCTTGGAATCTGCACAGGAAAGCATTTGACAAAATAATATGGAAATTATAGGGGGACCTGGGAATCGAACCCAGGTCCCAGAGATTACCAAGTCACTGCCAGCCACTACACTAAACGCGCTTCTTTGTAAATATAATAGAAACAAAAGAATGTATGACATAAGTGCCCCATGTGCTAAAACGCGCGCTAATTCGAATGGACCACTCCCTGCTTGCCACGCCATCATCATCTTCGTTCTGAAACAGAAAAACACAGGCAGATAGCGGGGGTTTTAAACCCCCACTAATTTCAACAGTAAAAAATAGCGATTAGAAAATGGGACAACATAAAAATGGCGCGATAGGTCCATCTTGTTCGTCTCATTATGCTGATTTTGACCATATATGTTTGGAGTCTTAATTTTACAGCATGAGAGAACCCCCAAATTTGAAGCTCTGAAAATCTAAAAATTACTAATGGTAACTTTCAATCCAGGGCTCCATTCTCAAATTAAATCATGTGGAACGCTTTGTATTGATCCTGTGAGCATAATGCTATCAACAAAAAGTGTTAAAAATGCATGAATATATGACTGTAATTTTGAGAAAGAATGAAAACCGTGTGACTTGTGTAGCGTGATTCCTTGAGGTTTTTGACTTGTTAATGATTGAAAAAGGTTCCTTGAAGGGTCAGGAGTGTGTTTGGATCAAAGAGAGAGCTTGAATTGTGTGGAAGATGGTTTTCAGTTTGTGATTTTTCTCTTGAAAATTTGAGATTGGTTTGGCCGTTTTGGAGCTTTCTAGGTCCTGTCTTGTGTTGGGAAAGCTTGCATATGTATCCTTGAATGAGAATCAAACAATATAATGCACCTTTAATCCTTGCACTTATGTTTGAGAATTTGCCATAACCTCCATTAAAGCAACTTACCATTCTTGTCAAAATTTGAATTTTTATGCTTGGAATAGGCCTTGCACGAATTTGGCATGTGAATAATGGTGTATCAAAGCTATTCAAACTCAAAGATATCCCTCCATTAATTTTCTTGATTTTTATTTGAATTTTAAAGATTTAAAATGAATTAAATCAAATAAAATTAAATAAAAATGGAAAAATTAATTTTTAATCTTGAAATAAATTGTGGGACACGCGGGAGGCATGGCCAAGCTGAACCAAGTGGAAAAAGTGGGCCCTTTTTGTCAAAAATGAAATTTCAAGGATAATTGACTTTGGCCATTTCATAAAAATTTCCCAACTTCTCCAATGCATATCTTGCTCAATTTTGAAGCTATGAACATGTTCTTGGACATTTTGGAAAGGTCTTGAAGTCCTCTAACCAATGTATTTGGTCCCATGTCATTTTGATTTACCAATATCAAGTTATGGTCTTTGACTTAAAATGCCTTTTTGTTGACTTTTGAAAATGACCTATAATGTTGAAATTGATAACTTTTTGTGAGAGCATTTCTTGGACTTGGAGTGTGAAGATGAGTTGTAGGAAATTTCGTCCTCTTAAAGATGAGCATTGGATGGGATTTTTCTGATGAACCATGAAAAAGTTATGCCTTGGTCAAGTTACAGTTGACTTTTCAGCTGTCCAAAAATAGAAACTTTTGACACCTTGATGATTTTTGAGCCATTCTTGTGAGATCATGGTCAAGATTTGACCAAATGATGATTGTGGCTTCAAAATAAGATGTTGACCAAAAATTTTGACTTTTGACTGCCAAATGACCATTTTGCCCCTACAGTTGATTGTGAGGCAATTAGGGTTTTTGACTGTGCAACTTGACCTTGTGAGCTTTGAAACTTGACATGTAGGTGCTTGACAATGTGTATAGGCATATGTGACTTGATTGAGCCCTTGAAAACCTCAACTTCCTTGTAAGAACCAAAACCCTAATTTTGCCTGCCTTAGGAGGATGGTTGACTGTGTAGCCCTTGAGTAGACCTTGAACCATTTGAGGCGATGCTTGTCAAATCTTGAAGAATATGGGAGGGCAAATTTTGGGGTACAACAGGATCCTAAAAGGCTTATTGGAAATTGTTATTATGGACAGGTCTTCAGTTTTGTTGGTCAAACTCTTGATGGTAGGAATCTTTTGAAACAAAATCTTGCGGCTATTTATCAGGCGTTGCACACCTTCCTTCAACCGCTTGCACCCATTTACTTATTGATCACAACAGACACAATCTTTAGATCAACCAGGGAACACCCCGACTCTCAGCAATTTAGCCTTCACAATAGTTAACGGAGTTGTTAAATCTTCAATGGAGGAAACAAAAGTAGTATCATCAATTGTGTTATCACCTTTACCATAATTCGACATTGGTGCCGTTATCACGTTTAGAGTAACAGGTGGATCAAATTCAGTTGTCTTATTGTCTATCAAATCTTGAATCTTGGTCTTCAGCGCCCAACATTGATCAGTCTCATGTCCATGACTGTTTGAATGATATGTATATTTGGCATTAGGATTGTATTTTGGTGATGAAGTGTTTGGATTGGATGGTGGATCACACAGTGTCACTAGGTTGGCCTTCAACATATGTTGCAAGGCTTAGGACTGTGACATGTTAATCCTTGTGAACTGTCTTCGAGAAACTTCAGGTCGTTGGTTGTTGGATGATTGCCTTTGAGCAGACGGAGGGTTGGAGATTAACACAACATTAACAGAGGGTAGGTAATTCTTCTTGGCATGGGCCTTTAACCCATACACATCATTTTTTCCTTCTTTCCAGTGAAAGGCTTCTTTACAGCGTTGGATGTGGAAGCAGATGTCATTGGTATTTTTCCGCTCTTAATGCCACTTTATACCCTTTCACCAGTTAGTATTAACTCGGTGAAACAAGACGAAGAACTGCCAATCAATAGGTTGAAAAATGGGCCGGTCAATTTACCCATGAACATGCCAATTAGTTCTCTATCAGTTAGTGGTGGTTGGACCCTACCAGCAAGATCCCTCCATTTTTGTGTGTACTCCTTGAACCCTTCGTTAGTACCCATTGTCATACCTTGAAGTTGGACTCTTGTTGGTGCCAGATCGGAATTGTATTGATACTGATGATAAAAAGTAGTGGCTAGATCTTCCCATGTGTGGATGCGAGAACCCTCCAGTTGATAGAACCATTCTAGTTGAGTCCCAGCCAGACTCTCTTGGAAGAAATGGATCCAGAGCTTTTTGTCGGTAGTGTGCCACTGCATCTTGCGCACGTAAGACCTTAGATGAAGCTTTGGGCAGGAAACCCCATCATACTTAGCTAAGACTAGTATTTTGAACTTATGGGGAATGACGACCCCAGGTACTAAGCCCAACTCACTAAAATCCAAACCAGGCACGACTTGAATTTCAACAGCTTTTAGCCTATCCTCCAACTGCTTGTATTTATCCTCGGCCAGAGGGTATTGCTCATCAAAATAGTCTTCGTCTTTGGAAGCTTGATTATTGGCACCCCCAGCATGGGTTCTCCTTGTCTCTTCGTCTTGATTTTCATCCTCTTCAGACGAGTCTTCGACTATTTGTACATGACGAAACGAACCTTTGAATCTCTTACCCATGTTGATGAAGGCCTTATTTTTAGTCTTCTTTTTAGTTGTTAGCAGTGTCATCATCTCTTGTTATCCCTTGGCCAGGGTCAACAAGGTTGCTTGGAACTGTGAATTCTGCACTTGCAAGTCCTTCACTATTTGTTCGATATCCATCTTACTGAAATAAACAGTAGAAAGATAAGGAAACCTGTTGTGAAAAACCTGTTTATGTTATGATGCATGAAAATACGTATGCACATGATTTCAAGGACTTAGAAGATTTAAATTTGTTTAGACAAAAAGGAACAAACATCATTTGTATTAATAAGTTCAAATTGTTTACAATATGCCTCTCGGGCTTACATGGAAACAAAAGAAACAAAATGAACTAAAATACAATAACAATGGCTCAAACATCCTATGGATGCTTCCTCTTTGGAGCAATATAGGCATTCAGGTTCCTCTCCTCATGAAGTTGTCTTGTGAGCTCCAATGTCCTCTTCTCTCTTGCATAAAATTGGGCTTCAAAAGTGTCTCGCTCCCCCTTTAGCTAAATCCAAGCTCTTTGCAAATCTTCAATAGAAGTAGGCATATCAGGATAAAGGACAATATATGGAACCTCTCCTTCGACATCATGCTCCATGATGATAGGTAAGATAGCGGGGTATGGCATAACAAGACTTTGAGCATGAGTTCGTACCCACTTAAGATAAGGCTCCAAAGGAATGGAGTTATTATTCCCCAATGTCTTGCTATCCACCTTGTTTACCATTCTCCAAGCTCGTATAAACCTTTGACGATAGCCTTGGTCATCGCCTTCGTAGTCGAATACCAAACCTTGGATGAGTGTATCGTGAGGACCATCTCTTCGTGCATACCCAAATTGCCGTAATGCAAGAGAAGGGTTATAGGTGATACCTCCCCTAATGCCTAAGAGTAGGACATTAGGGAATTCCCCACAACGGTCAATGATGGTAATATCCTTCAAGGATCGAGAACACCAATGAATATCATAATGTGTGAGTGACATTAACCTTTGATACCATGTCAAGCCTTGATTGTTATTCAATATTGATTGAGGTAGGTGCGAAATAAACCACCTAGAGAGTAAGGGAATGAAACAAAAAAGAGTACCTCTTTTCTTCATGGTGCAAGTGTGGAAACAATGTAGAATGTCTCCAAGAAAAGTAGGTATAGGATTACGAGAGAGGAAAACCTTGATGGAATTCACATCTATGAGTTGGTCCGGATTGGGACATAGAACCAAACCATAGATTAAAAGGGCCAAGACATCTTCAAAAGCTTGAAAATCCATATCCTCCCAGAATGAACGAGCCTTCTCCAACAGAAACTTGGCTAAGAAACCCTTAACTCCACTTCTTGTCTCCCAATTTTCCACAATATCAGATCTCTTCAAATGTAAAGCTTTTGCAATAACTTTGGGTTTTGGAGTCTCTTCTAAACTGGTGAATGGAATTTGATCAAGCACATGCACTCCTAGCAATTGAGAGAATTCTTCTAATGTAGGTACCAATTGGTAGTCGAGAAATGTGAAGCAATGATGCATAGGATCAAAGAATTGGAAAAGCACACATATCATTTCTTCTTGGAAGTTTGAGGTAGCCAAGTTGAGAAGTCGACCATATTTCTTGGTGAAGGAAGAATCTCCAGGCATTCTTGATGCTAACTCTTGAAGTTAAGGATGCACTTTCACGAAATTGATTTGGATGGTATTCCTACGAGTGAAAGACATGTCCTACAAAACAGAACAAAGATAAATTCCTAAATCCTTGAAATGGTTAGTGAGAATTCTTATGATGTTATGATGTTTATGATGTTATGTACAAGTGAACAAAGCAAACAAGTCTTTATGTACAAATAATCATATACAAACAAAGAACAAAATTCCTTAGGTTTAGGCTTGCATGGAGTCATTGGTAAGTACCTTCTTGAAGTTTAGTTTGTTTAACCTGTCCTAGCAAGTAATCGGGTTCTAGGGGATCTCAATATCAATGACCTTTCTTTTAGGCATTGTCTCAGCACAAACAATCTTTTCTTACGGCTGAAATATCCCAAAAGTCTGATCTCAATGAGTGTAGTATCGAGTATCAACCAATCTTCATCTCTACACCAAAGTCGGCTATCTCACTACTTCCTAATGTCCAAGTTATTCAATTAAGGTTCTACGGTCAGTTAGTGCTTCATGACATAACTCAACGGCCCCGTATTCTCCTCGATTCACCACAAAGGATACCGGTACCAACAAATGTGTCACACTAACATAGCCATTGCTTCAACCATATCGGTCTATGCTATAAAGTTTCCATAATCTATTGCTACTTACCTAAAAGGTTCCCCAGATCCGGGCGGAGGATCAATACAAACCCAAACAAAGAACCATAAATGTAAAGCAAACAAATCAAACAAGGGAAGCATTTTAAAGGTGATCTAGCTCTAATATAACCCCACTTTTAAGTATGTCCCCAACAAAGTCGCTAGTTCTGTAATACGGGGGGATAACTAACTTGGTTGTTTTGCGTTTGATCGCAATTATTGTGGATATCAAGAGTCACACCAACTTTTCTTTTATCCAATAAGGAAAGGGTGAAAAGAACAGGAAAGACCTTTGAGATATTTTTCTTGAGTTTGGGGGGTAGGTTATGAAAAGGAAAGGCGTTAGCACCCTTTTCATCCATAGTTATCTATGGGCTCTTAGTTTCTTGCTAGATCACTTTAAAAAAATTATTTGTTTGAAAATGTGCTTGTGGTGGGTTTTGAATGGGCCACCAAATGTAACTCATAGTGTAGAAACTATGTGTGTTGATGGGTTTAGAGGTGGAATCAAAGCAAGCATGAATGAGGCCACTGCTTTGTGAATCAAAGCAAACATGTAGGAGGCCTCTGCTTTGTGAATCGAAGCAAGCTTGTAGGAGGTCATTTCCTTCTGAATCAAAGCAAACCTGCAAGAGGCCAAATGCTCAATAGAAACTTGTGAAACAAACCTTACTCGAAGGAGGCCAAATGTTTAATCGAAGCTTGTGGACCAAAGCTTGCTCGAAGGAGGCCAAATGCTCAATCGAAGCTTGTGGACCAAAGCTTGCTCGAAGGGTCCAAATGCTCAATCGAAGCTTATGGATCAAATAAAACTTGCTCTTATTCAATTTGATGCTTGAGAGCCCAACTGTACTTGTGCAAACTTGAACTTTTAAAAATCCTTGTGAGAAAATGCCTTGAGAAAAGAGAAGGAAAATTTTGGGGTACAACAACAAGTATTTAACAAACAATAACTTAAATTGCAACAACTGAATAATAACAATAAAATAGCAAGCGTTCATCCCCCCGAGTGTTACATATCAGAGCAATGACACCGACTCGAACTACTGAAGGTAAACCACCTTCACTCTGGATTACCTGCATGTTACCAATATAGGGGTAACATACAAAGAGAAGGGGTGATATATTGAACAATATAATAGAACGTATGATAAATAAAACATTAGAATCATGTCCTACATATTCACCATTTCTCATATCTTAACAACATAAGCATAACCAAATAAACCACACAACGACTCAGAATGCAACACAAAATTCAACTTGTCTCCATGCAAATGTATGTGGTACCAATGGAGCAGAACTCCCAACTTAAAAATCTGCCAATAAATAGAGGCATCAACAAGGCATAAGCCTTCAACTTAGTATTTTTCCAATTCAGGACAACTTAACGAGTATCAGCTTCAACTTGATATGCGATGTATGTGACACAATCATGAATGTAGCAATAACAACAACAAACAACGATTCAACATAAATCAACGTTGGCCATAAGCCTAAAACACCAATAACAATTCAACGTTAATATAATTCAACTTTGGTCATAAGCCTACAACAACAACAACAATTCAACATCAACATAATTCAACTTTGGCCATAAGCTTACAACATAATATCTGCCCATAATTAGAGGCATCTCAACATAATTCATCAACCTGCATTTTCTCAACTCAGAACAACTTATACAACATTGCTATCGACCAAACCAACATGTATGGGCAAAAGGGATAGGAAGAACTACGCGCCCCTTGACATGCACAGCAACAAGACAAAACAACAACCTGCAACTCCATGCAGCCCGACATCAATATTGTGCTCTTCAGCATGCCTTATAGCCTAATACCGCTTGACATCCACCATGTATGTTCTTCGACACACCTCGCAGCCTACATGCTGCTCAGCACCTAACACCATCATCATCCTCCTCGACCAATAATTCCAGCCAATATCATAGAACAATACAACAGTATAACGACCACATCAATACAATTCATAACTTCCGACCAACTGCTCAGAATACCACAGTAACGAGCAACTATATTTCCTATCAACAGATTCACGAATTGTACAAAACAGTCACACAGAAACCCTCCTAAAATGACCACAACAATAATCCCTAATTTCTGGCCAACCGCTCAGAATACTACAACACCATAACGCCTACATTAACAGGGGATAACTACCCTAACCTATCCATCGATTATACCGGGAAATTATTCAGACAACTCCAAATGCCCACAACACGACTAATGGCCAACTCAATAATAGGTTCACTAAACAGTCGTACGGTAACTCCCTAAACGACCACAACATGAGGAAACTGGCAACTTCAATAACAGATTCAAAAACATCAACGCACAACAGTCATACAAACGACCAATTACCACATAATACACATCATGAATCCCATTTTAAGGTTAGAACCCCACCCTTACCTGGATTGAAGGTCGCTATACCGAAATCCCAGCCGACAACCTTGCTTTGTTCTGCTCGACACCGGGCAGCTGCTCCTCTCTTCGCGCGGCTTCACACGGTCAGCACACAAAACTTCTTATTCACCAAAAACCAAATCCTTGTGTCAACTTAACCTTATATCATCAATCCTATTGGGCCTAACCTACACACCCCCACTTTACTACTTCCAACCAATAACATAAGCCCAACACAAATATTCCATTAATTCCAACATTATAATTATTATTAATCAACTAATTAATTAATTAATAATAATCTAACAACTTATACCAACAATTCTCAACATCTCACAACTTCAACAAATAATCCAAAAATAATTTAATTAAATAATTAATTAAATTAACGGGCGTTACAAATTCTCAAACCACTATGTTATCCTATATCAAGAATCCTCTTCCTCAAATCCGAAACATCGGGAACTTAAAATTTATCACGAAACCTCATGATACCATTCTCATCAATCCCAAAATCACCACTTTTACCTTGATTAATCAATGTTAACCGATCAACCAAACTCAAATCTAATTTCTGACCTTCTCGAATCTCATCAAGAATACCACTAGTAAGCTACAACATACTGATGGGTTTAATCTGTAACGTATAGCCTAAATGTAGTACTGCAAGTGTACAGCCTATCGAAGTAATATATAAGATTATCGAACCACAGAGACCAATTGTCAATCTATCAACTCTATTGCTAAGGTGCTTATCTAAGGCGAACAAGAATATTGATGTGAGTGCAGTGCAACAAAGTAAATGAGCGAGGTAAATAACAGTTTAAAAGACAGGTTGGAATGTAAATCATGTAATCAGATATTGGTCCGGTCATGCGTAGATGAAACTACTTATGGGGCAGTATTTTCTATTGATAGCAAAGAATCAATTTAACGGGAACTTGTAGCTTTTGACTACTAAGAACCGAGTTTACTCTTTAAATTAAATTCCTTTATCGTCACATATAAAGGGTGCCTTCCGCGTTAAAGAGGTAAACCTATTTTTAAGAAATTAACAGTTTTGACTTAACAGAAAAGTAATTTTGCTTGGAAAGATTAACTTAAAGAGACTTTTGGCTTTTGACCAAGAGTCAGATTTCAAACCTACAAACGCGTCCGAAAATAGTTTCAAAATCGTTTTCTAAAAAGGTCAATGATTCCTATTTAACCAATCAACGGCTTTCGCTCTTTTTGTTTGGTTAAATAATAATCAAGTCGTATCATTAGTTTGGACGGCTTTCGATCTTACCCAATAAACATTTAAACATAATTGACTCAAGTTAAAAGCAAAACATCCCCAGAGTATTTTCACTAGCATGATAATTGGAACACGACCATGATGACAATCATTACATCCAAACCTTTATAGTTTAGCCAGACATAATAAGTGCGAGTCTATAAAACGTGTAGACTATGGTAAGAGCATTTAAAGTCTATAAAACGTGTAGACTATGGTAAGAGCATTTAAAGTCTATAAAACGTGTAGACTATGGTAAGAGCATTTAAAGTCTATAAAATGTGTAGACTATGGTAAGAGCATTTAAAGTCTATAAAACGTGTAGACTATGGTAAGAGCAATTATAAGTAAAGAAATGCAATAAAATAGAACCTTGCTCCAGTCGGAGACTTGAATCTGATACAAATCTACGGAATGGTAAGGCTGGTATGATGAACTTCAACCAAAGTGCTCCAAGACTCGATTACAACTCAATCTACACCGCAATAACTCCCCGATGTGAAGAGATTATCACTTTACAGAAACTGATAGTATATGGCTTAAGATTGTACTAAGCTTGGATGAAACTAAAGAATGAAAAACGAAAACTATTTATAGAGGATCCTTGAGGTGCGTAAAGACCAGCATGCCCCTTAACTTCTTTTGAGCGGGAAGCTTTTTGTGAAGGCCGCGGGCGCGGTGGGGGTGGCCGCGGGCGCGGTGGCTGGAACTGCCACATCATGGGAACATGGCAGTTGATCTCTGGGTGAAAGTGGGCCACGTCATCGCGTTCCCTGTAGCCAGCGCGGCGCTGAACGCCATAAGTGCAGAATATCTTGAAAAACCCTAAATTCTTGGCGTTTTGGCTCGTTTCTTCACAGAAGGCTCTGAAATGACAAGAATCCTGAAAACAAAGGAAAAAGGAACATAATACGGGAAAACGATAATAAAAACTAAGGAAAACATGTGATATTTGAGTCAGAAACATAGTGCGATTTAGTGCGATCAAATCCTCCCACGCTTAGACCTTTGCTTGTCCTCAAGCAACAACTCTTTAGAAGTAGATGAAAGAAAATTATGGTGTATACAGGTTTTGGGCAAAGAGGGCTTCTAAGTCCGAGTAAGGGTGTGTTGTCAGGAACTAACTATCTGAACCAAGGGTATCGTAATTACACTACTTGCAGAAATGCGGACATAAACCTCATAAGTACACAGATCGATCCTAATATCCTTACTATGCTAAGACTTCTTTTTGTACGAGGTCCTTTTTCATTCAGGCGCAATCACATTAAGCCCGTTATCCGTACATACTCATGGTGTAGTTATCAGTTAGTGACTCTGATCTCAAGTGATGGGATTCTGGTACAAGAGTTGGTTTAACCCCTTTTTATTTTACCCATTTGTAGTTGCGGGGGATCGGACCGTAGTCCGCCCTACCAAGTCCAGCACCAGATACCTCTGGACCAACTACAACGGATGTGCCTTATATATATATTTTTTTCTTTGTTTTTGTTGGTGCTTACAACTTTCTTGAGTTGAGTAATCTTTGTGAGGATCACCCAACTCGTAGTCGTATTCATACTTTATTTTATAATTTTTAAGGCAAAATATAGATCATCCACTTATATTCATCGATCCTACACTTAGAGCATGCTTAGGCCGGAGCTGACTGCTAAGATAAACTACTTGAAGACCTATTTGTACAGTTTTATTCAAAATCATAGCATATTGGGAAGAAAGGATCTAATCTAGATGTTCAAAAAGGCTTACGGTGTTAAAACGATAACGAATTTTTCAAAAAGTGAGTGCCCAAGAACTAGAACCTATCTAGGACCTGTCTCATAGCCCAAATCCTTAAAAACAACCACAATTCTGTGAAAAAGAAAAATTTTGTAAGGCTAAAAAGTGGGGGAAATGAAGGGGTACACTATGCAGAAAGACTCGCCTATCACATGCATTTTATTAACTACGAATATAACATGCCTAAAAGGAAAAATGCGGAAGGGAAATAAAAGCAGGAAAAATGGGAAATAAAAGTGAAAACGGGAAATAAAAGCGATAAATGCTCCTCCCACACTTAAATCAGACATTGTCCTCAATGTTCCAAAATAAGGTAGGAGGAGGTACCTGAAAACACTAGTGGGGGCCACTAGGACCTTCACCATCCTGGTTGGTACGACCAGAACGGCGGCTACGGCTGCGACGGCGGCTATCTCGGTCCAAAACAAGCTGCTCCAATCTCTCTGTCAAGGCGGCATTTGCCGCTTGTAGCTCTTGGGTCCTACCAATGAGGGTGCCTTGGGTTGCCTCCATCAATTGGAAGTGACGAGCGTATGTGGTCTGGTGTAGGTGCTGTTCTCTCTGGAAAGCCAGCTGACTTTCCATAATAGTGCGCAGAGAGCTAGCACTTTGCTCTTGGGATGCTTGCATGAAGGCCATGTTATCGGTCGCCTGTTGCTGCAGAGTAGCAAGGAGGGTGTCCCTCTGGGCCTCTCGGGCCATATGCTCACGCCACATGTCCTCAGTGACATGGAAACTAGGAGTTGTACCTGCATGTGGGTTAGAAGTAGATGGTGTCGTGTGTGGTGGTGAAAAGTGGGGTGGTTCCTCTGTTTGGAAATCGTACTCATCATCAGTGTTGTTACCCTCATTTAAAGGTAGATTTGGGGGTAACGGACCAATAAAAGCAGGAGCGTCGAGATCGTAGGTCCAGTTACGCTCAAATCTAATATCAGTACGACGGGTGCAAGGAATAACAACACTGGGAACAGCAGCACCTCCAACCATGAGGAAGTAACCACCTTCCCTCCTCGTCTTGCATAAACGCATATCCCTTAAAAATTTAAGATTTGCAATACGAGGAGGAAGTGGCTCAAGGGTAGCAAGTTCTGTCTCCAATCCTATGGCATGGGCAATAGTAGTAATCAGGCCACCAAAGGAAATCGGCCCACCTTTTCTTAAAACATGGTGCATGTGGGCAATCATGAATGGGACAGGATTAACTTTGGTGTCTGTGAGGCAGCTCTGCATGATAATTAATTCTTTAGCATTCACCTTGTTTGGGTTTTCCCGAGCAAAGATGGTGGATGCTAAAAGAAATCTAAAAACACGAAGGGCAGGATTGTGGATATGAGAAGCAAGTAGGCCATCAAAAGATGTTGCATTTTGTCTAGTAATTCTGGCCCAAAATGCTTCAAATGCCCAATCCGTGTCTAAAGGTGCTTCACAAATGGCACCATCCCCATAAGGCAATCCTAACATGGCGGCTAGACCGTCAGTGGAGTAGTCATATTCAACATTAAACATTCTAAATTTGACTCCACCTACGGTGCTAGCAGTGTTAGGAGAGACGTTATAAATTAAAGAACTCAAAAATTCGAACGTCAGCCTAGGGTAGGTTGGTGCTTGAGTAGCAAAAATATCATGCATGCCTATTTTGTCGAGAAGGAAAAATACACTATGGTATATACCTAATGAATATAGACAGTTTTCATCGATATACCTGGTAGAGTGTATTGGTGTTGTCAGCAATTTCTCAAGCCGCTTTTGTTGCCTTTCTCCGGCTTGGCCACCTCGAAAAATGTAGCCGTGATACTCCATAGGATTTTCTTGTGGATGAATAAAGAGAAAGAATGGGATGTAGAAGTAATGAAGGTGTGAGGAAGAAAATGAAATAGTGGGGGTATTTATAGGTAGTGAAGAAAAATGGTGGTTGTAAATATTTATGATGGGAATAATGGAAATAAATATAGTGGGGTAGGTATGGATAATAAAGGAAGTTATGGGGGGTTAAGAATGGAAGAAAATGGGATTGGAAGTGGAAAAAGAGGCAAAATGGGGGGAAAAACGAGCAACTAGCCGTTAGGTGACCGTTGCGTCACCGCGGGCGCGGCAGGACTCACCGCGGGCGCGGTGAGGTCGAGGCAAGTTGGGCCGGTCTTGCTTCCTTTACATTGGGCTTTTCCTTCCTTGCCATTAGCTTCAATTTTTGGAGGTGTACCTATTTTTCTTGTGAACGTGCATATATGTATGTGAATACATATATACATGTATATTTATTTATTTTTATATTAAAATTATGGTGACCAGAAAAACAAAAACATTATTAAATGAAAGATATATAAATGAAACACATGCATATATATATATATATAGGTACGAACATCGGGTCACCAAAATAATTATTAATAATGCAGGGAATAGATAATGCAAAATAAAAATGAGTCTGAAAAGGAAATCAACATAATACTAATAATACTGGAACTAGATATCTTGTGAACAACACAGATCTATTGCCAACCGGTAGGATGCTCTGCAGGAGTGTCTGGGCCACGCAGCTCAGTCAGCTGGCGTCGAATCTCTGCCACCTCGTGAGCTAATTCATCTAACTCACCAGCAAAGGTAACATCATTCACTTCCAACTGTAAATGAAGGTCAGCCACCTCATTGCGGAGAGTGGTTATCTCAGTGCGCATAGCAGTCAACAGAGTGCGAATATCAGGTTCCTGCAAGCTGAGGTTATTAGTAAGAACAGTAGTGTGTAACCTCGGGTCGGGATGTGTGATCTGGAGTAGAGTCCTCGGGAGCAGGAGTGTATTCTTGAGTGGGATCTTCGGAAGCAGGAGTGTATTCTGGAGTGAGATCTTCGGAAGCAGGAGTGTATTCTGGAGTGAACTCTGATATCTCACCCCAACCTTCTACAGAATAGTTCCAATTAGAAGGGTTGGAAACACAAGTCATCTGAGGGTCTGGCATTGTGAAGGTGTAAACTGTCTGGTCATTGATGAGCAATCTGTACTGATATGGGTGGAAAGCGGCCCTCCTCATGAGCCCACGATCCATGCAGAAGTCCAAATCCAAGAAAGTATATCCACAGTATGGGGCCAGCTGTGCTATCATACTGTCCAAACCCAAAGCAGAAGCTATCTGTGTCACATTCCCTCCGGAATGAATGAGTCCTACAGCGGATCGAGCAGTCTGCTCGAGGCTCTCTATCAAAAAACCTCCACTAGCTATAGGTCTGGACTGACTGGCACAGTATAGGAAAAGGATCTCTTCAGCAGTGACTAAGTGGTCACAGTAACTCCTCCCAAAGAAAGTGTGGCACAGGATCATCTCGAAGTATCGGAAAGCCGGGTTATGGATCTTCCTGGACAGCTGGGTAGAGGGGTCAAGGCTGGCTCTATCAGTAATGTCCTGCCAAAATTTATCAATATCTCTGTCCATATAGTAACTCAATGGAAACTCAGTGATAGCGGTCGGTCCAGTTTGGAAACCAAGCAAATCCCCAAATTCTTTGGTGGTCAGGGTATACTCGGTACCAAACAATCTGAAACTTAGGCATCCTCGCTCATCTCCTTCACCCACCCGTGGGTTATAATCCATAGAGCTAAGAAACTCCAGAGTAAGGTTCCTGTAGGTTTTGTGGACATCATCAGCATAAGAATCCCAGCCAAGTTGGTTGCACAGATACCTAATACTTGGCTCAATCCCGAGTGCCTCCATGCGGCTCTGATCGGGGTACCTAGTGGGTACCATAGGTCTAGCAGATAAGGTAGCAAATCGGGCTTTTTGTGCTTCATCCCTGAAAATCACAACCATACCATCGGGGTAATGCATCCTGAAAATATAAACACAAGAAATTAGTCCAGATAAAACATATATAAATTAATAAAATAAAATAAAATAAAATAAACCATGGGTTGCCTCCCATGCAGCGCTTGTTTAACGTCTTTAGCTTGACGATTAGATCTTACTTTATGTGGGTATTGGTGGGTCTATAAGAATATGACTAGAGTAGTCAACAGGCAAATCGCCTCCTTTGTATAGCTTCAGTCTTTGTCCATTTACCACAAATGGAGCGCATGAATTGTTTTTGATTTCTACTGCTCCAGACTTAAGAACTTTTGACACTTCAAATGGACCTGTCCATCTTGAACGAAGCTTACCAGGAAAAAGTCGTAACCTTGAGTTAAATAGGAGAACAGGGTCACCAATGTTGAAATCTTTCTTGATGATTTTTTTATCATGCCACATCTTGGTTCTTTCCTTATATATGATGGCATTCTCATAGGCATTCAAGCGAAGCTCTTCCAGTTTGTGAATGTCCAGGATACGTTTTTCTCCGGCTTTTAGGTAATCTAGATTCAAGGATTTAATGGCCCAATAGGCTTTATGTTCTAGTTCGAAGGGTAAATGACAGGACTTTCCATAAACCAATTGATAAGGAGATGTTCCAATAGGGGTTTTATAAGCCGTTCTATAAGCCCATAAGGCGTCTTTAAGTTTTCCAGACCAGTCTTTTCTGGATAATGATACGGTTTTTTCTAGGATCTGCTTAATCTCCCTATTCGATACTTCTACTTGGCCACTGGTTTGCGGGTGATATGGTGTTGCTACTCTATGTTTTACTCCGTATTTGCTTAGAAGCTTGTCAAATATCTTAGATATAAAATGCGATCCTCCATCACTTATGACTAACCTCGGGGTTCCAAACCTAGGAAAAATAATATTCTTAAACAGTTTGATAACTACCTTGGTATCGTTTGTGGGTGATGCAACAGCTTCTATCCACTTTGAGACATAATCGACAGCTACTAGGATATACTTGTTACCCATTGAGGAAGGAAAAGGTCCCATGAAATCTATACCTCAGACATCAAATATTTCCACTTCTTGGATGTTACTTAAAGGCATTTCATCACGTCTTGAGATGTTCCCAGTGCGTTGGCATCGGTCACATTTTGTGATGTAAGTGTGGACATCGCGCCATACAGTAGGCCAATAAAAACCTGCTTGAAATATTTTGGCGCATGTTTTAGATGTGCTTGCATGTCCACCATAAGGTGAAGCATGACAATGTTTAATGACGTTGCCTACTTCTTCTTCCGGCACACATCGTCTGAATATATTATCTATTCCTCTTTTGAATAGGAGGGGTTCATCCCAAAAGAAGTGTTTAACATCTCTAAAAAACTTCTTCTTCTGTTGGTAGCTTAAGTCAGGGGGTACAATATCAGCGGCCAGATAATTCACAATATCTGCGTACCATGGTATGTTGTTCATGGTTGAGATTTCCTCATAGGTCTCTTCTTCAGTTGAGTTTATCCCAGCTATTAATCTTTCATAAGTAGAGTGATCGTCTATAGGTATAAGTTCAGGTTTAAGGTGTTCTAACCTAGAGAGATGATCAGCTACTAAGTTTTCAGCTCCTTTTTTATCCTTAATATCCAAGTCAAATTCTTGGAGTAAAAGTACCCATCTGAGCAATCTAGGCTTAGCATCTTTCTTACTTAACAAGTACCGGATTGCTGCATGATCTGTGTATACTATTATTTTTGCTCCCACCAAATAAGATCGAAATTTATCAATAGCAAAAACTACGGCTAGCAATTCCTTTTCTGTGGTTGTATAATTTAGCTGGGCAGCGTCTAGTGTTCTACTAGCGTAGTAAATTGCATGCAGTTTCTTGTCTTTTCTTTGCCCTAGTACAACTCCTATAGCGAAATCACTAGCATCGCACATGATTTCAAAGGGTTGAGTCCAATCAGGTGGTCTTATGATAGGTGCTGAAATAAGAGCTTGCTTTAAAACTTCAAAGGCCTCAAGACATTTTTGGTCGAATTCAAACTCGACATCCTTCATCAATAAGTTAGTTAAAGGTTTTTTTATTCCGGAAAAATTCTTGATGAAACGTCGGTAGAACCCGGCATGTCCTAGAAAACTTCTTACTTCCCTAATGGTCTTAGGTGGGTTTAGGTTTTCTATAACTTCTATCTTGGCCTTATCGACTTCTATACCTCTTTCAGAAATAATGTGTCCCGAGACTATCCCTTCATTTACCATAAAGTGGCACTTTTCCCAATTCAACACAAGGTTTACTTCCACACATCTTTTTAAGATTTTCTCTAAGTTTGAGAGGCAGTTTTCGAAATCAAACCCACACACTGAAAAATCGTCCATAAATACTTCCATAATTCCATCTAGGTAGTCTGCGAAAATTGACATCATACAACGTTGGAAAGTGGCAGGTGCATTACAGAGTCCAAAGGGCATTCGTCTATAAGCGAATGTTCCATAAGGGCAGGTAAATGTGGTTTTTTCTTGGTCCTCTGGGTGAATAGGGATTTGGAAAAACCCCGAATACCCATCAAGATAGCAGAAACATGAGTGTCTTGCTAGACGTTCAAGCATCTGATCTATAAATGGGAGAGGGAAATGGTCTTTTCTCGTTGCCTTATTCAACTTTCTGTAATCTATACACATACGCCATCCTCCTTCTGTTCGTTTTGCCACATGCTCCCCTTTCTCATTTTTCAGAACAGTGATACCTCCTTTCTTGGGCACCACATGGACTGGGCTTACCCATTCACTATCCGAAATTTGGTATATGATACCAGCTTCCAATAACTTAAGAACTTCTTTCTTGACTACATCACTCATGATAGGGTTTATTCTTCTTTGATGTTCTCTTGAGGGTTTTGAATCTTCTTCTAGCATAATCCGATGCATGCATACGGATGGGCTTATACCTTTTAAATCTGAAACTTTATACCCTAAAGCTGAGGGATATTTTCGCAAGGTATCTAAGAGTTGATTCGTTTCTATTTGGTTTAGAGCGGCGCTAATTATAACAGGTCTATTCATCTCCTCATCCAAAAACTCATATCTTAGATTCTTGGGTAGTTCCTTAAGTTCTATAGTGGTTTTCTCAGTACGCGGCATAAGGTCAGGGGTAAGAGCTAAGCATTCGAAAAGGTTGTCGTCAATGTACGGTTCGATACTCTTAAATCCGTCATCCTCTAAAATAGGGGTTGATGGTAATTTGATTAAAAATTCGTTTTGTTCGAGCTCATTTACACATTCATCAATGACGTCGATGGCATAACACGCATCTCCTATCACTGGTGCCATTAGAAACTTTGATAAAATGAACTCAATCTTTTCATCTCCTACCTCGAAAGTCAGTTTCCCTTTCTTAACATCTATTATAGCTCCGGCGGTCGATAGGAATGGTCTTCCTAAGAGGATTGGGATGTCTTCATCTTCTTTAATATCCATTACGACGAAGTCGGTCGGAATGTACAACTGACCAATCTTGACAGGTATGTCTTCTAAAATACCCATGGGATATTTGACAGATCTATCAGCTAATTGTAAGGACATCTTAGTAGGTTGAAGTTCTCCTAATTTTAACCTCTTACAGACGGCCAGAGGCATCAGACTTACGCTTGCTCCTAAGTCTAAAAATGCTTTGTCTATCATATGGTTACCTAGGATGCAAGGGATAGAAAAACTTCCAGGGTCTTTATCTTTCTTGGCGAGTTTATTTTCGGATATAGAATGACATTCTAAAGGCTTGGGATCATCGAGTCGCCGTTTATTGGTCAAAATATCTTTCAAGAACTTAGCATATGATGGTATCTGGGTTATAGCTTCAGTAAAAGGAATCTCTACATGGAGTTTCTCTATTACCTTAATAAACTTTTGGTACTGGTTTTCTACTTTGGTGTTTTTCATCCTCTGTGGGAACGGAATAGGTGGTTTATAAGGCTGTTGAGTGTTATTCCCTACTTCTGGTTTTGATTGCTTTTCTGGTTTCTCTGGTTCCTCTACCTGGTCTTTAGGCGTAGCATCTTCCATAGGTTTTTCTGATGTGCTTAAGTTAGGATTTCTAGGCCCTTCATAAGCAGTTCCACTTCTTAATGTGATAGAATTTGCTTGGCCTTTTGGATTTGGTTGAGTTTGTCCAGGAAATTGTCCTCCAGGTGCAACTTGTACAGAGGTGTTTTGTGCTACTTGGGAAATCTGAGTCTCAAGCATTTTGGTGTGGGTTATTATCTGGTCAAACTTGGTTGCCAGTTGAGTAACTAGTTCGTTCGTGTGAATGTGTTGGTTCATAAACTCCTTATTTTGCTGGGTTTGAGCCTGAATAAAGGTGTCTATGGTTTCTTTAAGGTTTGGTCTTGGGGGCACTATTTGCATAGGTTGGTTTTGTTTTTGCGTTTGGAATCCTTGAGGTCTCGAAGGTCCGGGATTTTGGATAGGGTTATTGTTTTTGTAAGAGAAATTCGGGTGGTTCCTCCATCCAGGATTGTAGGTATTCGAGAAAGGGTTCCCTTGGGTATAGTTAACTTGGTCTGAGCTAGATTCGTTCAAAAGGTTACAGTCAACGGTTTGATGTCCTTGAGTTCCGCAGAGTTCGCATTCTGATTGGATTGCTGCTACTGTGGTTGGGTTTTGAGACATGTTCTCGACTCTCAAGGCTAGGGCGTCCATCTTGGCATTAATCATGTCCATGCAACTTACCTCATGCTTTCCTCCATGGCTCTCCTTTTTCTCTACTGTCGCTCGTTCTAATCCCCACTGGGCGTGGTTTTGGGCCATGTCCTCTATTAGGGCACAAGCGTCAGGATAAGGTTTGTTCATCAACGCTCCGCCAGCGGCAGCGTCTATGGACATCTTTGTGCTGTAATGGAGTCCATTATAGAAGGTATGTATGATTAACCATTGCTCCAGGCCATGGTGCGGACAAGCTCTTAAAAGTTCTTTATATCTCTCCCAGGCATCAAAAAGTGATTCGCCTTGGTTTTGGGTGAAACAAGTGATCAGGTTCCTAAGAACAGCGGTCTTGCTTGGTGGAAAATATCTCGCAAGAAAAGCTCTCCTAAGGTCTTCCCAAGTTGTTATTGAGTTAGTTGGAAGGGCGTCTAACCAGTCGTGAGCTTTACCTCTAAGGGAAAAAGGAAACAGTCTTAAACGGATAGCTTCGGGTGAGGCTCCATTTGCCTTAAGGGTGTCAGCTAACTGGATAAATACCTTTAAATGTTGATTCGGGTTCTCGGTAGCGAGACCAGCGAATTGGTTTTGTTGTACTAATTGTAATAATGAGGGCTTTAGTTCAAAGTTGTTGGTAGTTATAGCAGGGTTTACTATACTAGAACTAGGTTCCTCGTTAGATGGTTGGGCGAATTCCTTGAGCGGTCTTTGGTTACGATCTTCTGCCATAGCTCTTCTTATCTTGCGTATAAAAAGACGGGCACGAGCGTAACGTTCAGGTTCTACTAAAGGATCTATTAGGTTACCGGTGCTACGATTTCTACGCATCTACCGGCTAGAATAGCCTTAGTCTAAACGGGATAACAATAGGGTATGAAATTTGACGAAGTTGGTCCCCGGCAACGGCGCCAAAAACTTGATGGGTTTAATCTGTAACGTATAGCCTAAATGTAGTACTGCAAGTGTACAGCCTATCGAAGTAATATATAAGATTATCGAACCACAGAGACCAATTGTCAATCTATCAACTCTATTGCTAAGGTGCTTATCTAAGGCGAACAAGAATATTGATGTGAGTGCAGTGCAACAAAGTAAATGAGCGAGGTAAATAACAGTTTAAAATACAGGTTGGAATGTAAATCATGTAATCAGATATTGGTCCGGTCATGCGTAGATGAAACTACTTAAGGGGCAGTATTTTCTATTGATAGCAAAGAATCAATTTAACGGGAACTTGTAGCTTTTGACTACTAAGAACCGAGTTTACTCTTTAAATTAAATTCCTTTATTGTCACATATAAAGGGTGCCTTCCGCGTTAAAGAGGTAAACCTATTTTTAAGAAATTAACAGTTTTGACTTAACAGAAAAGTAATTTTGCTTGGAAAGATTAACTTAAAGAGACTTTTGGCTTTTGACCAAGAGTCAGATTTCAAACCTACAAACGCGTCCGAAAATAGTTTCAAAATCGTTTTCTAAAAAGGTCAATGATTCCTATTTAACCAATCAACGGCTTTCGCTCTTTTTGTTTGGTTAAATAATAATCAAGTCGTATCATTAGTTTGGACGGCTTTCGATCTTACCCAATAAACATTTAAACATAATTGACTCAAGTTAAAAGCAAAACATCCCCAGAGTATTTTCACTAGCATGATAATTGGAACACGACCATGATGACAATCATTACATCCAAACCTTTATAGTTTAGCCAGACATAATAAGTGCGAGTCTATAAAACGTGTAGACTATGGTAAGAGCATTTAAAGTCTATAAAACGTGTAGACTATGGTAAGAGCATTTAAAGTCTATAAAACGTGTAGACTATGGTAAGAGCATTTAAAGTCTATAAAACGTGTAGACTATGGTAAGAGCATTTAAAGTCTATAAAACGTGTAGACTATGGTAAGAGCAATTATAAGTAAAGAAATGCAATAAAATAGAACCTTGCTCCAGTCGGAGACTTGAATCTGATACAAATCTACGGAATGGTAAGGCTGGTATGATGAACTTCAACCAAAGTGCTCCAAGACTCGATTACAACTCAATCTACACCACAATAACTCCCCGATGTGAAGAGATTATCACTTTACAGAAACTGATAGTATATGGCTTAAGATTGTACTAAGCTTGGATGAAACTAAAGAATGAAAAACGAAAACTATTTATAGAGGATCCTTGAGGTGCGTAAAGACCAGCATGCCCCTTAACTTCTTTTGAGCAGGAAGCTTTTTGTGAAGGCCGCGGGCGCGGTGGCTGGAACTGCCACATCATGGGAACGTGGCAGTTGATCTCTGGGTGAAAGTGGGCCACGTCATCGCGTTCCCTGTAGCCAGCGCGGCGCTAAATGCCATAAGTGCAGAATATCTTGAAAAGCCCTAAATTCTTGGCGTTTTGGCTCGTTTCTTCATAGAAGGCTCTGAAATGACAAGAATCCTGAAAACAAAGGAAAAAGGAACATAATACGGGAAAACGATAATAAAAACTAAGGAAAACATGTGATATTTGAGTCAGAAACATAGTGCGATTTAGTGCGATCACATACCAAGCTTAACACCATAAGAAGTCTCTTCACAAACAAAACTCAAGTCTCGAAATTGCTCTAGTAAATCCAACTCTTGCACCATCAACATCGACATATGCAAAGACTTCCTAGTCAAAGAATCAACTACAAGATTCTCTTTACCCGAATGGTAATTCAAACCAAAATCATAGTCCTTCAAGAATTCTAACCATCTTCTTTGCCTCATATTCAACTCTTTATAATCAAAAAAATACTTCAAAATCTTATGATCACTAAACACATCAAACTTTGATCCAAAAAAATAATGCCTCCAAAGTTTCAAAACAAACACAACTGCAACCAACTCTAAATCATGCATCAGATAATTCCTCTCATGAACTTTAAGTTTCCTCGAAGCATAAGCCACAACTTTTTGATTCTACATCAACACACCTCCTAAAACCATCAAAGAACATCACAATACACCCCAAATGGTTTTTCTGGATTAGATAAAATCAAAATAGGAGTGGTTGTCAACCTTCTCTTAAGCTCTTGAAAACCAGCTTCGCACGGTGCAATCCAAATAAAAGCTTGACCCTTCCTAGTCAATTACGACAAAAACTCACACTTAGAAAGCTTAGCATACAACTGCTTCTCTTTCAACATAGATAACACAATCCTCAAATTCTCATAAAGATCCTCTTCACCCATGCAATAGATCAAAATATCATCAATGAACACAATAATAAACTTATCCAAATACTCATGGAAAATCCTGTTCATATATTCCATAAATACACCAGGTGCATTGGTCACACCGAATGGCATTACAGAATACTCATAATGGCCATACCTTGTCCTAAAAGAAGTCTTCTGAATATCCTTAACCTTCACACGAATTTGACGATACCCAGACCTTAAATATATCTTACTTAACACACTTGTTCTAACTAACTGATCCATCAAATCATCAATCCTCGGGAGTGGATATTTGTTCTTAATAGTCACCTTGTTCAGTTGGCTATAATCGACACACAACCTCATAGAACATTCCTTCTTCTTAACCAACAAAACAGGTGCACCCCACAGCGACACACTTGGATGAATAAACTTCTTCTCAAGCAAATCCTCAAGTTGACTCTTCAATTCTTTCAACTCAGAAGCTGACATATGATATTGAGCCATTGATACCAAACTAGTTACTGGAATTAAATTTATCATAAACTCAACCTCACGCTTTG
Source organism: Vicia faba (assembly GCA_948472305.1). NCBI lineage: Eukaryota > Viridiplantae > Streptophyta > Magnoliopsida > Fabales > Fabaceae > Vicia > Vicia faba. The sequence continues at coordinate 1,478,345,725 of OX451739.1, read as the reverse complement.
GCGGTAAATCACTTACATCATCAGGAAATACCTCTGGAAAATCATGAACAATAGGAAATTCACCCATATATTGCTTCTCACCAAGATCGAACGTTTCAAGCAAAGAAAACAACATAGCACCATCTTGCACAAACTCATCTACTTTCTTAGCAGACAAAACTAAATCCCTCTCGGCACCAGAATCAAGAAAGATATTTGTCTTATCTAAATAGTTTATAAAAACATTATTGTACTCCAACCAGTTCATACCAAGAATCACATCAAGTTGATTTAACGGAAGACAAACTAAATCAATCCCAAAGTCTCTACCAAAGATACGCAACAGATAATTCAAACACACAACAGAAGTAGACACATACCCCATAACAGGAGTATCAATTACCATATTCCCATGCATATCAGACAATTCAAGATTCAATCTCTTAACACAATCCAAATAAATGAAAGAATGTGTTGCACCAATGTCAATAATATCAATCAAATGTGTACCATTAATAAAGCACATACCTCTTATTAGTATATCCTCAACAGCAATCCCAGAAATAGATAATGCAAACACTTTACCTCTAGCTTGATCCTTCTTTGGCTCGTCACACTTGGTACTAATGTGCCCTTGCTCACCACAGTTGTAGCAAGTCACACCCGAACCAACCTTGCAATTAACAGCTTTGTGATCTGGCTTTCCACACTTGAAACACTTCCCAAAATCCTTTCCATACTCAGAAGAACGATGCCCTTCAACACCACACTTGAAGTACTTAATTAGAGTAGAAGCTCCTCTATCACTTGGCTTCATGCCATAACTAGCTTGTTCCTTCCTCTTATCATCATACAGCTTCCCACGAAATTGATCATTTCCCTTCCTATCATGCAAACTCTTATAGTAAGAAGCACTCTTCCTACTATCCTCATCCTAAATCCTACTCTTGTTCACCAACTCGGAAAAAAGAGCAATCTGTTGATAACCAATAGTATTGTTGATATCAGGTCTCAAGCTTTTCATAAACTTAAGACACTTAGACCTCTCAGCATTAACGGTATTGTAATGAGAACAATACTTAATCTACTCTTGAAATCTTACAACATACTCAGCTATAGTCTCATTACCCTGCTTCAGCTCAAGGAATTCCACCTCTTTCTTCCCATGCATATATTCTTGAAAATACTTCTCCAAAAACGCATCACGAAACAAAGCCCAAGTAACCTCAATAACATCTTCATCAAACCTTTGAACAGTATTGTTCCACCAATCCTCAGCTTCCTTCTCAAGCTTATGAGTACCAAACTGCACCTTCTGCGCATCAGTATAACTCATAACTCGGAAGATCCTCTTAGTCACTTTCAACCATGCTTGCGGCTTTCAGGTTCATGCTCTACCTCAAAGATTGGAGGATTATTCCTCTGGAACTTCCCCAAAGCATAGAACTCATCATCCTGATATCTGTTACCATCATTCACCCGTGGAATCTGCCCAAGAGATCCAGCTAACATCCTCAATGCCTCAGCAATCGCATCATCATTCCTTCCTACAACCATCATCCTAAGACATCTGTGATGCGGTGAGAGAACTGACTTGAGGTTTTGCGTTTTGTGTTTGCAAATGTTGCGGTTAGCAAGATCGCCACCTACTTTTCTTTTATCCAAAAAGGAAAGGTAAAAAAGCACAGGAAAGACCTTTGAGACGTTTTCTTGAGTTCGGGGGGTAGATTATGAAAAGGGAAGGTACTAGCACCCTTTTTATCCATCGTTTTCCATGGGCTCTTAGTTACTTGTTTAGATCACTTGCTTTGCTTTTGCAATTGTTTGAAATTGTGCTTTGTGTGGTTTTGAAAGTATTTTGAAAAGAGGCCACTCATTTGAGCAATCTTTGTAATTATTCTCGTTCATAAGAATGTATACAAAGATGTTTGTCTTTTGAAAAATGTTTCAATGTTTGAAAGTTGTTTTTGAAATTGTTTTGAAATGTGTGTGTTTGTTTGAAAATAGCAAGGATTGTTTGAAGTTGATCAAGTAACTAGAAGCATTCTACCTACTCAAAAGTCTTTCCTATACATTTTTATTCCTTTGACATTGTTGATTTACCATTGTCTTGGTAAACAACCCTATCTTTGGATGTTAAACGAGATGGGCGTGGGTCATCGTATGACCATGATAGCAATGGTGCCAAGTATCTTAGCAAGTTTTTGAGGGACCAAGATCATTTGTTTAGGCAACCTTTTGATAGCGTCATCGAGGGACTATGATCTTATTTGTTTGTATTGTTTTGCTAAGATACCTAGCATGCATACCATGACCATTTAAATTAGGCAACCAAGTGGGTGAAACCCTAAGGGTGCTTGTGTGCAATGTGTTGTCATTTTACATGCTTTTGTTTGTTTTGTATTAGGTCATTCTATTTGTTTGATTTTCGTCTTATCATACAAACCCTATATTTACTAAACATGTATATAATGCGATAAATTGCGTATAATAAATCTAAGTTATTACAAAAATTATTATGGGAGGGGGGATACAAGTTTTTGGATGGGGATATTTGCACAAAATAAAACCCTAAAATACTATTACAACCCAATTGAATATTTGCAAATTAAATAAATAAACAAATATTAAAAATGCAATAAAAATGTAAATATCTAAAAAATGTCTTGTATTTGTTTTTATGTATGAGAAAATGATTTATTAAACCCTAGAAAAAGAGGAAAAATAATATGGTTATTTTTGAAAAGGGGAAACCCTAGTTTTTTGATTTTAAGGAAAATATTGTTTTCTAATATTATTTTTGTCTATTTTTTATACAAGTAAATATTAAATAATATTATTAATAAATATTAAAAATTAAAATATGTATGGAAATAATATTTTATGTATATGAATAATAAAAAATAAAATGTATAGTATTTTAAATTATTTACAAGTTAATTAAGAAAATAAAGTTCTATTTATTTGTATAAAACTATTTTTATCTGTGGAAAAATAATAAAAATAAAATAAAATTGCAAAAAATTAAGAAAATAATTTTTGTGATTTTTTATGGTTCAGAAAAATAAATGAAAATAATAAATATAAAAACAAAAAGAAAAATATGAAAAAATAAACAAAATATGCAAGGGGGTGCAAAAGTAATATGGAGGGTGCAAACAGCAAAACCAAAAAGGCCAAATGCAACAAAAAGCCCAAGACAGCTCAGCTTCGTCCCTGTCCTTCAGCTTGCGCGCGTTTCTTCTTCAAATCTAGAACTTGCTCATGCTTGCATAAAATCAAAAATTCATAACACAAAAAAATGTAGCTTATGATCTCACGATTCTAGTGATATAAAATTCATGACCTAACTCTAAAAGACCAGGGATAATTTCAGTGGTCCTAATTTCTGACCTAACTTTTTTCAGCATGTTCAACAATCAAATACTCTTAGCTCAGTTAATATAAATGGAAAGTGTGCATATGTACAACTTCAGCAAGTTAAGGACTACATTTTTGCTTCACAAATCGTGACTTAAGGATGCCTAAATAAAGAGATAGAGATTTGAAAAATACCTTGCTCAGCTGAGTTTGGATATGGCAATGTAGGGACTTTGAGTGAGGCCTGAAGATTGTGTGAGCTTCCTTGAAGTTCCCTCAACCTTTTCCAACGCTTAGCTGGTCTTGAGGATGCTTGAAACTCCCTGTAGAAGTCAACCTACAACCTTCAAAAATGAAAATGGTGATGTTTGAAACAGGGCTCACAGTAACAGGACAAGGGCTTGGATAGTTTAGGTAGGATGTATGTAAAGTGTTTGAAGTCTTGAGAGGCAAAACGCACGAGCCAAAATGGAGTTAGCAAGGATTTTGCAGAAGCTGCCCTGTTTGGGTAGAAAAATGTGTTTTTTGTGTTTGGGAAGGTTTGGGATCTTTTTTCTTTCGTGCTTAGGCTTGTAACAAGTTTGTGAAGTCGTTTAGAATGAAGCCAAGTTCACCCTTTTATCAGATGTGCAAGTTCTGATCCCTTTTGCCTCTTTTCTTGCTTTTGAAGAAAGGTTGAAGTGACTATGCCAAAGTGCTGTACTTGCTAGTTATAGGGCTGATGAGAGTTGGTAAACATTGCCTGATATTTGTGGATATTGCTTGCAACAAAAAATCAGGTCCATGGCTCAAGAATTGTAAAGTTGGAAAAGCTTACTTTCTCAAAATGACATTGTGAACTTTTGGCCATTTATGGAATTATTCTTTGTGCAATGCCTTAAAAGCCAAAAAAAAACCATTATCCATTGAGTTAGCATTTAATTATGGAGTGTATAAGGTATTTAGGACCTTAAATGCAAGGTACAAGCATGCTAGGATCTGATTTGCAACTTGAAGCATTGTAAACATGGCTTGAACAAAAGTGACAAATGGCTATTTTCTCTTCTTCGATTCTCCCTAACCACAAATGATCTTGGAGAGTTCTTGTACATTTTGGAAAGCTTGCAACAGGATCTATAATCCATATTTGAAATGCATTTTGAGATACCTCTTGGAACTAGGTAAAAAATGCCCATGAAGTTCGGTAAAAAACCTGCCTAAATTAGGGCAAATTTTCACTAAGTCTTTTAGTTCATGGACCCTTCTTCACAAATTCATAACTTGAGATCCAAGCATATTTTGGGAAAAATTTGTGAATCAAAGTTATATATTTCATGGAGGACTACAACTTTCATGTTGGAAGTTTTCTTTGAATCCAATTGCATCATGGTGAAAAAGTTGTGGAAAGTTGGGGAAAAATAAGAAAATTTCCATACTTAGAAATTCTATAAGTTATGAAAAATTTCAAATTAAAACCCTAATTTGAAAATTTAATTTTCTTGATCAAAAAATTTCATATTTTGACATATCTTGATGAATCATGACCCTTGGCACTTGATTTTGACCAAAAAGTCAATGTTTGACTTTTCAGGGTACAGTTGACTTTTGATTAGTTGACTGCAAAATTCATCTGTCAATCCTATGTGTTGTACCCCAAATTTTGACCTAAGATACCATCTCCCATCTGCATCATTACATTGCAAGGATTTTGACATATTTTTATCTATTTTCAAAGCAGTTTTTAAATTCATAACTTTTTCAAGTCAAAAGCTGTTTATTTTTGAACGCTAAATTTATTAACTGATAAATGCTAAAACAATGTTTATTAATTATTTATTATCTTAAATTTAAATAATTGGAATTTATTTTCAGTTACTATATAATTTAAAGATTTATAAATAATAAAATAAATATTTGAAAAGAGGTTTATTAATTGATCAAACAATGTTTATTAATTATTTATTATCCTAAATTTAAATAATTGGAATTTGTTTTCAGTTATTATATAATTTAAAGATTTATGAATAATGAAATAAACATTTGAAAAAGAGTTTATTAATTGATCAAGCAATGTTTATTTAATTATTTATTGTTCTAAGTTTAAATAGTTGAAATTTTTATTTTCAGTTATTATAATTTAGAAGAATTAAAAATAATGAAGTAAATAATTGAAGTTATTAATTGATCAATGATGTTTATTTATTTGTTTATTATTCTGAATTTAAGTAATTGAAATTGATTTTCAGTTATCATATAATTTAAAGAATTATAAACGATAAATAAATAATTGGAAAGAAGAAAATAATTAACTGGAAAATAATAGAATTTTATTCATTTTATTCTAATTGTTACAATTGTTGTTTAAATACCATATTTATTCACAACGTATTTACAACGATAATTTTTACAAAGTTTAAAATGAAATAAAAGCTATCCTAATTTTTCTAAGTCCTAAATCTTCATCTTCTATCAAATGCTTCTTTGTTTGCTCATTTAATTTTACCTGCAAAAAGAATTAAAGAAAAAGTCATAATTGAATATATAATTAAAAAAAAATTAATTAGCGTTCATCATTAAAAGCAAACGGCTGAAATCAGTTTTACCCTTTTTGCAAATCACGGGATTTCTCCCGGTTCACAAAAAGGGATGAATTTTTATTGATAAAAATGAATGCACAAATTTAAATATGCACAAATTCATTCTTTTGTCAAAACTGCATTTTTAAAATAAACTGCATAATTAAAAATCAATTACACATTTTCAAAGCCAATTGCATATTTCAAAAGCATAGTTCAACAGTAACCAAGTCAAGTTACATTTTCAAACAGCATATGCATTTTTCAAAGCAAGTATGTAACGTAAACTAACTGTCAAGTATGGAAGAGGCCAAAAACATAAGGCTCCAATGCAAGAGACAAAGAGAAAATATACAGTTTAAACAAATGTGCAAGCATAGTTTATTTTCCATTCTCATCATTTTCCAGCATATTGCTTTTTCAGAACAGTCAGTACATATCATATTTTAATGTATCAAATTGTACTTGAGAGAGAGAAGAGAGGAAGAGTGTTTTACAGGTTTTTGGCTTAGGCAGGAATTGGATAGCAAACAAATCAGCAGCAATACAGTAGAGAAAGATAAGCATGAAAAAGGGATAGAAAACAAACTGATAAAACAGTATGGTATGCAGAGGTCAAAGCAAAGAAAATATTAAAAATATTCAGAAGCTGATACCATAAGCCTCAAGGAAAGAAACTGTTATAACACATCAAAGCCCCTTCAAAAAATTAAGAGAATTCAACCTGCCTTCAAGCTTTGAAAAACAAAAACTATCAAAACAAAACCATTTTCTCCAAGTCTCAAAACAAAACCAGTAGAACCTACTGCATAAACCAGTAGAACCTACTGCAAAACCAGAACATACATAACCATTTCAAAACCCTATGGCCTAAAACCATAGAACCTGCCATCACCAAAATCAAAACCATTCCAAACCTACTGTCCCCAGCCATATATCAAAAACCATGGCCTGAAGAAAACCAGTAATTACCTGCTGTCCAACCAAAACCTTAAAGCCAATTTACAAAGCCCTTCAAACATAAGTAAGCATGACCATCATACGCCAAAAACCTGTACCATCCTAAACGAAACCTGTTCGAGCCTTACCAAAACCTTGGTTTAAAAACCTATAATGGCCTAAAAGACCCAAAACCAGTAAATTCACCTAAAACCTGTAATAGTCCAGGCCTTACTTGACTCAAACTCAAGGCAACCAAAAACCTCAAACCAATGTCAAGCATCAAAGCCTCAGAATTACATCATCATAGGCAACCACATTCGAAGGTAACAGAATCACAACGAAGAAGAAGAGGAAAAGCATACAATCAAAGGCAACAAATTCTCAGAACCCAAAGGCTCATCCTTGAAACATATCAACAAGCATTCAAAAGCAACAGAATATTTCATCACAAAAAGGGACAAAGGAACGAAATACCGGGAATAAGCCACAGCATCGTGCTTTTTTTTCCTCCGCCATCGAGCCTCTATAACGTCTCTCCCTTTCCTCCATTAAAGGTAGCCTTGCTTTCCTTTTTTTTCTTTTCGCTATTTCAACAGAAACCATGTAAGAAATGAAATCAGAATCAAATGAACACCAAATCATAAACATGCAACAAAATCATAAAACCTAATGCACTGTAAGAATGAAGCATCACCTTCACTGTATCGTGGAGCAACGCACGGGGAAGAAGGGACGTTGGTGGCTCGGGCAAAGGCCAGTCAGAGGCGAGGATATGAAAGACGAAGAAGACGATCGAAGGAGAACTCACAAGGATGAGAGAACGAGCGCCGCTGTATCCCTTTTGGCCTAACCCTAATCCCTAATTCAATTAAAACCCATTGCTTAACCTTAAAACAAATTAAAATGTGAATGGACCTGCTTCCTGTATAAAGCCCAGCGTTCTCCTTATGCACCCCCCTGTTTTCAGTTTTGATTGGGCCCCTTAGAACCCCTTTGGCCCATATATTTACTTGTCCACTTTTTTTTTTCTTTGATACACATCCTTTTTCTATTTTGCTTTCTTTTAGTCTTTTTAGAATTATTATTACATTAGTTAATTAGTAAAGATCTAATAAAAAAAAGAGATGTAATTTAATTAAAACATTTTAAATAATGTGACCTATTTTTTTAGTTTAACTTTAGGTTTAATTTAGAATTTTAATATTATTTTCTTTAGATTTAAGTTAATAACTTTTAAGTTTTAACTTAGTTTAGATTTATTTATTAATTCTTAAATAATGCTTTTTTTTAATATTAAAAAATATATAAAAACAAAATATATAAAAAAAATAGAAACTCAAAAAAATATTTTATTTCCTCTAATTAATTCCCTCGCTCTAGTTAATATTAATACAAAAATTTATATAAATAGAATTTAAGAATTTAAACACTTTATTTTTTCTATAATTAATTCTCTTGTTTTTATTAATATTAAACAAAAACACAAAAAACATATAAAAATAAAAAACTTAAAAAAAAACATTTTATTTAATTAATTCTCTTGCGTTATTAATATTAGATAAAAATACAAAAATGCATGTTCACACCATTTAGTCTATTATTTAATTGTTGCTATTTAATCATTATCCGCATAATTTTCTGTTTAATTATTTCATATTTACATGGTTATTCTGTTTACGTCTAAATCCAAGGGAAAAACGATTAAATTTGTTGACTTCATGTCCTCAAGTCCGATCACGCGAATATTTTTGCATTCCGTTAAAGCTTAAGACAATTTTTCCCCAAATATCCAACCTTTTCAAACTTATACCTTTTAAGCCAAAACTTCGACATTAAGTCGTCGTGCCTTCAAAAACCCGTCCGTACCCCTTTTCGGCCAAAACAATTTATTTTTTATCAAACAAACAATTTTAATAAACAGATATTTCAAAAGGTTCCTATAGAGTACTATAGATACATTGGGTGCTAATACCTTCCCACTGTATAACCAACCCCGAACCATAGATCTCTTTTCAAAAACGCCTTGTATTTCCATTACTTTAAAAAGTATTATTTACATTGCATATTTAGGGTTTTATTTCGCTCTTTCCCCTTTTCCCTTGGAAATAATAAAGCGCGGTGGCGACTCTTGCTTTTGTGAGACGAATTAATCAATAATTCGATCTCCGATTTACCCTGTTACATTTTTTATCGCTACTGAATTGGCGACTCTACTGGGGAGAGATTGACCTCTTGCTGGTCCATCCCTAAGTGGGTTAAGCCTAATTTGTCTTATCTGTTTTATTATTATTTGATTTGTTTGATTATGTGTTTAAATTGGGTTTGTTTGGGTTTTTGCAAAGGACAAATCCTATACCCGGATTAAGTTACACTTAAGGAATAGGACGGGCGGTACAGTCATGTTAACTTTGAGGGAGTAATCCCGAAGAAGGAGGCATGAGATCCCCCACTCAATGGAAGGCCCTCTTGAACTTAATACTTGTTTACCGAGTAATCGGGAAGACATTATTATTTTCGACCTAGGAGCCAGAGAAATTGAGGACCGTAGAACCCTAACCCATCTTGGCCTTTTAGGTGTAGCGCGGAGACTATAACAGAGTAATTCGGAAGTAGTTGTTACGCGATGCTATGCTCGGACGAGTTTCTCTTGAGAATATTGCTAATTATTGAGTAATCAAGACGTTGGTAATATCCGAAGGAGGAATGTAGACTCTGGGAACTTTTATAACCTTGTCTTACAGGTGTGATTGAATCGATAGTACATACCTTTGGGTGGGCTTTACCCTTGACTCCATGCTCGAAACGTTGAACCTTTGAACCCCATGTTTGTGAACTTGTGTGTAACTGTTGCATTATCATTCATTCATGCATTCATCAACATTTTTGTAAAAAACTTGTTTTTTCAAGGAACTTGGGAATGATTTTTGCAGACATCTCAGGTACTATGGAATTTGGAAGGAGAAACACTCGAAGTTTTAGTTTTAAGGAGCCCGAGATTGAAGAACTGAAGAGTTTGATTCCTGAGATCGAGAACCCGACGGATTTTCAGAAAATGTATGGGTCTATTATACCTCTCATGAAGCGCAAGATGAAATAAGGCATCCTTAATACGTTGGTCCAATTCTACGATCCTTTGTACCGATGTTTCACCTTTCCGGATTACCAGTTAATGCCCACCTTAGAAGAGTACTCCTACATACTTGGTTTGCCGATCACCGACTGTGTTCCTTTTTCTGGATTAGAAGAGGAGCCCAAATCTCACGAGATAGCGACCATCACCCACTTGAAGAAGTCAGAGATAGAGGAGAACATGACTACAAAAGGGGGAATCTGAGGCTTGTCTGCGCAGTTTTTGTTGAGGAAAGCTCGTCATTTCGCTGAGATAAAAGATACTACTGCCTTTGAAGATGTCTTTGCTTTACTCGCTTATGGTCTATTCTTGTTCCCTAAAGTTGATAAGTTTGTGGATATCAACGCCATCAGAATCTTCTTGATTGGAAATCCGATCCCTACGCTGCTAGGAGATACCTACTACTCCATCCATCTTCGAAACTCGTATCAAGGAGGAATGATTATTTGTTGTGCACCGTTGCTGTATCAGTGGTATGTTTCTCATCTACCTGGGTTTGATGTTTTCTGGGATCTCGAGAAGGAGCCGAGATGGGCACCAAAAATTATGGCTCTCACTCATTTCGACATTGATTGGTATAATCGAGTTTACTATGACGTGAAGATCATCGATAGCTGTGGTGCTTTTCCCAACGTGCCTCTTCTTGGTACGAAAGGTGGAATTAATTATAACCCTATTCTCGCGCGCCGTCAGTTTAGATACCCGATGAGGGACAAGCCAAACAACATCCATGTGAGTGGTTTCTTTCTTCAAGAAGGACAAGATCACCAGGCAGCTAAGAGGGAGATTGAAGGAGCTTGGCGCCACATCCATAGGAAAGGGAGAGATATGTTAGGACATAGAGGTGCCGTTTCTTTGGAGCCTTATCTACAATGGGTTCGTGCTAGGGCTTGCACTCTCAAGATGCCTTATAAACCTGAGAAACCTTTATTCCCTACCGTTGCATCATCATCTGTTGTTATCCCTATCGAGAATATGGGAGAATACCAAGGAAATCTGGCTAGGATGATGTCCGAGAGAGATGCTTGGAAAGAAAAGTATAATATGTCTGAATATGAGAATCGGGTCCTGACTCGACAGCTAAAGGAAAAGGAGGATTTAATCTTTATTCAAGACGGCTGGTTCATTGATCATGAGGAGAAGCTTCGTCAAAAGGATGCTTTACTGAAGAAGTATGTTAGTGAAAGGAAGAGAAAGAAGGAAGGTTCGGTAAGTGTTGCTCTCGTTCCTAATCCACAAAAGGAAATCATGGATCGACTGGTAGCTGAGAAGAAAGAGATGGAAGACTTTTATGAAGAGAAGATCAGGAAGCTCCGGTTACAGTTGGCATTTGGTCCTTCATCTGATGATTCTGAGTGATCTTTAGTTCTTAGTTTTATTTTATTGATGTCATTTTGTAAAACTTTGTAAAAGGGCTTCATGTTCCAAAGTTGTAATTTACTGCTTTTATTATGGGCTTCATGTTCCAAAGTTGTAATTTACTGCTTTATTATTGGGTTGTTATCCCAAAGTTGTAATTTATTGTTTTGTTGTCCCAAAGTTGTAAGTTGTAATTTACCGCTTTTGATTAATGAATGAGTTTTTGTTGTTCCAAATTCTTTTACCATTGATGTGTTCAAAAATTATCGAAGTTCCTTGAAAAACTATTAAAATGAATCATCATTTGCATCACACATCATGCATCATCCAACATTCCACTTCACATGTTTTCTAGAGTCTTATCCTTGTTTCTTTTCCACTTCAAAGGTTGTCAAGCTGTCTCATCGATACAATACTCGAGCCAATCGTCAGAGGAAGATGGAAGATCTGGAACAGGAAAACCATGAGCTTCGTGAGGAGGTCGCTACCCTTCGTGTCGGTATGGAAAAGTTAACTGCGCTAGTGGAAAGTTTGGTGGCTGTTCAGAATCAGCCATCGACTACAGCTGCTGAGATTCAGACTTCAACTACTGTGGTTTCCGAGATTGTCACCGTTCCAACATCTGTGACTCAAATCAACTCTCCGCTTCAACATCAGATGCCAAAAGGTTTTCCGTGGGGAATGCCTTACAACTTTGTGCCAGAGGGGTATCAGCCTGTCGTACAACCTTTGTTTCAACCTGCTTTGTCTCTTCCTCAACCGGAGACAACTGCCATGCCGCCAGTAATCCCGTCTGTAACACCTTTTCCGCAACCAATAATGACAACTGTCGCTCCTGTGGTTCACTCCGTGCCGTACTTGAATGAACCTACTTATCCTCCGAGCCTGCTGAAAGTTTGGGTCTTTTTGATAGAATGGAAGAATTTCAAGATCAGTTCCAAGAAATGTAGAAGGAGCTTAGAGCGTTAAAGGGGAAGGATTTGTTTGGAAAGAACACGCATGACCTTTGTTTAGTTCCGAATGTCAAGATTCCAGCAAAATTCAAAGTGCCAGACTTTGAAAGATATAAGGGTGATTCGTGTCCTCGAAGTCATTTGACTATGTACGTGAGAAAGATGTCTACGTATTCCGATGATCATGACTTATTGATTCACTATTTTCAAGACAGTTTGACGGGTGCTGCTCTAAAGTGGTATATGGGTTTAGACAGCATTCAGATCTGCAACTTCAACGATCTGAGCGAAGGTTTTGTCCATCAGTATAAGTATAACGTTGACATGGCACCGGACAGGGATCAACTCCGGGCGATGTCGCAGAGAGACAGAGAATCTTTTAAGGAATACGCCCAGAGGTGGCGTGAAATTGCTGCTCAAATCTATCCACCTCTTGAGGAGAAAGAGATGACGAAGATATTTTTGAAGACTTTAGGTTCCTTTTACTATGAGAGAATGATCGCCAGCGCACCCAGTGACTTCACCGAAATGGTAAGCATGGGCATGCGGTTAGAGGAAGGGATTCGTGAAGGGCGTTTGGTTAAAGAGGGAAGTCCGTCTAGCAGTACCAAGAAGTTTGGAAGTGTTTTCCCGAAAAGAAAAGAGCAGGATGTCAGCGCTTTGTTCCCAGGGAGACCAAGGAGAGGTTACTCACACGTTGCGGCAGTCACCCCGGCTGTCTGCCCAGCTTTGATGACCCCAACTCATCAAACCCCACCAACTCAACAACGGCCATTTCAGCAGCAGCCTCGACAACAGGCTTATCCATTCAACAACCAGAACCGTTCACCAAGAAAACCGCAGTTCGATGCCATTCCTATGACTTATACTGAATTGTTCCCTGCTCTTATCAGAAAGAACCTCATAACGACAAAGCCTCCTCCCGTCGCACCAAATAATACTTCCCCGTGGTACAAGGCGGATCAGTTTTGTGAATATCATCAAGGGTCGCCGGGGCACAACCTTGAGAATTGTTTTGCTTTAAAGGCGGACGTGCAGAAGTTGATTAAGAATGGTATCTTGTCTTTCAAGGATGTTAATCCAAATGTTAGAGATAATCCTTTGCCTCGACATGGGGCAGCATCAGTGAATATGGTGGAAGGTTGTCCGGGAAAGTTTCGAGTTTTTCAAGTTGAACACATAAGAGAGTCGTTGATCAGGTTACATCAGAGTTTAAGAAGACTTGCCTTTGTTAGGCAGCAACATGGTTATGATGTTTGTGAATTTTGTTCAAGAGAGGTTGATTGCCCTATTGTGAAGGAGGATATTCAAAAGTTGTTAGACTAGAGAGTTATCACTATTACATATGACAGAAATCCGGAGGATGAAGTGAATGTTATAATACCACAATTCAATTTGCCTGAATCAGTAGAGATCGTTTACGACAGTCAGACTGCACCTGTTGCTCCTTTGACCATTTACCCACCTGGTCCTGTGCCTTACAACTCGGACCAAGTTGTACCGTATAAGTATAATGCCACAATGATTGAGAATGGGGTAGAAGTCCCTATACCGACAAGACCATCTTTTGTTAACATCGCTGATGTGAGTAGAGTTACGAGAAGTGGACGTGTCTTTGCAGCAGTACCTTTGAAGAGACCAGAAGTTCAAGTCAGGAGACCCATACCGGCAGAAATTCCAGTGAGAAATGTTGAACCGAGGGTTGAGATAGGCCGATCCAATGAACCTATCCCTCATCCTGAGGATGATGAGATTCTGAAGCTTATCAAGAGAAGTGAGTATAAGATTGTGGACCAACTTTTGCAGACTCCTTCCAAGATTTCTTTGCTTGCTTTACTGAGAGATTCTAGTGCCCATAGAGAAGCTTTGATGAAGGTCTTGGACCAGGCGTTCGTGGATCATGATGTGACGGTTGACCAATTTGATGGAATTGTGGGAAATATTACTTCGTGTAACAATCTTGGTTTCAGTGATGAAGAACTTCCGGAGGAGGGAAGGAACCATAATATGGCTTTGCATATCTCAATAAGTTGCGGAAATGATACCTTATCAAGTGTGTTGGTAGATACAGGTTCGTCGTTAAATGTAATGCCCAAAACTACATTATCTCGACTCTCATATCAAGGTGCTCCCATGAGACCTAGTGGAGTAATTGTCAAAGCGTTTGATGGTTCTAGGAAGACTGTTATTGGTGAAGTGGATCTTCCTATAGTAGTTGGTCCTCATACTTTTCAGATCACTTTTCAAGTAATGGATATTCGTGCTTCCTACAGTTGCCTATTGGGTCGTCCATGGATCCATGTTGCAGGGGCAGTCACTTCCACGCTCCATCAGAGATTGAAGTTTGTGAGGCATGGAAAGCTGGTAATGATTGGTGGAGAGCAGGCTATGGTGGTAAGCCATTTGTCATCTTTCTCTTTTATTGATGCTAATGAGGATGTTGGAACCCAATTCCAAGCTCTATCTGTTGCTAAGAATGAAGTGAAGAAGCAAGGGACATCTATTTCTTCTTTTAAGGATGCGCGACGAGTGGTTGAAAGTGGTTCGGCTGAAGGTTGGGGCCAGGTGTTGACTTTGCCCAAGAACAAGTCTGGAGAAGGTCTTGGTTTTCATCCAGTGTCTGCAAGAGTCAAGCAGGAGGTAGTTACTCGTCCGATTCAAGAAGTTTTCCGAAGCGCAGGTTTTATCCATCCGACTCCTCCTGAGGTTGATGCTATAATTGGAGACGATTCTGAAGAGGATTTACCCGATTTTGTGACGCATGGAGTGGCTTGCCAGAACTGGATTGCTGTTGATATTCCTGTTGTGATGCACATTTCTGAGTAATGTTTTGTTTTATGTTTTGAAAAAAACTTTCGCTCTGCCCAAGGCGAAAAGTATTTGTGTCGGGCTATGATGAAAATAAATCCTTTTGCTCTGCCCAAGGCAAAAGAGAAATGTTTGGGCCCTTTGTTTCAAGTATTTCCCTTCAATGAATAAAATTGTTATTTTGTCCACTACTGTTTTATTTTTCACTTTTCTGGGAAATAGTAATGAAAATTAATTGGTAGTAATAGGAAAATATAATAATATTTTGTTTCATTTGTACAACATTCATATTAATCGATTTCTAAAATAAAGCATAATCATATGTGGAGATTAATCCATGACTTAACCATTGAAAACAATGATCCTATGCCCTCTCCCAACTTTGAATTCCCTGTGTTCAGAGCCGAAGAAAAGGATAGTGAAGAGATTCCTGTTGAAATTCCCGGTTTACTTGAGCACAATGAAAAGATTATTCAACCGTTTGAAGAACCTGTAGAGTTGGTCAATTTGGGTGATGAAGAAGATAAAAAGGAAGTCAAGGTCGGAGCATTGCTTATCCCAGAGGTTAAAGAGAAAATGTTGGAGCTTCTCAAAGAGTATGTTGATGTGTTTGCTTGGTCCTACCAAGATATGCCAGGTTTGGACAACAGTATTGTGGAGCATCGTCTACTGTTGAGACCTGAATGTCCGCCGATTAAGCAGAAGTTGAGAAGGACTCGTCCCAATATGGCTGAAAAGATCAAAGAAGAAGTTCAGAAGCAGATTAATGCAGGTTTCCTTGCTACATCGGTCTATCCTCAGTGGTTAGCCAATATAGTGCCTGTTGCTAAGAAAGATGGCAAAGTTCGAATGTGTGTAGACTATAGAGATCTGAATAGAGCTAGCCAAAGGATGACTTCCCATTACCGAACATTGACGTATTGGTTGACAGTACCGCAAAGTTCAAAGTCTTTTCTTTCATGGATGGTTTCTCTGGTTACAATCAAATCAGGATGGCACCAGAAGATATGGAAAAGACAACTTTCATTACACCTTGGGGAACATTTTGTTATTGGGTTATGCCGTTTGGTTTGAGGAATGCTGGTGCAACATACCAAAGGGCCATGACTGCTTTGTTCCATGACATGATGCATAGAGAGATAGAAGTGTATGTAGATGACATGATCGCTAAATCGCAGACTGAGGAAGATCACTTGGAACATTTATTGAAGTTATTCCAGCGTTTGAGAAAGTATAAACTCCGTCTGAATCCCAACAAGTGCACTTTTGGTGTTCGTTCTGGAAGACTTCTGGGTTTCATTGTCAGTCAGAAAGGTATTGAGGTAGACCCGGATAAAGTCAAAGCTATTCGGGAAATGCCCGCACCCAAGACGGAAAAACAAGTAAGAGGATTCCTTGGGAGAGTGAACTATATTTCTAGATTCATATCTCATATGACTGCCACCTGTGGGCCGATTTTCAAGCTTCTCCGAAAGAACAAAGGATGTGTGTGGACAGAAGATTGTCAGAGAGCTTTTGATAGAATCAAAGAATATTTGCTTGAACCTCCCATTTTGATTCCTCCGGTTGAAGGAAGACCTTTGATTATGTACCTGACTATATTGGAAGATTCCATGGGATGTGTGCTTGGTCAATAAGATGAGACTGGAAGAAAGGAACATGCCGTATATTATCTGAGTAAGAAATTCAGACTGTGAGTCTCGATACTCATTGCTTGAGAAAACCTGTTGTGCTTTAGCTTGGGCTGCTCGCCGTCTGCACCAGTATATGATTAACCACACCACTTGGTTGATCTCCAAAATGGATCCGATCAAGTATATTTTTGAGAAGCCCGCCTTATCTGGAAGAATAGCCCGTTGGCAGATGCTGTTATCGGAATATGACATTGAGTATCACACTCAGAAAGCAATCAAAGGGAGTATTTTAGCCGATCATTTGGCTCACCAACCAATTGAAGATTATCAATCCATCAAGTTTGATTTCCCAGATGAAGATGTTATGTACTTGAAAGCTAAAGATTGTGAAGAGCCGTTACCTGAAGAAGGACCTGATCCCGAATCCCATTGGGGTTTGATATTCGACAGAGCTGTAAATTCTTATGGAAATGGAATTGGGGCAATCATCATCACTCCCCGAGGTACTCATATCCCGTTCACGGCGAGATTGAAGTTTGACTGCACGAACAACATGGCTGAATATGAGGCATGTATTATGGGTCTCGAAGAAGCAGTGGATCTAAGGATTAAGACTCTTGATGTTTACGGAGATTCGGCATTGGTAATTAATCAAATCAAAGGAGAATGGGAGACTCGTCATCCTGGTTTGATCCCTTACAGAGATTATGCTAGAAGATTGTTAACTTTCTTCAACAAAGTGGAATTACATCATATCCCTAGAGATGAAAACCAAATGGCTGATGCTTTAGCTACTTTGTCTTCAATGTTTCAAGTGAATGGTTGGAATGATGTGCCTACAATCCGGGTTATGCGCCTCGATAGACCTGCTCATGTGTTCTCAGTAGAAGATGTCACCGATGACAAACCGTGGTTCTATGACATTAAACGTGTTCTTCAAACTCAAGAGTACCCGCTTGGGGCATCCAATAAAGATAGGAAGACGTTGAGAAGATTAGCAAGCAGTTTCTTCCTCAATGAAGAAGTTTTGTATAAGAGGAATTATGACATGGTCTTGCTCAGATGTGTAGACAGACGTGAAGCAGACATGCTGATGCAAGAAGTACATGAAGGATCTTTTGGCACTCATGCCAACGGACATGCAATAGCTAGAAAGATGTTGAGAGTTGGTTACTATTGGATGACAATGGAATCTGATTGCTGCAAGTATGTGAAGAAATGTCATAAATGCCAGATTTATGCGGACAAGATGCATGTGCCACCGACTCTCCTCAACGTTATCTCTTCACCTTGGCCTTTCTCTATGTGGGGCATTGATATGATTGGAATGATTGAACCCAAGGCTTCAAATGGTCATCGTTTCATCTTGGTAGCGATCGATTATTTTACTAAATGGGTGGAAGCAGCATCTTATGCTAATGTAACCAGACAGGTGGTAGTCAGATTTATCAAGAATCAGATCATTTGTCGATACGGTATCCCGAGCAAGATCATCACTGATAATGGTTCGAATTTGAATAACAAGATGATGAGAGAGCTTTGTGAAGAGTTCAAGATCGAACATCATAATTCTTCTCCTTACAGACCGAAGATGAATGGGGCAGTTGTAGCTGCTAACAAGAATATCAAGAAGATTGTCCAGAAGATGGTGGTAACTTATAAAGATTGGCATGAAATGCTTCCGTTTGCTCTGCATGGATACCGTACTTCGGTTCAAACTTCAACAGGCGCAACCCCATTTTCCTTAGTTTACGGTATGGAAGCCGCACTCCCCGTGGAGGTTGAGATTCCGTCTCTGAGAGTGTTGATGGAAGCTAAACTTTCTGAGGCTGAATGGTGTCAAAGTAGATATGATCAGTTGAATTTAATTGAAGAGAAGAGATTGACAGCTTTGTGTCACGGTCAATTATATCAGCAGAGAATGAAGAAGGCTTTTGATAAGAAGGTTCGACCGCGCGAGTTCAGAGAAGGTGACCTTGTGCTCAAGAAGATATTATCTTTCCAACCTGATTCTAGGGGCAAGTGGGCTCCGAATTATGAAGAACCGTATGTCGTTAAGAGAGTTTTCTCTGGAGGTGCTTTGATTCTCACCAATATGGACGGTGAAGAGCTCCCGCGTCCCATGAACGCCGATGCAGTCAAGAAGTATTTCGCTTAGGTTTGAGTTGGCAGTTTGCTAGGTTGAAAACCCGAAAGGGCGACTTAGGCAAGCTTTTGGTCAGACCAGTCTTGGCATTTGAGCACATTTCGGAATTCGAAGTTGTTAGGGAGAATAGTGATCATTGTTTTTGTGTAACCTTTTTCCTTTCATGTACTATTCCCCAAACTTTTGTAAACCGTTGGAGTCGCATTGTTAGCGAACTACCATCTTATTAATGAAATTTGAGCATTTACCTTTTGTGGACAAAATTTTAATTTTTACGGCAATATTTGAAACAAAGTTATTTAAAGTATTCTTATTTTTTAAATGTGTCGTGAATAACGAAAGGAATATTAACAGTTGTTCCGAGGATGGTCAAGCCATGAAATGCAAAACAATACAGTATTTTATCCTTGCATGATGAACATGTTTTATTTCAAATCGTCACGAGGTGTTGGTTGTGTTAAACTTGCGTTTCTCGTGGTACTAAGTTTGGTGACTCCCCAGCTTTTCCAGTTAAGCGTTGTTTTGGTTACCTTTTTTTGGGCGATTTCTGAAGTGTGGTACGCTTTGTCTCATGCCAGTGGTCTATTGGTATTAGAAGATTGGATTTGAATGCTTTTCTCCTCAGAAGACTTGAACCTTGTGGCGTGTTACGCTCCGACGTTGCTTTGTGTTTCCAGTTCCAGTTATCTTCCGTCTTTTTTAAGATGGGCCGAGTATCTATTATGTCGTGACATCTTATCATCTTCGTGATATTCCGTCTGCCCGTTTCGTCAGCATAACATTCATTTACTCATTTACACTTATATCACGCATGCATATTCACATTTGCCGTTGATTTTGGGTTGTACTTTGTTTATTCAAACAATGTACATGTTCTTTCCAAGTAGCAGGTTAGCTTAGGCAGAAAATGTGCTTCCTTTCTAAATTCCCCAACTGAGCTAATCCTCGTGGATGATTTTTGATTTAGCCTACCTTGTCCATTTCTGGATAGGATGAATCCCCAATCGAATTACTTTCTCATTGGGTGGAGTCTTGTTGACTGTCTTCTCTCTAGTTTATTCCTGGATGAAGTTGTTGTCTCTTGCGTAGGCTATCTCATGATTTTCCCCAGTGAAGTCGCGACTTAGACGAATGGTGCATTTATTTTGCTCATTTAAGTATATGATCTCCTCGGGAAGGATTGATTCATGTTTCTCTTTGACGAAGATTTTATTCTCTGCCAGTGTTATCGCAATTTCCTTCTGAGTTATTCGTTGGAAAACGACAAGTGGCAGCTCTTCACGAGCAACTTGTACGTTATTATTTTTTGGAAAACGACAAGCGGCGGTCTCTTCATGAGCAACTTGTACATTATAGACATCGTTGGAAAACGACAAGCGGCAGCTCTTCACGAGCAACTTGTACGTTATTATTTTTTGGAAAACGATAAGCGGCGGTCTCTTCATGAGCAACTTGTACGTTATAGACATCGTTGGAAAACGACAAGCGGCAGCTCTTCACGAGCAACTTGTACGTTATTATTTTTTGGAAAACGACAAGCGGCGGTCTCTTCATGAGCAACTTGTACGTTATAGACATCGTTGGAAAACGACAAGCGGCAGCTCTTCACGAGCAACTTGTGCGTTATTATTTTTTTGGAAAACGGCAAGCGGCAGTCTCTTTATTTGAGCAACTTATACGTTATTATTTTTCTGGAAGACAGCAAGTGGCAGCTTCTTTATTTGAGCAGCTTGTATGTTATTGGTATTTTCTTTGGAAAACAACAAGTGGCAGCTTCTTTATTTAAGCAGCTTGTATGTTATTGACATCCTTGGACGACAGCAAGTGGCAACCTCTTTATTTGAGCAGCTTGTATGTCATAATATTTTTGGGGAAGACAGCAAGTGGCAGCCTCTTTATTTGAGCAGCTTGTATGTCATAATATTTTTAGACGACAGCAAGTGACAACTTCTTTATTTGAGCAACTTGTGTATCTACAATCTTATTATTATTTCAGCATTAAATGAGTATATCTCTAGAAATCTCGCAGAGAAGCTTGTCATGAATCATTACCTTCAGAAGTTGGTAGTCCATCATCAGCAAATTTGATACTTTCTGTCTATCTTTGACCTTGAGTTGTGAGCTCACTGATATTTTTGGGTCAATAATCTGTTTTATGGCCTATGCAAGATGCCTTCTTTGTTACGGTCAGAGGTCGTATTCCCTCAATTTTATTCGCCGTTAAGAGTCTGTCATTTGAAGTCGATGGCTCGTTTCCCCAGTATTGCATAATCTACGTCTCTGTGTTTTGTTGGTGTTTGATTTCTCCAGCATTGTTTTGTTTCATACAATATCTTTCTCTGTGAATTCAATCACTACATTCATATCAAACATGATGGCGGTATCTTAGGGCAAAAATTTGCGTATTATGTATTTAAGTACCTTCAATCTCGTCGAGACGAAGATTTTAATCTTCATATCTCCGGATAGAAGAAACTTAAATAGGGGCAGCTGTTGTACCCCAAATTTTGACCTAAGATACCATCTCCCATCTGCATCATTACATTGCAAGGGTTTTGACATATTTTTATCAATTTTCAAAGCAGTTTTTAAATTCATAACTTTTTCAAGTCAAGAGCTGTTTATTTTTGAACGCTAAATTTATTAACTGATAAATGCTAAAACAATGTTTATTAATTATTTATTATCTTAAATTTAAATAATTGGAATTTATTTTCAGTTACTATATAATTTAAAGATTTATAAATAATAAAATAAATATTTGAAAAGAGGTTTATTAATTGATCAAACAATTTTTATTAATTATTTATTATCCTAAATTTAAATAATTGGAATTTGTTTTCAGTTATTATATAATTTAAAGATTTATGAATAATGAAATAAACATTTGAAAATGAGTTTATTAATTGATCAAGCAATGTTTATTTAATTATTAATTGTTCTAAGTTTAAATAGTTGAAATTTTTATTTTCAGTTATTATAATTTAGAAGAATTAAAAATAATGAAATAAATAATTGAAGTTATTAATTGATCAATGATGTTTATTTATTTGTTTATTATTCTGAATTTAAGTAATTGAAATTGATTTTCAGTTATCATATAATTTAAAGAATTATAAACGATAAATAAATAATTGGAAAGAAGAAAATAATTAACTGGAAAATAATAGAATTTTATTCATTTTATTCTAATTGTTACAATTGTTGTTTAAATACCGTATTTATTCACAACGTATTTACAACGATAATTTTTACAATGTTTAAAATGAAATAAAAGCTATCCTAATTTTTCTAAGTCCTAAATCTTCATCTTCTATCCAATGCTTCTTTGTTTGCTCATTTAATTTTACCTGCAAAAAGAATTAAAGAAAAAGTCAGAATTGAATATATAATTAAAAAAAAAATTAATTAGCGTTCATCATTAAAAGCAAACGGCTGGAATCAGTTTTACCCTTTTTGCAAATCACGGGATTTCTCCCGGTTCACAAAAAGGGATGAATTTTTATTGATAAAAATGAATGCACAAATTTAAATATGCACAAATTCATTCTTTTGTAAAAATTGCATTTTTAAAATAAACTGCATAATTAAAAATCAATTACACATTTTCAAAGCCAATTGCATATTTCAAAAGCATAGTTCAACAGTAACCAAGTCAAGTTACATTTTCAAACAGCATATGCATT
Organism: Vicia faba; assembly: GCA_948472305.1. Lineage (NCBI taxonomy): Eukaryota > Viridiplantae > Streptophyta > Magnoliopsida > Fabales > Fabaceae > Vicia > Vicia faba. The sequence continues at coordinate 1,478,323,173 of OX451739.1, read as the reverse complement.
TTTCAAAGCAAGTATGTAACGTAAACTAACTGTCAAGTATGGAAGAGGCCAAAAACATAAGGCTCCAATGCAAGAGACAAAGAGAAAATATGCAGTTTAAACAAATGTGCAAGCATAGTTTATTTTCCATTCTCATCATTTTCCAGCATATTGCTTTTTCAGAACAGTCAGTACATATCATATTTTAATGTATCAAATTGTACTTGAGAGAGAGAAGAGAGGAAGAGTGTTTTACAGGTTTTTGGCTTAGGCAGGAATTGGATAGCAAATAAAGCAGCAGCAATACAGTAGAGAAAGATAAGCATGAAAAAGGGATAGAAAACAAACTGATAAAACAGTATGGTATGCAGAGGTCAAAGCAAAGAAAATATTAAAAATATTCAGAAGCTGATACCATAAGCCTCAAGGAAAGAAACTGTTATAACACATCAAAGCCCCTTCAAAAAATTAAGAGAATTCAACCTGCCTTCAAGCTTTGAAAAACAAAAACTATCAAAACAAAACCATTTTCTCCAAGTCTCAAAACAAAACCAGTAGAACCTACTGCATAAACCAGTAGAACCTACTGTAAAACCAAAACATACATAACCATTTCAAAACCCTATGGCCTAAAACCATAGAACCTGCCATCACCAAAATCAAAACCATTCCAAACCTACTGTCCCCAGCCATATATCAAAAACCATAGCCTGAAGAAAACCAGTAATTACCTGCTGTCCAACCAAAACCTTAAAGCCAATTTACAAAGCCCTTCAAACATAAGTAAGCATGACCATCATACGCCAAAAACCTGTACCATCCTAAACGAAACCTGTTCGAGCCTTACCAAAACCTTGGTTTAAAAACCTATAATGGCCTAAAAGACCCAAAACCAGTAAATTCACCTAAAACCTGTAATAGTCCAGGCCTTACCTGACTCAAACTCAAGGCAACCAAAATCCTCAAACCAATGTCAAGCATCAAAGCCTCAGAATTACATCATCATAGGCAACCACATTCGAAGGCAACAGAATCACAACGAAGAAGAAGAGGAAAAGCATACAATCAAAGGCAACAAATTCTCAGAACCCAAAGGCTCATCCTTGAAACATATCAACAAGCATTCAAAAGCAACAGAAGATTTCATCACAAAAAGGGACAAAGGAACGAAATACCGGGAATAAGCCACAACATCGCGCTTTTTTTTCCTCCGCCATCGAGCCTCCATAACGTCTCTCCCTTTCCTCCATTAAAGGTAGCCTTGCTTTCCTTTTTTTTCTTTTCGCCATTTCAACAAAAACCATGTAAGAAATGAAATCAAAATCAAATGAACACCAAATCATAAACATGCAACAAAATTATAAAACCTAATGCACTGTAAGAATGAAGCATCACCTTCACTGTATCGTGGAGCAACGCACGGGGAAGAAGGGACGTTGGTGGCTCGGGCAAAGGCCAGTCAGAGGCGAGGATATGAAAGACGAAGAAGACGATCGAAGGAGAACGCACAAGGATGAGAGAATGAGCACTGCTGTATCCCTTTTGGCCTAACCCTAATCCCTAATTCAATTAAAACCCATTGCTTAACCTTAAAACAAATTAAAATGTGAATGGACCTGCTTCCTGTATAAAGCCCAACGTTCTCCTTATGCACCCCCCTGTTTTCAGTTTTGATTGGGCCCCTTAGAACCCCTTTGGCCCATATATTTACTTGTCCACTTTTTTTTTTCTTTGATACACATCCTTTTTCTATTTTGCTTTCTTTTAGTCTTTTTAGAATTATTATTACATTAGTTAATTAGTAAAGATCTAATAAAAAAAGAGATGTAATTTAATTAAAACATTTTAAATAATGTGACCTATTTTATTAGTTTAACTTTAGGTTTAATTTAGAATTTTAATATTATTTTCTTTAGATTTAAGTTAATAACTTTTAAGTTTTAACTTAGTTTAGATTTATTTATTAATTCTTAAATAATGCTTTTTGTTAATATTAAAAAATATATAAAAACAAAATATATAAAAAAAATAGAAACTCAAAAAAATATTTTATTTCCTCTAATTAATTCCCTCGCTCTAGTTAATATTAATAAAAAAATTTATATAAATAGAATTTAAGAATTTAAACACTTTATTTTTTTCTATAATTAATTCTCTTGTTTTTATTAATATTAAACAAAAACACAAAAAACATATAAAAATAAAAAACTTAAAAAAAACATTTTATTTAATTAATTCTCTTGCGTTATTAATATTAGATAAAAATACAAAAATGCATGTTCACACCATTTAGTCTATTATTTAATTGTTGCTATTTAATCATTATCCGCATAATTTTCTGTTTAATTATTTCATATTTACATGGTTATTCTGTTTACGTCTAAATCCAAGGGAAAAACGATTAAATTTGTTGACTTCATTTCCTCAAGTCCGATCACGCGAATATTTTTGCATTCCATTAAAGCTTAAGACAATTTTTCCCCAAATATCCAACCTTTTCAAACTTATACCTTTTAAGCCAAAACTTCGACATTAAGTCGTCATGCCTACAAAAACCCGTCCGTACCCCTTTTCGGCCAAAACAATTTATTTTTTATCAAACGAACAATTTTAATAAACATATATTTCAAAAGGTTCCTATAGAGTACTATAGATACATTGGGTGCTAATACCTTCCCACTGTATAACCAACCCCCGAACCATAGATCTCTTTTCAAAAACGCCTTGTATTTCTATTACTTTAAAAAGTATTATTTACATTTCATATTTAGGGTTTTATTTCGCTCTTTCCCCTTTTCCCTTGGAAATAATAAAGCGCGGTGGCGACTCTTGCTTTTGTGAGACAAATTAATCAATAATTTGATCTCCGATTTACCCCGCTACATTTTTTATCGCTACACTATGCATTTGAGATCTTTTGAACTATGTGATTAGGTCAAGATGATGATATTGAGTCCTTGAAATCATATTTGAACCCAATTGGTCATTGGTTAGGTTAAAAATCAGAAATTGCCCTTCCTCAGTCAAAACCCTAATTTTGACCATTTTGCCCTTTTGATGATTTGATCAAATTTCTTGAGGAGTTGTGGTCCAAAATTGATCAAATGGTACATAGGATCATAGAGTGTTTTTGTGGATCAAAAATTAAGAAGTTTGACTGTAAATTGGCCATGGTTGACTTTTTCCCCAATACAGCTGATTTTTAGGTCAACTGTCCAATTGATTGGGCAAAAATATGATTCAAGGCTTGAAACTTGGTATGAGCAATCTTAGGGGTCCAAGATGGTGTATTAAAGTCACATGAGGCATTCATGGTCCAAAAATACTTGTGCAAACTCAAACCCTAATTTCAGGTCATCAGTGCAAGATGAGGTCTTGAGCTGAGCAAACCCTAATGCTGCCTGGAGTCCAAGAAGTCTTGTGAGGAAAAATCTTGATAAATGAGAGGGAAAATTTTGGGGTACAACAGCTGCCCCTGTTCAATCTTCTTGAACCCGAAGAGTTAGATTGGCGAGTTTGCCATTCGTGACTCGAAGGTAAAAGATGATTGGACACTAGAGTGCCCGTAAATTTGCACTCGCCAAAGTGTAGTTGAGGGAATGGGCTTAAAGATGCCATTTAGAGATGTGATAGAATCTTGTTGGAGATGGGCTTAAAGATTCCATCCAAGTATGTTTGCTAAGTTGTAAGTCAAAAGAATGAGCATCAGAATGGTGTCCGTTTCTGGAACGTATCTGAGCTGTATCTGGAGACTGAATCTGTATGAGCAATGGAATGGCATCCGTGTATGGAGCGTATCCGAGCTGGGGAAAATCAGAATAGGTGACAGAATGGCAACCGTGTCTGGAGTGTATCTGGATTGTATCTGAAGTTTGAATCTGAATGAGTGACAAAATGGCTTCCGTGTCTGGAGCGTATCCGTACTATATCTGAAGCTGAGATCTAAATGAGTAGCAGAATGGCTTCCGTGTCTGGAGCATATCCGTACTGTATCTGAGATATGAGTCTGAATAAGAAATAGAATGGCTTCCGTGTCTTGAGCGTATCTAATCTATATCTGATAGTTGAAATCTGAATAAGGGCCAGAATGGCATCCGCGTCTGGAGTGTATCTGAACTTGAATCTGAATAAGTGCCAGAATGACTTCTGTGTATGGAGTGTATCTGAATTGTATTTGATAGTTGGAATCTGAATAAGTATCAGGATGGCATTCGTATCTGGAGCGTATCTGAACTGTATCTGATATCTGAATCTGAATGAGCAACAGAATGACTTCCGCATCTGGAGTGTATCTGTACTGTATCATGATTGTATACCGTTAACGGTAGCTTATTAATCTTATCCTGAAAAGGGTAAAACGTTAGCTGAAACACAAAGTTATGTTGCATGAAATGTATGATGCAATATATGTGCTTTATCAATGTTTATGATATATGAATGTAATGTATGCGCATGTAAGCCGATGTGCTGTATTGTTGAGGAAAATAAATCTTTGACAGTTGGGGATAATAATAAAAACCCTTGACTGCTGCCGGGGAAAATAAATCCTTGACTGTTGAGGATAAGAAATCCTGGGTGACTGTTGGAGATTAAAAATCCTTGACAACTTCTGTGGGGATGTGAGGATCCTTCATGTCTTGGAGTATTGACAAAAATTCTGTTGTGAGAGTAATGCCAAACTGTTGGAGAAATTTGCTTGGGAAATCCAGAGAACTTTGATGACTTCTACTGGGGGTTACACAAAGGGAATCCTTGATCTGCTGGAGAATAAGGAAGACTCTGATGACTTTTGCAGGGAGTTAAGAATGAGAATCTTAATTCTGTTGGGGAGCAAAAAACTTTGGTGACTTCACTGGAGAAATAAGAATGAGAATCTTCATTCTGTTAGGGAGTAGAAACTCTGTAGGGAAGAAGGCTTACTGCTGGAGAGTAAGCTCAGGAGTTTTTGGTATTCTACCACTCTACTAGGGATTTACCCTAGGTTGGGGAGAGACAAAAAGTTAACTGTTATCTGGTTGGTTTCCAGGCTTCAAGATAACTCACTGGGGAAATTGGATTGACTCAAAGGTTTCCGCTGGGGAATGACGGTTAGAAGTTTTGGCTCCACCGAGGAATGGGAGTTTGAAGTTTTAACTCTGATGGGAATCTGTAATTTGAAATTATAACTCCGCTGGGGATCTGTATTTCAAGGTTTTAGCTCCGCTGGGGATCTAGATGATGTACTGTAAGGATTGCTCCTGGAATAGCCTAGAGACGTTTTCCTATCCTTTCAGTCTGTCAGTAATTGTTCTATTCCACTTTGTTTATTTGTAAACAGTAGTTATGTTCAAATGCATATGTTCATCAATGAATCATTGGACGTTTTTGCAAATAAAAACACAGGTGTAAAAGAAAAAGGCAAATAGTTTTCTATACTTTGAAAGAGATACCTTTGTATTTACTTTGAATAAGTGTTTTGTACAAAGGAGACAAACATCCTAGTAAGAGGATGGTGTCATAAAAGTAAGAAAATTTTATACAAAGAAAGATAGCTATGTGTGTAAAAATCCCATGGGGTTTCCATTCCGCTATAGTCTTTGTATCTCTGAATATCTTGTATGTCTGTTGCTTCGTCCGAAGGTGATTGGATTGATCAGAAGCTCAAAGTTTGTCTATGAAGAGATTGTCCTTAAAGTGATCCGACGAGATATAGTCATACTCTTTAATTCCCTAACTTTTTCCTTGACCCCCCTTTCGGGTTTTCAGTCCACCGGGAAACCCTTTTTTGCCCAAGTCACCCTTTCGGGTTTTCAACTTGCCGGGTGTACAGATATTTTTTTATTTATCCCTAATTTTTGCCTGAACCGCCCTTTCGGGTTTTTGATTCACCGGGATGCCATTTTTTTGCCCAGGTGTGTAAACCTAGCGGGTCATTTATGCGTAGTATATTTTGACTATGTCTGCATTTGCAGGGTGCGGCAGGTCGTCGCCGTCCATGGTGGTTAAGATCATTGCTCCGCCAGAAAAGACGTTCTTGATTACAAATGGTCCTTCATAGGTAGGAGTCCATTTGCCCCTGGGATCACTTTGTGGCAAGATGATCCGCTTGAATACCAGATCTCCAACTTGATATACCTGGCGTCTGACTTTCTTGTTGAAAGCCTTGATCATCCGTTTTTGATACGCCTGACCATGGAAAACAACAGTAAGTCGCTTTTCGTCAATCAAGTTTAGTTGATCAAGCCGGGTCTGAATCCAATCGTCTTCACTCAAGCCAGCATCTTTCATGATTCTCAAAGAGGGAATCTGAACCTCGATAGGTAAAACAGCCTTCATGCTATATACCAAGGAATAGGGTGTTACCCCAGTTCATGTGGGTGCCGTGGTACGGTACCCGTGGAGAGCAAACAGTATCATTTCATGCCAGTCCTTGTAGGTGACTGTCATCTTTTGTATGATCTTCTTGATATTTTTGTTTGCAGCTTTGACATCACCATTCATCTTTGGCCGATAGGGGGATGAATTATGATGTTGAATCTTGAACTGCTCGCACAGGGCGGTGATCATAGTATTGTTAAGGTTTCTACCATTGTTAGTGATGATCCTTTCGGGGATACCGTACCGGCAAATAAGATTCTGCTTGATGAAGCGGGAAACCACATTCTTAGTAACGAATGCGAAGGAAGCTGCTTCGACCCACTTGGTGAAGTAGTCAATGGCCACCAGAATGAAGAGGTGTCCATTGGATGATGTAGGTTTGATCTCTCCAATCATGTTGATTCCCCACATTGCGAAGGGCCAAGGAGCTGTTAAGACATTTAGAGGAACCGGAGGCACGTGCACCTTGTCTGCATAGATTTGACATTTGTGACAAGTTCGGGAGTGTTGATAGCAGTCAGCTTCCATGGTAGACCAGTAATAACCTGCCCGTAGAGTCTTCTTAGCCATCATATGCCCGCTAGAGTGAGTACCGAAAGTGCCCTCATGCAATTCAGCCATGATCTTTTCAGCTTCGGCTTTTTCCACACAACGGAGTAGAACAAAATCATGATTACGCTTGTATAGGATGCCATTACTCAAGAAGAACTTAGCCGAGAATCTCCTTAAGAACTTTTTGTCATTGACTGAAGCTCCTTTTGGATATTCCTGACCCTCGAGATACCTTTTGACTTCGTGAATCCACGGCTGGTCCACTATTTCTTCGGTATTAATCTCGTGATAATTTGCAAGTTCTACCATCCGCTCAATGGTGATTTGGGGAGCCTCATTATCCCAGTTAAGTTTAAACATGGATGACATTATAGCTAGAACATCTGCTAGCTGATTTTCTTCTTGTGGGAAGTGCTCGAAGGTAATCTGCTTGAAATGTGGTAACAACGTCAAGACATGTTCTTTATAAGGGATGAGGTTTGGATGTTTAGTATCCCACTCTCCTTTGATCTGACTGATGACCAAAGCCGAGTCCCCAAACACAACTAAAGATTTGATTCCCAAGTCTATGGCAGCCTTGAGTCCAAAGATGCATGCTTCGTACTCTGCCATGTTGTTCGTATAGTTAAAGCAAAGTCTAGCAGTGAAAGGAGTATGGCAACCTTCTAGAGATATAAGCACAGCACCGATACCGTTGCCAAGTGCATTGGAGGCCCCATCAAAGTACAGGGTCCATCGGGGTCCTTGTTCAGGTCCGTCATATGGTCTGAAATCTTCAATGTTATCCAATGTCATGATGTCTTCGTTAAGGAAGTCGAACCTCATGGATTGGTAATCTTCGACAGCTTGATGGGCCAGATGATCGGCTAGCACACTCCCCTTTATATCTTTTTGGGTCGTGTATTGTATATCGTATTCCGTTAGGATCATCTTACATCTAGCTATCCTTCCAGACAAAGCAGGCTTCTCAAAGATGTACTTGATCGGATCCATCTTAGATATCAGCAAAGTGGTATGAGTCAACATATACTACCTTAGCTGGTGAGCAGCCCATACCAAAGCGCAGCAAGTTTTCTCGAGCAGTGAGTATCGGGTCTCACAGTCGGTAAACTTTTTGCTAAGGTAATAAATGGTATGCTCTTTTCGGCCAGACTCATCATGCTGCCCCAATACACACCTCATTGAATTCTCTAGGACGGTTAGATACATGATTAGCGGTCTTCCTTCGGTGGGTGGCATCAAGATAGGAGGTCCTAGCAAATACTCCTTGATTTTATCGAAAGCAAATTGACAGTCATCATTCCATCGGACTACCTGATAGTTCTTCAATAACTTAAAGATTGGTTCACAAGTAGATGTTAGGTGAGAAATGAACCTAGCAATGTAGTTTAGGCGTCCCAAGAAACCTCTGACCTCCTTCTCAGTGCGAGGAGCAGGCGTTTCTTGTATATCTTTGACTTTGGCAGGATCAACCTCGATTCCTTTGTTGCTGACAATGAAACCTAAGAGTTTACCGGACCGGATTCCGAATGTGCACTTGTTTGGGTTCAATCTGAGCTTGTACTCCTTCAACCTGACAAATAACTTTGCAAGTGATCAAGGTGTTCTTCTTCAGTTTGTGATCAGGCTATCATGTCATCTACGTAGACCTCTATCTCATGATGTATCATATCATGAAACAAAGCTACCATGGCGCGTTGATAGGTTGCCCCAACATTCTTCAGTCCGATTGTCATCACTTTGTAGCAGAATGTACCCTACTGTGTAATAAAAGTAGTTTTCTCCATGTCCTCAGGTGCCATTTTGATCTGGTTATAGCCTGAGAATCCGTCCATGAAAGAAAATACTTTGTGCTGAGCTGTGTTGTCAACCAGGATATCGATGTGCGGAAGTGGAAAGTCATCTTTAGGGCTGGCCTTGTTTAAATCTCTATAATCCACGCACATTCTCACTTTTCCGTCCTTCTTAGGCACGGGAACAATGTTAGCAACCCATTATGGATAGGAAGTAACAGCCAGAAATCCAGCATTGAACTGCTTCATAACTTCTGCTTTGATCTTCTCTGACATGTCAGGTCTCATGCAGCGGACCTTTTGTTTCACTGGTGGACAGTCTTCTCTTATGGGGAGACGATGTACCATAATGTATGTATCGAGTCCCAGCATGTCTTTGTATGACCAGGCGAAAATCTCAACATATTCGTGCAACAACTGAATTAGGCGCTCCTTGACACTCGACTCTAGATTGGCACTTATCTTGATTTCCTTTTTGTTATCCTCAGTTCCTAAGTTGATTGTATCCAACTACTCTTCATGAGGCTGAATTGCTCTTTCCTCTTGCTGTAATAATCTGGCCAATTCCCCTGGCACCTCACAATCTTGCTCACCTTCGTATTCGGCTTGGTTGATCAGATCTTCAGAGTCACTGAAGGCTATAGCAGTATCGTTACCCATGGGTTCCGGAATGGAAGGGTACCTGCATTTGTGAGTGTGGGTGTGTGTAAGGGATAGCCATCTTAAAACAACAAAATTTAAAAGAAAGACAATGAGCACAAAAAGTTTATATATGAAAAGCGTCCATGATTCATTAAAATGACATATGAAAATGAAATAAGAACCCTTACAAATGGACCTATGAGCCTCGGGTAAGAGACAAGGTTGAAAAAGTACGAATTGTTTGTGAATTATTACAGATCCAACATGAATGGAAAAGATAAATTACTACGGTATGAAAGTAATCGGAACAAAGTCTTTTGCTTCCCAGTTGTACAGTCCTCCATCGACGGTAGGGAAAATCCAGTCTTCCATGCTGCCATCTTCTTCACTGTCCTTTAGTACACTGACATTATGTCCATGCCTAGGCATTGGAGCGGAGATAACATTCGGTTTATCAGGAGCTTCAAATTCAACTTCCTTTGCATCAATCAGATCTTGAATCTTGTTATTTAGGGCCCAACAATTATTGGTGTCGTGCCCTGGACTTTCTGAATGATACGCGCATTTTGCGTTGGGATGGTAATGTAGAGAGGTAGTGTTAGGATTTTTAGGGGCCTCCTTTAGCATGGCTAGGTTCAACTTCAAGAGATGTGGTAAGACTTGAGCAGGAGTCATGTTTATCTTGGTGAATTGCCGTACAGGCCTTTCCACCCTTTGCTGGTTATTCCTCGGCTGATCATTTCTCAGCTGATTGTTTCTTGGCTGGTCTGGGGACGACTTTTGAATCATAACGGCCCCCACTGTTGGTCGTCGTTCGGTTCTTCCCTGATTCCTCTAGGCATAAACAGCAGACACTTCCTTCTTTCCAGTGAAGGGCTTTTTTGCAGCAGTTGAGGCAGACACATCTTTCTGAATTTTCCCGCTTCGAATACCGGCTTCCACCCTCTCACCAGTTAGAATCAACTCAGTGAAACCTGCAGAGGAACTTCCAATCAGGTGATTAAAGAAAGGACCTGACAGAGTCCCTAGGAACATTTCCACTAGCTCTCTTTCAGATAAAGGTGGTTGCACCCTTCCGGCTAAATCCCTTCACTTTTGGGCGTAGTCTTTGAAGCCCTCATTGGTAGTCATAGCCATACTCTGTAGCTGAGTACGGGTTGGCGCCAAGTCGGTGTTGTATTGATACTGTTTATAGAAGATGGCTTCCAATTCTTCCCAATTATGGACATCTGCTTTCTTCAACTGGTAGAACCAATCGAGCTGCGTTCCTGATAAACTATCTTGGAAAAAGTGGACTCACAGGTCTTTGTCAGAAAAATGTGGTTGAATTTTCCTGACATAAGATCGTAGGTGCATCTTGGGACAAGACACCCCATCATACTTAGCAAACAGTGGAACTTTAAACTTAGGAGGGATTACTATTCCAGACACCAACCCTAACTCCTCAAAATCCAGCCCCGGTACTCTCTGTATTACCATAGCAGCTAGACGCTCTTCCAAGTTTTTGTATTTGTCATCGGCCGGAGGGTATTGCTGTTCAGAGTAGTCCTCATCTTCCTCTTCCTCTGCTTCATAATCAGATGTCACTGTCGTTCCTTTTCCTTTTCCTTCCCCCTCTTCATATGTTGATGGGAATTCCAAAGTCTGCCAGGCTTGTCCTTCAAACCTTCTACCCATGATAACCACACCGGCTCGCTTCTTCTTATTTTTCTCTTTCTCTTTCTCTAGTAGAGTCTTGAGTTCCTCCTGCCCCTTGGCTAGGGTCATGAGCAACTGTTGGAATTGTGAATTCTGAGCTTGCAAATCTTTGACCGTTTGTTCAATATCCATCTTGCTGAAATAAACAACAGAGAGATGAGGAAACTTGGTGTGAAGACCTGTTTATGCATATGATGAATGATGTGTATTCATGTAATGCTTTCAAGGATTCAGGAATTCAAATTTGTTTTAAACAAAAAAGAAACACACGTCATATTAATAAGATAGAATTTTTTAGTACGTCAATGCCCCTTGGGCAAAATAATACAAAATTCTAAGGTAAAAAGACGTTTCACATCCTCTTTGGTGCAATGTAAGTTTTGAGAGTCTGCTCTTCGTGAAGTAGTCGAGTGAGTTCCAAAACCTTCTTCTCGCTTACGTAGAATTGGGCTTCAAAAGTATCGCGCTCTCCCTTGAGCTGTATCCAACTCCTTTGTAGATCTTCGAGTGATGTTGGCATGTCAGGATGTAGGAGGGTGTATGGAACCTCTCCTTCCATAACAGGCTCTATAATCACTGGGAGAATGGAGAGGTAAGGCATCGTAAGACTTTTGGCGCGGGTTCGTACCCACTTGAGGTAAGGCTCAAGGGGGATGGAATTCTTGTGTCCCAAGGTCTTACTGTCCACCTTGTTGGGCATCCTCCAAGCTCGGATGAACCTTTGACGGAGTCCTTGGTCGTCATTGTCGAAATCGAAAACCAATCCTTGAATCAACATTTCATGTGGGCTACTCCCTTCGGGCATAACCAAACTGTCTCAGAGCCGAGCAGGGGTTGTAGGGGATTCCTCCCCTAATTCCTAGTAGAGGGACATTAGGAAATTCCCCACAATGGTCAATGATGATGACATTCTCTTTGGATCGAGAACACCAATGAATATCTGAATGTCTAAGAGTCATCAATCGTTGTGACCACCTAAAGCCTTGCTCATTCTTCAAGAATGATTGGGGAAGATGAGAAATAAACCATCTTGCCAGGAGAGGAGTGCAACACATCAAAACACCTCTTTTCCTCATTGTTCGAGTGTGAAAAGAGTGGATGATATCCCCAAGCAATATAGGCATCGGGTTGCGAGTCATGAAGATTTTGACAGCGCTTACATCTATAAGTTGGTCAGGGTTAGGGAACAAGACCATCCCATAGATGAGAAGAGCTGCAATCTCCTCAAAAGCTTGCAAGTCTAGAGAATTCCAACATCTTTGGGCTTTCTCAAACAGAAACTTTGACAGGAAGCCTTTGACACCACTTCTAGTTTCCCAATGTGTTGTGACATCAGATGAGTGTAAGTGCAGGGCTTGAGCAATCTCTTCTGGCTTCGGATCTCTTTCCGTACCGTTGAAGGGTAGTTGATTGAGAATAGGAATCCTCAAGAGTTGAGAAAATTCCTCCAAAGTAGGCACAAGTTGGTAGTCAGGAAATGTGAAGCAATGATGAAAAGGGTCAAAGAATTGGAAGAGAACTTTCATCATATCCTCCTCTATGTTGGAAGTGACTAAGTTGAGTAGACGACCATGTCTCTCGGTGAATGGAGAATTCTCATGAATCCTTGAAGCTAGCTCCTTGAGTTGTGGAGGAATTCTTACAAGGTTAACTTAGATAGTTTTCCTGTGAAGTGAATCCATAACCTACAAAACAGGGACAAAGATGAATCTCCAAAATCCTTGAAATGGTTAGTGGATGCATATGATGCTTCATGATGTCCATGATGTTATGCACAAGTATATATATACAAGAAAATCACACAAGTTCCTAGTTTTAGGCTTGCATGGGATTTCATAGGTAAGTATCCGGGTTCTAAGGAGCTCAATATCACTGGATTGTTTCCTTGTTCATTGTTTCAATTCAGCCTCTTTACTGGCAGCCGAAGTATTCCAAGGAACTAACCCTCAATGAGTATAGTATCGAGTATCTACCAACATCGTACTGCACCAAAGCTGGTCATCTCACTACATCCTAAAAGGCCAAGTTGGTCAAGTAAAGGTTCTAAAAGTCCATTAGTGCTTCATGACATCACTCAGTGGCCCCGTATTCTCTTTGATTGACTCAAAGGCTACCGGTACCCACAAATATGTCACACTAATATAGCTATTTCTTAGACCATGTCGGTATACCCCGCATAGTTTCCACAACGTATTTCTATTTACCTATGAATGTTTCCCAAATCCGGGTAGAGGATTTAAACCCAAACAATAGAACCAAAGTGTAAAGCAAACAAGTCAAGCAAAATAAGCATGTAAAGGTGATATAAAACCCTAAGGTAACCCCACTTTTATAATATCCCCAGCAGAGTCGACAGTTCTGTGATGCGGTGGGAGAACTGACTTGAGGTTTTGCGTTTTGTGTTCGAAAATGTTGCGGTTAGCAAGAGTCGCCACCGGATTTTCTTTTATCCAAAAAGGAAAGGTAAAAAAGCACATGAAATACCTTTGAGATGTTTTCTTGAGTTCGGGGGGTAGATTATGAAAAGGGAAGGTACTAGCACCCTTTTCATCCATGGTTTTCCATGGGCTCTTAGTTACTTGTTTAGATCACTTGATTTGATTTTTCAATTGTTTGAAATGGTGCTTTGTGTGGTTTTGAAAGTATTTTGAAAAGAGGCCACTCGTTTGGGCAATCTTTGTAATGATTCTTGTTCGTAAGAATGTATACAAAGATGTTTTTCTTTTGAAAAATGTTTCAATGTTTGAAAGTTGTTTTTGAAATTGTTTTGAAATGTGTGTGTTTGTTTGAAAATAGCAAGGATTGTTTGAAGTTGATCAAGTAACTATAAGCATTCTACCTACTCAAAAGTCTTTCCTATACATTTTTATTCCTTTGACATTGTTGATTTACCATTGTCTTGGTAAACAACCCTATCTTTGGATGTTAAATGGGACGGGCGTGGGTCATCGTATGACCATGATAACAATGGTGCCAAGTATCTTAGCAAGTTTTTGAGGGACAAAGATCATTTGTTTAGGCAACCTTTTGATATCGTCATCGAGGGACTATGATCTTATTTGTTTGTATTGTTTTGCTAAGATACCTAGCATGCATACCATGGCCATTTAAATTAGGCAACCAAGTGGGTGAAACCCTAGGGGTGCTTGTGTGCAATGTGTTGTCATTTTACATGCTTTTGTTTTTTTTTGTATTAGGTCATTCTATTTGTTTGATTTTCGTCTTATCATACAAACCCTAATTTTACTAAACATGTATATAATGCGATAAATTGCGTAAAATAAATCTAAGTTATTACAACAATTATTATGGGAGGGGGGATACAAGTTTTTGGATGGGGATATTTGCACAAAATAAAACCCTAAAATACTATTACAACCCAATTGAATATTTGCAAATTAAATAAATAAACAAATATTAAAAATGCAATAAAAATGTAAATATGCAAAAAAAGTCTGGTATTTGTTTTTATGTATGAGCAAATATTTATTAAACCCTAGAAAAAGAGGAAAAATAATATGGTTATTTTTGAAAAGGGGAAACCCTAGTTTTTTGATTTAAAGGAAAATATTGTTTTCTAATATTATTTTTGTACATTTTTTATACAAGTAAATATTAAATAATATTATTAATAAATATTAAAAATTAAAATATGTATGGAAATAATATTTTATGTATATGAATAATAAAAAATAAAATGTATAGTATTTTAAATTATTTACAAGTTAATTAAGAAAATAAAGTTCTATTTATTTGTATAAAATTATTTTTATTTGTGGAAAAAATAATAAAAATAAAATAAAATTGCAAAAAATTAAGAAAATAATTTTTGTGATTTTTTATGGTTCATAAAAACAAATGAAAATAATAAATATAAAAATAAAAAGAAAAATATGAAAAAATAAACAAAATATGCAAGGGGGTGCAAAAGTAATATGGAGGGTGCAAACAGCAAAACCAAAAAGGCCAAATGCAATAAAAAGCCCAAGACAGCTCAGCTTCGTCCCTGTCCTTCAGCTTGCGCGCGTTTCTTCTTCAAATCTGGAACTTGCTCATGCTTGCATAAAATCAAAAACTCATAACACAAAAAATGTAGCTTATGATCTCACGATTCCAGTGATATAAAATTCATGACCTGACTCTAAAAGACCAGAGAGAATTTCAGTGGCCCTAATTCTTGACCTAACTTTTTTCAGCATGTTCAACAATCAAATACTCTTAGCTCAGTTAATATAAATGGAAAGTATGCATATGTACAGCTTCAGCAAGTTAAGGACTACATTTTTGCTTCACAAATCCTGACTTAAGGATGCCTAAATAAAGAGATAGAGATTTGAAAAATACTTTGCTCAGCTGAGTTTGGATATGGCAATATGGGGACTTTGAGTGAGGCCTGAAGATTGTGTGAGCTTCCTTGAAGTTCCCTCAACCTTTTCCAACGCTTAGCTGGTCTTGAGGATGCTTGAAACTCCCTGTAAAAGTCAACCTGCAACCTTCAAAAATGAAAATGGTGATGTCTGAAATAGGTCTCACAGTAACAAGACAAGGGCTTGGATAATTTAAGTAGGATGTATGTAAAGTGTTTGAAGTCTTGAGAGGAAAAAGGCACGAGCCAAAATGGAGTTGGCAAGGATTTTGCAGAAGCTGCCCTGTTTGGGCAGAAAAATGTGTTTTCTGTATTTGGGAAGGTTTGGGATATTTTTCTTTCGTGCTTAGGCTTGTAACAAGTTTGTGAAGTCGTTTAGAATGAGCCAAGTTCACCCTTTTATCAGATGTGCAAGTTCTGATCCCTTTTGCCTCTTTTCTTGCTTTTGAAGAAAGGTTGAAGTGACTATGCCAAAGTGTTGTACTTTCTAATTCTAGGGCTGATGAGAGTTGGTAAGCATTTCCTGATATTTGTGGATATTGCTTGCAACAAAAGATCAGGTCCATGGCTCAAGAATTGTAAAGTTGGAAAAGCATGCTTTATCAAAATGGCATTGTGAACTTTTGGCCATTTATGGAATTATTCTTTGTGCAATGCCTCAAAAGCCAAAACAAAACCATTATCCATTGAGTTAGCATTTAATTATGGAGTGTAGAAGGTATTTAGGACCTGTAATGAAAGGTACAAGCATGCTAGGATCTGATTTTCAACTTGAAGCATTGTAAACATGGCTTGAACAAATGTGACAAATGGCCATTTTCTCTTCTTCGATTCTCCCTAACCACAAATGATCTTGGAGAGTTCTTGGACATTTTGGAAATATTGCAACATGCTCTATAATCCATCTTTGAAATGCATTTTGATATAACTCTTGGAACTAGGTTAAAAATGCCCATGAAGTTGGGTCAAAAACCTGCCTAAATTAGGGCAAATTTTCACTAAGTCTTTTAGTTCATGGACCCTTATTCACAAATTCATAACTTGAGATCCAAGCATCTTTTGAGAAAACTTTGTGAATAAAAGTTGTATATTTTATGGAGGACTACAACTTTCATGTTGGAAGTTTTCTTTGAATCCAATTTCATAATGGTGAAAAAGTTGTGGAAAGTTGGGAAAAAATAAGAAAATTTCCATACTTAGAAATTTTCTAAGTTATGAAAAATTTTCAAATTAGAACCCTAATTTGCAAATTTGATTTTCTTGATCAACAAATTTCATATTTTTACATATCTTGATGATTTATGACCCTTGGCACTTGATTTTGACCAAAAAGTCAAAGTTTGACTTTTCAAGGTACAATTGACTTTTGATCTGTTGACTGCAAAATTCATCTGTCAATCCTATGCATTTGAGATCTTTTGAATTATGTGATTAGGTCAAGATGATGCTATTGAGTCCTTGAAATCATATTTGAACCCAATTGGTCATTGGTTAGGTTAAAAATCGGAAATTGCCCTTTCTCAGTCAAAACCCTAATTTTGACCATTTTGCCCTTTTGATGATTTGATCAAATTTCTTGAGGAGTTGTGGTCCAAACATGATCAAATGGTACATAGGAGCCTAGAATGTTATTTTGAATCAAATTATGAAGTTTGACTGTAAATTGGCCATGGTTGACTTTTTCCCCAATATGGTGTATTTTTAGGCCAATTGTCCAATTGACTGGGCAAAAATGTGATTCAAGGCTTGAAACTTGGTATAAGCAATCTTAGGGGTCCAAGATGGTGTATGAAAGTCCTATGAGGCATTGATGGTCCAAAAATCCTTGTGCAAACTCAAACCCTAATTTCAGGTCATTAGTGCAAGATGAGGTCTTGAGCTGAGTAAACCCTAATCCTGTCTGGAGTCCAAGAAGTCTTGTGAGGAAAAATCTTGATAAATGAGAGGGCAAATTTTGGGGTACAATAACATCCAACAACCAACTGACAAACAATATCGATTGTATCAGATACACAAATCAAATACAAAGGGAATAAAGACATTAATAACCTTCTGACTGCCCGACCATGCTCTGATACCACTAACGTAACACCCATTTCTAACCCCAAGCAAATATTGCATAAATCAGAGTAAAATAGTATGAATAACATCAAAAGGGTGTCACATGTTATTTACAAAAACCAACAAAATAACATAAAATACACATTGTCATAATTGTTGTACCCTAATTTTTAACCCTAAGATCCCTGATCCCTTTGCATGGTTGCAATCACATCAAGATCACAAACCATGGTTATATCCATTCTTATGTGTTTCTCTTCTTGTCACGCAGGGATCACCAAACTTTTTACTTGTGTTGTAATTTTTATATTTTTACTAACGTCTAACCAAAATACAAAAATATATTTGTTTTCCCTTTATTAACTTTTTCAGGAAAAAGTTCAGAATCAAGAATGTCAAACACTAGTTCCTCAACTCGAATGTAATTCATATGAACAAAGTCAAACTTTGGTCAACATTGGTCTTCAATTTTTATCAAATCCCAGTTGATCAAGAGTTTCCAAAGATTTTTGGTTACTTATTGCTCTAGAGGCTCCAAGGTTCATGTGTTTATTTCCATGCCTTCTTTGACAGCTCAAGAATTGAGCCAGAGCTACAACGGTCTAGCCAACAAAACATTTTTGCCACTTTTTCACGGGTGCAATCGATTTCACTAAGGGAGCAACCGATTGCACCCATTATTTTTATGCCAGATTTTGAATTTTTCATAGAGAGCAGTTGATTGCACTCACTAAGCAATCGATTGCACATGGGCGAATTTGGCAAAATAGGGGCAATTTTCAAGTTTGTGGATTTTGGCACCAATTTCATATTTTGAGAATATTCTTGATCACCCAAAAATAACTCCCCTATCTCATCTTAATTAAATTTCATCATACACTCTAATTTGATCACATATGCACCACTTGATTTAATTTTGGCTCCAAAATCAATTACCAGGCCTAATTTTGGCTCCCAAACCAAACTCCAAACCACCACTAATCCCAAGCCTAAACTCTATAAATAGAGACCTCATTTCATTCATTTCACAAGCTTTTGATAGCCAAAATCACCTTACAAAAATCTCTCTCAATTCTCTTCCAACACCAAATTCACTCAAGGCTCTTCTTCCATAAAATTTAGTAAGCTTTTCATTGAAGCTTACCAACCTTTGAGCTAAAGCTCCATCCAAACAATTTCTCCTCATCAATTTAGTAGATCAAAGCTTTGGAAAGTGATTCTTGGAGCTGATTTGAATCAAGTTTGGAAGTTGATTGATCATGTGTTAAGTCTACCCTTTGGTAAGTGATATCTTCATCTTTCATGATGTGATCTCTTGTTGATCTTTGTTGTATGGTCTATTAAACTACATCTTGTGATTTCATTGGTGTTATTTTTTCAAAATTTTATGGAATTTTCGTGCACAATTGAATCTATGATTATAAGGTGTTTGATAAAAACTTTTGATCAAGGATTTACTCATTTAAAATGCTGATTTTCTGTTTTGCTCAGTGAGCAATCAATTGCATACAATCGATTGCACAGTGTAAATTTTCTGCTAGATTTTCATTTCGCTTAGTGAGCAATCGATTGCTCCCAGTGTGCAATCGATTGCACAGAAAATAGAATGCAAATTTCGCCTCATTTGGGAATTTTTTTGACTCTTTTCTTTGGATCTTGGCTTTGGATTGCAATTTTAAATATCCAATTTCTCGTCAAATTCAATGGACTTAGGGTGTATAAGAAATTAGATAAACATTCATTAGTTCAAATCTATCTTAAAGGGAATTATTCAATTCATTTTTGGTGCTTTGAATTAGTGATATGTTTTGTACCTTAATCCATCAATTATGAGTGATTGAACTTGAAGATGATAGAATTTTGAGGATGTGATCCAATGTGGTTTTACTCTCCCTCTCCCCTTTCTTTTTTATTTTGGTTGATGAAAAATCTTCAACATCATTGGAACTTTTGATGAGTTCTTGATGAAGATGAGACCACTCCTTCTTTTCTTTTTGTGTGGCATTACTTTTGGATAATGATCTACATATCATTTCTATAGCATGTATTAACACAAAAATTATTGGCCGGCCTCATAGATGCGATCTTTTTTTAAGTCCATCTACAATTGCTTAACATAGACCAAAATTTGTCCCAATTCAGAAATAATCATCCTATCTCATTCTTCTTTTCCAATTTGAATGAGTTCTTAGTGGTCTAAGCTCTATGCTTGTATACCCAAGTTTGATTAAGTGTTGAGCTATGGCCAATAAATTTGAGGCTCATTGTGTGGAGGTTTTGATTCTATCAATCCTCTAATGAGTCTTCATAACCTTTGACCCAGGCTCAAGCCTCAAATCATCGTGTATCATGTCATTTGTTTCACTAATTACTAACTATTGACCACTAACTTCTAACTTTAATTTCATGCTCTTTACTTTATGCTCTTTATTTTCTTATGCTATTATCTTTATCATTCATTATCATGTTTATGTTTATGCAATTTTCCTTTTGTCCATTTGGACATTTATTTTATTGCAATTTTTTTCATTTTCCATTTGGACCTTTTTTATTTTTCTTTTAAGACACTAATAATTAACTTGAACATTAAAAGACTTAAGTATCTCTTTGGACTATTAGTTACTATCCTATGCTTGGAGTATGGATTTTGGACTTAGGATTAGAAAAATTGTTACTTTGAGACCTTGAGACCTTTGAGGCCCGTGGAATTCCTCCGTATACAGTCCCTACTCTTCTCAATTTTTGTCTGAAGTCCTTGAAGTTTACTTCAAGGCATTGGTTTGAACTATTTATACGCAGGTGTTACTTTGAACTCAAAGAGTGAATTTTGAAGCAAAAATCCAATGATGAAGAGTTTTCTCAAGCCTTGAAGCTTCAAATGCTTAACTTGTTGGTATGGTGTGATCCCCTTGGTTTCCTTATGTTTAAAAGTCCAAATAATGGGAATGCTATGTTGACTAAAATATGTCAAACATTGTCTTCTTGTTGGTTAAATCCTTTTTTCCTTAGCTTTTACTTTATGCTTTAGGTTAGTACCTTCATCTCATCCCATCTTCTTAAATTTTCAAATCTTCTCCCTCCTTTTCAAAATCTTCTTCTTTTAACTTGGTCTTTAAACCTTGGTTTTTCTAAAAGTTTTTCTCAAGCGAACTTGGACTTATGTCCATGCATTTCCTTTTCTAAACTAATTTTGTTAAATCAAACTTTCGTGCCTTTTATGATTTTTCTTTAAAACCTTTTTAAGATTAGACATGAGTCATATCTATGGTTAAGAAGTGATTCTCCTATCCCTACAATATTGATTGATAAGATGTTGAATATTTGTAATTAAAGGAGTATGTGGCATACTTGATGATTAATTCCAAGTGTTTGAGCCCTTCCTTTAGTTGAAAAGATCCATCTATCTCATGTTTTTAGTGGATCTAGTTTAGTTTTCTCCTTAAGATGATAAAATGTCTCTTCTTTTTCCTTTTGGCTCCTTGTTCTTAAAACCTTTTTTTAGGATTAAATATTATTCATAATAAGGAAGATATCAACTTACTATCCCCATTTTGTAAAAAAAGTGGTGGTGTGGCTTGTGCATTTAAGAATGTTATATGACATACTTGATGATTAATTCCAAGCTGGAGCCCTATTTTTATTATGATACAAGACCCATGTTTTGTACTCATGTGGTGGCTTAGATATTGATACTTCCGTAAGATGACAAAGTATGTCTTCTTTTCCTTAAAAAAATTCCTTCTTTACACAAAAAAAAACAACAACATTTATTCTTTTACACAGATTTAACAAATGGTTCCCGTAGAGTACCACATATGCTAACACCTTCCTATTTCATAACCAATCCCCGTACTTGGATCTATGTTTTTTATTAGTTTTTGTTTTAAAAACTTCTGTTGGTTTTATTTCGCTCTTTTCCTATTCCTTTGGAAACAATAAAGCGAGGTGGCAACTTTCACTGTATGAGTTGAGTTAATCAATAGTTCAATCTCATTTTTCACCGCTATAAAAAAATCGAAGAATTCACTGGGGATCACTCAATATCCTTAAGATGGTTAAGCCTATTTTGGTTTATCTGTGTATATTAATATTATATTGTTATTGTTTTATTTTCTATTTACTTGTGTTTTTGGGTTTTTATTTGGTGATATTTGGATGATGGAAAAAGTTTTATACCCGAACTCAAGAAACACATAAGATAGGATGGTGGTATGATCAATAGTTGCTTGTCGGAAGTAGGTCTGACATGTGTAGCATATGATGTAACCCCGCTCAGTGGAGGTCTCCTTGAGGGTAGTATTTGCTAAACAAGCCAGTTGTGAAAGCATTTCTACTTTCGACCTGAGAACTCGTGAAGCTGAGATTGCTTTAGAACCCTTTAACCCATGTTAGCCTCTTATTTATGGTGCAAAGACAATTTAGGAGCTAATCTTGGATTTGTTGTCATGCGAGACCGTACTCAGACGAGTTTTTCTTGAGAATATTATTGGACCATGAGCAAGTCATGTAATCCGGTAACATCCGAAGGAAGATCGAGGACTCTGAGTATCTTAGAACCTTGTTCTACAGGTATAATAAATCCTTAGTACTCTCCTTGTGGGTGGTTCTTACCCTTAACCCCATGCTCGTGACGTCGAACCTTTGAACCTTATGTGTTATCTTGTTTGTGGTTGTTGCATAATCATGCATTCATGCATCCATGAAATCCCTTTTCACTTGGTTTTCAAGAAAATTAGAGGTATTACTTTGTGCACATTATGGGTATCATCATTATGGATTTTGGAAGAAGGAATACTAAGAAGTACACCTTCAGGACTCCTGAGTTACAAAAGTTGAGATATTTAGGGTCTAAAGTATTTGATCCTGAAAGTTTCCGAGAGCATCATGGAAATTTGTTGTTTATTCTTAACACTACTATTAAAAATGGCATTCTAGAAAATCTTGTTCAGTTTTATGATTCGGTGTACCATTGCTTCACTTTTCCGGATTATTAGCTTGTCCCCACTTTGGAGGAGTATTCTTATTGGATGGACTTACTAGTGTTGAACAAAGTTTCTTTTACTGGTTTAGAGAAGATTACCTTTGGTTATGGAAAGAGCTCTTCATTTGGAGACTTATGTTATAAAAGCCAACTTTATTGAGAAAAAGATACCTAAAGGGGTTACTAAAGGGTTTGAATCTAAGTTCTTTTTGGAAAGAGCACATTACTATGCCAAGGCTAACAGTATGGGTCTTGTTGAGGATATTCTTGCCTTACTCATCCATGTTCTTGTATTGTTCCCTGACATTAATAATTTTGTTGATGTTAATGCCATCCAGATTTTCTTGAGTGGTAATCCAGTACCTACTTTACTTGGTGATACTTATCTTTCCATTCATCCTAGAACCAAGAAAGAAGGAGGAGTTATCTCTTGTTTTGCATCCTTGCTATATAGGTGGTTTATTTCGCACCTACCAAAATCTAAAAACTTCCAAGACAATCCATAGAAGCTTATGTGGTCTGTAACACCTCATTTTCCCATCATAAAAATAATAATATAAATCATGAAAAACACATTAGAGTCCACAATGGGATGTCACATAATTCAAATTCTCATAAATTTCAAAACACTTTGTATGCTTCATTTTTTCAAATAGTCAATTTGGCAGCAGAATAATCAACTTAGTTCAGTTTCATGGCATTCTCACCTCATCAACAAATAAAACTCCACGATATATGGTCCATCATAAGTGTAGAATGAGATACGTAACAAATGAAATCATGCAAAACATAATAAAAATCCCCAAATCTCGTGTTACGTATCACAATGACTCCTAAGACTCGATCTGGTAATATCTCTTTAAGCACTACTCGGGCACCTAATTATATGTACTCCCGAAGAGCACAAACACAATAACACAAAAGGCGTGAGAATTTAATTCAATAACCATATGGTGAATAATGCATGCTAAGGAGTAGTAATTCACACAAGACTTCATAAAATAATCATCATTCACATTATACAACATCAATTCATCATCAATGCAATGAAATGAGACCTACATCAACTTAATGCATGTTGCACTGACAAGGCATAAGCCCCCAACATAGTGCAAATTGGGCAACACCAGAGCATAAGCCCTCAACACAATGCTATTCCAGGCCAACAATAGAGCATAAGCCATCACCAATGAATGCATGCAACACCAACAGTACAACAACGTAAATATACAACTACAAGGTATAAGCCTATAACATCTTGCCAATAAAAGGCCACCAACAGAGCATAATCCCTCACCATACATGCAACGATAGCAATATCAAGTAGTAACAACATACTTACATACATCCAACAATACAACATCATCACATCACTCTTCATCAAACATTACAACAACTTTCCCACAACATAGTGTCATAGTATCACAATCCACTACACATATTATCAATCCATCATGAACAATCAACAACAACAACATTACATATCATAACACCACAATATCACAACATTGTATCATAGCGTCACAACAACTAAGCACGTTAGCAATTACTCATGTATATTCAATAATAACCACACTACAACAACATAACATCATAATATCATAACGAGTAAACATGTTATTAATTTATCACGTATATTCGACAACAAAAACATTTACAACAACATAACATCATAAGAAATTCATTCACATGTCCTTCGTACAACAACCACGTGTTAGGTCACCTCACTCAACATCAACACCATTACAAAATTCCCACCAAGTTATGTGTTTTAACACAATTCCCATTATTATAATCCTTCCTATATCCATCTAAGTCATACTAGTCTTTATGGATCAAGGAAATTACACCGCACGCGAAAACGAGAAAGGAACCGCGAAAACAGAATTTTTTTACTCATTCATCCGCCCCTACGTCCTAGTACCCACAATTTATCATAGCACACATATCATCCAAACTTATCTCATAAAAATCTAATCCTATCTTATCCTAGGTAGTGGAAGTAAACATTCGTTTACTCGTTTTATCCCAGTGACACCCTGCGTTGCCCGACAACGCTGCCTTTATGTCACTCTTCACCCGGCGATGCTAGATGTGACGCACTCAAGAGGCTAACTCCAACTCTTCCTCCCTTCGCCCCCATCTTCGCCTGGCGAAAGCTCCATCTCCTGATGACACTCCCTGCATCGCCCGACGATCATGTGCAATCAAGATTTTCATGCTGCAATCTCAGCATTGCATCAGTCTAATTCTCATGCGATTTTACCACATTACAGGTCCTAAAACATTATCTAAGCACATGGTTTCATCACCTATTAATATGTTAGGATACACCACTGCCTACACACCAATTATAGGCCATTATTCATCATCAAATCTCCAATTTCCTATCTTCATAACCTATTATTTCTAGATTGGGGTTTTACGGAACAATCATCATAACAACGACAATAATCATCAACAACAATCACAACATAAACATCACAACATAAACATCATAATTTCATATATAATCACATGCAACAACATCAAAATCAATTAACAAAGGAATCATACATTAATCATACAAAACCTAAGAGGGAAAGGAACCCTCATTATCCTCTCATGTTATAATCACCAATTATAGAACCATTCACCCTCTTACCTTAGTTTAGAGCTTTGAACCTTCAACAATGGTGAAATCTCTTTTGTCTTAGCTTCTCTTCTCTTCTCTTCTTTTCACGTGAGAATAGTTTCTCCCAATTCTCTTTCTATCACTTCCATAAAAATATGTTTTATTATCATCATTTAATAATAGGAAATAATAATAATAATAATAGTAATATTAGTAATTCACCATAATATTAATAATAATATTATTAGTGGTAACTATACCATATTTCTAATAATATTTTTATTAATAATAATAGTAATATTTCATCATTCACCAATATTATCATCATTATATTATTCACAACTTACTCCAATTATCGAATTATACTAAGTTCTCACACCTCCTTAGTCAAACCAACATAGCTTCACAATTCCAATTGTCAATCTATCGACTCTATTGTTAAGGTGTTTATCTAAGGCAGATCAATAAGGGATTGAGTTCAGTACAGGGAAATAAAAGTGAATAAAATTAAAGAGATAAAACAAATAGGATCAAATGTAAATCACGAGATCAGACAATGTCCTAGCATGCATGTATAGTATTTACTTTTTGGGCAATATTTTCCATTTATAGCAAAGAACTGTTTAACAAGAACTTGTAGCTTTCGCATAATAAGAACCGAGTTTACTCTTTAAATTAAATTCCTTTATTGTCACT
Organism: Vicia faba; assembly: GCA_948472305.1. NCBI lineage: Eukaryota > Viridiplantae > Streptophyta > Magnoliopsida > Fabales > Fabaceae > Vicia > Vicia faba. The sequence continues at coordinate 1,478,297,434 of OX451739.1, read as the reverse complement.
TATAAAGGGTGCCTAACGCGTTAAAGAAGTAAACATATTTTTAAGAAACAAGTTATTTTGACTTAGTGAAAAAGTGTTTTAATTTGGAAAACTTAACTTAAAGAGATCCTTGGCTTTTCACCAAGAATCAGATTTTAATCCCACAAACGCGTCCGCAAATAGTTTCAAAATCGTTTTCTAAAATTTTATCAAGTAATCCTACTTAACCAAACGAACTTCTTTCGCTCTTTTCGTTTGGTCAAGAACTAATTTGGCTTAATCTCGAGTGTGGACGACTTTCGATCTTACCCATAAACTTTTAAACACATTTAAACCAGTATTAAAAAGCTAAAACATCCCAAAGGTATTTCTATTAGCATGGCATACAGAACATAGTTATGATTCGATCCTTACATTCTAACCCTAATAAATTTAGCTAGACATGGTAAGCATTTAAAGTCTATAAAACATGTAGACTATGATAAGAGAGTTTAAAGTCTATAAAACGTGTAGACTATGGTAAGAGCATTTAGAGTCTATAAAACGTGTAGACTATGGTAAGAGCATTTAGAGTCTATAAAACGTGTAGACTATGGTAAGAGCATTTAAAGTCTATAAAACTTGTAGACTATGGTAAGAGCATTTAGAGTCTATAAAATGTGTAGACTATGGTAAGAGCATAAAATAAATGAAAGCAATTCAATTAGAACCTTGCTCCAATCGGAGGCTTGAATTTGATACAAGTCGTGGAAATGTAAAAGATAGTATGATAAACTTCAACCAAAGTGCTCCAAACTTGAATACAATCTCGCACACTCAAGTGTGATAACTTCCCGATGTGAGAAGATTATCACTTTACAAAGTAGTAATATATGCCTAAGCAGTAACTTGTCTGGATCTAAGTTTGCATCTAAGTTTGGATTAAAACGAAAATGAAATGAACTTGCTATTTATAGAAGATTCTGAAATTCTGCAAAGACGAGCATGCCCCTCAACTCCTTCTGAGCGAGAAATGGTTTGTGAAGGCTGCGGGCGCGGCCACCCTCCCCGCGGGCGCGGTGAGTGAAAATGGAGAGATCGTGGGAACATGGTAGTTGGCCCCTGGGTGAAAGTGCGCCATGTCAGTGCGTTCCCTGTAGCCGGCGCGGAGCTGGACGCCATGTGTGTATTTTCTTGGAAAAACCCTATTTTTCTGGCGTTTTCGCTCGTTTCTTTTCTGAAGGCTCTGAAAGGACATGTGACCTGAAAACAAAGGAAACAAGGGCATAATACTATAAAACCAATAATAAAACTAAGGAAAACATGTGATATTCTAGTCAAAAATATAGTGCGATTCAGTGTTATCAAATTCTCCCACACTTAAACCTTTGCTTGTCCTCAAGCAAAACTCTCAGAAGTAGTAAGAGGGATACAAGTGTTTTTTCTAGTTATCGAGCTAAAGCAGTAAGGTTCAAGTGAGAGTGTGTTCGACGGGTACCAACTATTTGAACTAAAAAAAACCCGAAGTGACACTTTACCGCAGAATGCAGACATAAACCTTATTCCTACAGAAGTCAACTCCTATTACTCCCACTATGCTAAGACTTGTCTTCTAGGTAAGGTCCTTTTCATTCAGGTGTAATCACATTAAGCCCGTTTTGCGTACATACTCATAGTATAGTGACCGGTTAGTGATTCTGATCTTTGCAATGGGATTCTGGTACAAGAATTGGTGTAATCCGGTTATTAGCCAATTATAATTGTGGGGATCAGATCGTAATCTGCCCTACCGAGTTCAGCACCAGATACCTCTGAACCAGCCATAATGGGTAATGCCTTTTATTATTATTTTTCACTTTTTATTTTTTTTGTGGATGTTCGCGACCAGTGGAATTAAATGATCGTGTGAGGATCACCCAATTCATGGTCGTAACCATACATTTTTGCTTATATATATATATATATATATATATATATATATATATATATATATATATATATATATATATATATATATATATATATATATATATATATATATATTATTTTTCAAGGCAAAAAGATCATTCACTTATTTTCATCGATCCTACACGTAGCGCATGCTTAGGCCGGAGCCGACTACGAGAATAAACTACTTAGGACCCGTTTTGTAAAATTAAAATCATAGCATGGGGAGAAGACGGAATTAACTCTAATATTTACAAGGTCTATGGTGTAAAATACGATGTTGATTTTTTCAAAAAGGGTACCTAAGACTAATCACACTCTATCCTAAACCTAAAAACTTTACTTATGGCTCATAAAACTAACTAAAAACATGTTGTAATCATTTTTAGCCAAAAAAATTCTCAAGGCTAGGAAGTGGTGGAGAACTTAAGGATACACTACGCAAAATGACTCATCAATCACATGTATTTTATTTAACGGCTAAACTACTAAAAGGGGAATAACTAAAAGATACTGAAAAAAATAAAGTACTAAAAAGGGAAATAACGGAAAAAGAAATAATAGAAAGGAGATAAAAGCGATAAAATGCTCCTCCCACACTTGAATTGGACATTGTCCCCAATGTTCCAAAACAAGTCTAGGTATGAGGTACCTGGTAAAACTAGTGAGGTCCACTAGTACCCTCTCCATCCTGAGGTGAACGTCCGGAACGACGGCTATGACTACGGCGGTGGCGATCTCTATCGAGGCTAAACTGTGCCATGCGTTCAGTAAGAGCAGCATTTGCAGCTTGTAGCTCCCTAGTCCGACCAATCAATGTGCCTTGTGTGGCCTCCATTAATTGGAAGTGAGTAGCGAAGCTAGTCTGCTGACGGTGTTGCTAGTTCTGGAAAGCCAATTAACTTTCCATGATGGTAGTCAGAGAGCGGGCATTTTGAATTTGAGACGCCTGCATGAAAGCCATGTTGTCGGCAACCTGTTGCTGGATCGTAGAAAGGAGGGCATCACGCCTCTCCTCTCTAGCCATATGCTCTCTCTACATGTCTTCAGTGACATGGAAGCTCGGGACGGTACCTACAGGAGGGTTAGAAGAAGATGGTGCAATGTGTGATGGTGTAAATCGAGGAGGTGACTCTGTTTGAAAGTCATACTCGTCATCAGTGTTATTCCCCTCCTCTAAATGAACATTCGGAGGTAACGGACCAGTGAAAGCGGGAGCGCTTAAATCATAGGTCCAGTTACGCTCCAATCTAACGTCAGTGCGACGGGTAAAGGGGAGGACAACACTTGGTACAACAGCATTACTAATCATAAGGTAATAGCCACCTTCCCTTCTCGCTTTGCAGAGGCGCATATCTTTCAAATATTTCAGGCCTGCAGTACGAGGAGGAAGTTGCTCTAAAGTAGCAAGCTCGGTGGCCAAGCCAAGGGCACGAGCGATAGTAGTAACCAGGCCACCAAAAGAAATCGGTGCCCCCTTTTTACGGACATAGCTCATGTGAGCAATCATAAAGGGCACTGGGTTAATTTTGGTGTCGGTGAGGCATGCTTGCATAATAATTAACTCTTTAGCATTCACCTTGTTCGGGTTTTCCCGAGCAAAGATGGTGGATGCTAAAAGGCATCGGAAGACACGGATGGCCGGATTATGGACACTCGAGGCTAGCAGGCCATAAAAAGAATTTGCTTCTTGGTTTGTAAGTTTTTTCCAGAAAGCATAGCCAGCGGTTGTCCATTCCGTATCCAAGGGTGCTTCACAAATAGCACCTTCCCTAAAAGGCATCCCTAACAACTCAGCTAAACCGTCGGTGGAGTAACTATATTCACGGTTAAACATTCTAAATTGTACCCCACCTACGGTACTAGCAGTGTTAGGTGTGACATTATAAATAAGTGAACTTAAAAACTCATATGTCAACCTTGGGTAGGTAGGTTCTTTTGCAGAGAAAATATTATGCATGCCTATTTTATCTAATAAATGAAAACACTATGATAAATACCTGTGTAGAGACAGTCTTCGTTAATATACCTGGTTGAGTAAATTGCCGTAGACTGTAGGTTTTCGAGCAGCTTCCTTTGTGTGGATCCCGGTTTGCCGTTTCGAAGAACATACCCATTGAAGTCCATTTTGATTGTTTTGAACGATTTGGAGAAAGGAAAATAGTATGGTGGAGGTGAAAGAACAAGATTAAGTTCTGACCTATCCCAAGTGTTTTGATGATAACTAAATTATATTTAAGATAATTTATGCTCTAGTGAATGTGTTTTTGAATATCTTAGTTAAATGTTCTGACAAGAAACATTCCAAAGTGCTAAGCAAAGATTATGAAGAATTTCTTTTACATAAGAACCTTTTATTCAAACGCATCTGCTGACTCTGGTAAGAACACTCATTTGTTAAATGTATCTTCTAACTTCTAGCAGGCTTCTTGATTCTGAAGATAACTTGAAAGCAAGCGATGTTCAAAGATCTTAGCAAGCAACACTCTGACCAGAAGTTGAATAAAGCATGTTCTGAGTTAAAGCAAATACTGAAACAACGTCTTAATCAACGTGTCTTGTCAAAGAAAAGGAAACACTTTCTTACATTCTGACGTTTGCTAATTAATGCAAAGACGGCTGAAAACACTCAAGTGCCTACAACTAGTTTCTTGGAGAATGGAATTTTGCAAGGATACACGCAAACCATTTAATGCTCTCCATTTCCTCTGAAGGCAGCAACGGTCTTATTTTTCCTACTATAAGTAGAAGGACATTTATTGCAAGCTAAGAAGATTTGAAAAAACAAGAAACTACGTGAAATATTCAAAAGCTTACAAACTCATAGTTCTTACATTATTGTGTATTACATTCTAAGAAAAATCACAGTTGTGATATAGCTTGATTAGAAGCAAACTCTATTTCAATTATCTGTAAATATTATACTTCTGTATTTGTTCCTTGAGAGACCAAGTTTGTTCAGATTTCTCAAGCAGACTAGGACTAGATTTAAGTCTTAGTGGTGTTAGTCACTTGTAAGTTTACTTGTGAATTGTTAGTCACAACAGTTGTTGTATGATTGTAATCAGTTGATTATAGTGGATTAAGTCCTTGTTGAGAAAGGCGAAATCACCTTGACGGGTGGACTGGAGTAGTTTGAGTTCAAACGAACCAGGATAAAAATAATTGTGTTATTCCATTACTGTTTTGAGCTTTGTATTGAAAGAACGAAAATAGTCAATTATTCAACCCCCCCCCCCCCCCTTCTAAGTGTTTACTTACCCCTTCAGGAGGAAGAAATTAATGATTTTTTATAGATTTGGAAGGATTATAGTGGGAAAAGAAATGTAATAGAGAATTAGTTGAAGTGGAGAAATTATGGAAGGTAAGGTATGAAAATGTGGGTAAAATGAGGAGGAAAATGGGGTTTAAATAGGAAAAAATGGAGTAAATGGTGAGTTTTCCGAAAAGTAGCCATTTTTTTACCGTTGGAGGTCCGCGGGCGCGGCCTGTTGAATTTCTAGCTGGGCCGGATTTTGTTCTTTGGGCAATTGGACTTCAAAAATGGTGGCTTGCTCTTGTCACTTGGGGTGTACCTAGCGTTTTAAGGTGAAAATATATTTTTTTTTGTAAAATATATGTGTATATCATACACATACATTTTATTTTCTACTTTTTACAAAATAAAATAAAATAAGTTAAGAGAAAATAAAATAAACACACAATATATATATATATATATATATATATATATATATATATATATATATATATATATATATATATATATATATATATATATATATATATATATATATATATAAGTGAGTACGAAGTGCAACTGAACTGAAAAACAGAAAAAGTAAGTCTGAGAAATAAAATAAAAATAGTATAATAATAATAATAACAATGGTGGACGTCTCATGATCAGATATCAGCAAAGTCACGTCCTCGCAGCTCAGCCACCTGGCGTCTGAGCTCAATAATCTCGTGTGTCAAATCGTCGATCTCGCCAGCATATGTGGAACTATCTAGCGCTACCTGTAGGATGAGATCAGCCACCTCCTGGAAGAGTGTAGCCATCTCACTCTCATGGCTGCCATCTGCGCTTTCATGTCGGGCTCCTGTAAGGTTAAGTTATTAGTATAAATAACGGTATGCTCAACCTCAGGTGTAGGCGTGTACTCTGGGGTAGGATTCTCTGTAACTGGATCCTCAATGATCGGGTCGTCTGACTCTGGCTCTGACTCTGGTGATCACTCTGGCTCTGGCTCTGGTGAATACTATGGCTCTGGCTGGTCAGTGAACTCTATAACTGCCTCGCCCCAACCCTCTAAAGTGTAGTTCCAGTTTGCTCGGTTGGAGATGCAGGTCATCTGTGGATCAGGCAGGGTGAAATAGTAGACAGTCTGACCGTCAATAAGGAGCATGTAATGATATGGATGAAAAGAAGCTCGGCGCATAAGGCCATGGTCTAAGCAGAAGCCAATGTTGATGCGTGTACTACCACAGTATAGTGTCAGGCGGAGTAACTGGCTATCCAAGCCCAGAGCAGATGCAATCAGCGTCACATTCCCACCAGCATGCAAGTATCCCTCAGAGGATAACGCAGCCATATCTAGACTTTCTATCAAGAAAGCTCCACTCGCAATGGGACGCGACTGACTAGCGCAGTATAAAAATAGTATCTCCTCTGCAGTCACTAAATGATCGCAATAGCTCCTCCTGAAGAAGGTATGACAAAGAATCATCTCAAAGTACCTGAAAGCTGGGTTATGAATCCTCTTAGGCAGTTGCTCAGATGGGTCGAGGCTGCCCCCGTCGGTAATAGCTCTCCAGAATCTGTCTATATCACTGCTCATGAAATACCCTAGAGGAAGCTCAGGGATGGCAGTAAGTGCAGTCTCGAATCCAAGCAGATCTCCAAACTATCTGAAAGTAAAAGCATACTCTGCTCCGAACATGCGAAAACTAATCCGCCCACGGTCCTCTCTGGTCCCAACATACGGCTCATACTCTAGTGAGCTGAGGAACTCCAAGGTGAGGTTCCTGTAGGTCACGTGGATCTCGTCAGCATATGCATCCCAACTGACCTGATGGCACAGATAACAGACACTGACCTCAATGCCTAGTGCATCCATGCAAGCAGAATCAGTGTATCTAGTCGGAAGCATCGGTCGAGCAGACAGTATAGAAAATCGCTCCATCTGAGCGTCGTCTCTGAAGATGACATCGAGTCCATCAACGAAATCCATCTGAAAAAGGTGATATAAGAGCACTTGGTCGTGAAAAACATAGATGAGTCAGTCCAAAATTACAATTTTAATTACGTAAAAGAAAAATTAAAATTAAAAAATAAAGAAAAAAGATCGTGGGTTGCCTCCCACGCAGCGCTTTGTTTAACGTCGTTAGCTTGACGATAAGATCTCACTTTTCAAGTTGGGATTGGTGGGTCTATCAGATTCTGATTAGAGTAATCAATAGGCAGGTCACCTCCTCTATACAACTTCAGTCGTTGTGCATTTACCACGAAAGGAGCGCTTGAGTTATTCTTGATTTCTACAGCTCCTGATACTAACACTTTTGATACCTCGAACGTACCTGTCCATCTTGAACGTAGCTTGCCAGGAAAAAGTCGTAATCTGGAATTAAACAGAAGAACAGGATCGCCTACATTGAATTCTTTCTTAGTAATTTTCTTGTTGTGCCATATCTTTGTTCTTTCTTTATAGATGATGGCATTCTCATAAGCATTTAGGCGGAGTTCTTCTAACTTATGAATGTCCAGAATTCGTTTCTCTCCAGCTTTTAGGTAGTCTAAATTCAAGGATTTTATAGCCCAATAGGCTTTGTGTTCTAACTCGAAAGGTAAGTGGCAGGATTTTCCATAGACCAATTGATATGGGGTAGTTCTAATAGGGGTTTTGTAAGCTGTTCTATAGGCCAAAAGTGCATCTTTCAGCTTTCCGGACCAATCCTTTCTGGATATTGACACGGTTTTTTCTAGGATTTTCTTGATTTCCCTATTCGATACCTCCACTTGGCCACTGGTTTGAGGGTGATATGGTGTTGTTACTCTATGTTTGACTCCGTATTTGTTTAAAAGTTTATTGAATATCTTGGATATAAAGTGCGATCCTCCATCACTTATGACTAGACGGGGTGTTCCAAATCTATGGAATATGATGTTCTTGAACAATTTGATCACTAATCTCATGTCGTTTGTGGGTGCCGCTATTGCTTCTATCCACTTGGACACATAGTCAACTGCCATAAGAATATATTTATTTCCCATTGATGATGGAAAAGGCCCCATGAAATCTATACCCCATACGTCAAAGAGTTTTACCTCTTGAATATTTCTTAATGGCATTTCGTCACGCCTTAAAATGTTCCCAGTGCGTTGACACCGATCACACTTGGTGACGTAAGTGTGGACATCTCGCCATAAAGTTGGCCAATAAAGGCCTGCTTGAAAGATTTTGGCACATGTCTTTGATGTGATTGTGTGTCCATCATAAGGCGCGGCATGACAATGTTTGATGACGCTTTCCACTTCCTCCTCTGGAACACATCGTCTAAAGATGTTGTCTATTTCTTTTTTGAACAAGAGTGGTTCGTCCCAATAAAATCTTTTGATGTCATTGAAGAACTTTTTCTTTTATTGAAAACTTAAGTCTGGGGGTATGATGTCAGCAGCTAGATAGTTCACAATGTCTGCGTACCAAGGTACGTTTCTTATCATTGAGACTTTTTCTGGTTTAAATTCTTTATAGGTTTCAGAGTCATCCTCGCTCATTGTGTTTATCCTAGTTATCAGTTCGTCATAAGTGAAGTGATCGTCTATTGGTATTAGATCTGGTTTCAAATGTTCTAGCCTAGATAGATGATCGGCTACTAAATTCCCAGTGCCTCTCTTATCCTTAATGTCTAAGTCAAATTCTTGTAGTAAGAGAATCCACATGAGCAATCTCGGCTTAGCTTCTTCTTTGTTTAACATATATCAGATTGCTGTGTGATCAATATAAACTACAATCTTAGCTCCTACTAAATAAGATCGGAACTTATCGATTGCGAATACTACAACTAGCAATTCCTTCTCTGTAGTTGTGTAGTTAAGTTGGGCGGTATATAGGGTTCTACTGGCATAGTAAATGACATGTAATTTCTTGTCTTTTCTTTTCCCTAAGACAGCCCCAACTGCATAGTCACTAGCATCACACATGATTTCAAATGGTGTCTCTCAGTCAGGGGGTTGAATGACAGGAGTTGAAATCAATGCTTGTTTTATAATGTTGAAGGCTTTAAGACACTTCTCATTAAAGTCAAATTCAGCATCTTTCATAAGAAGGTTAGTTAAGGGTTTTGTTATTTTGGAGAAGTCTTTTATAAAGCGTCGGTAGAATCCAGCATGTCCTAGAAAACTTCGTACTTCCCTAACGGTTTTAGGTGGGTTGAGGTTCTCTATAACTTCTATTTTGGATTTGTCAACTTCTATCCCTCTCTCGGAGATGATATACCCTAAAACTATTCCTTCGTTGACCATAAAGTGACACTTCTCCCAATTCAACACAAGGTTCACTTCCACACATCTTTCTAAAATTTTCTCAAGGTTCGAGAGACAATTTTTGAAATTGAATCCACATACAGAAAAATCATCCATGAATACTTCCATAATTCCGTCGAGATAGTCCGCGAAAATGGACATCATACAACGTTGGAAGGTGGCAGGTGCATTACAGAGTCCAAAGGGCATCTGCCTATAGGAAAACATTCCGTAAGGACAGGTGAATGTAGTTTTTTCTTGGTCCTCTGGGTGAATAGGGATTTTGAAAAATCCGGAATATCCATCTAGATAACAGAAATACAAATGCCTAGCTAGACGTTCGAGCATCTGATCTATAAATGGAAGTGGGAAATGATCTTTCCTAGTCGCCTTATTTAGCTTTCTGTAATCGATGCACATACGCCATCCTCCTTCTATTCGTTTTGCTACTTTGTCTCCCTTATCATTTTCAACAACCATGATGCCTCCTTTCTTCGGCACCACATGTACAGGACTTACCCACTCACTATCTGATATCTGATATATTATACCATCTTCCAGTAACTTAAGAACTTCTTTCTTAACTACATCACTCATTATAGGATTTATTCTTATCTGATGCTCTCTAGAGGGTTTCGAATTTTCTTCTAGCATGATCTGATGCATGCATATGGACGGGCTTATCCCTTTCAAGTTAGAGATTTTATATCCTAATGCTGAAGGGTATCTTCGCAAGGTATCTAAGAGTTGATTTGTTTCGTTTTGGCCTAGAGTGGCGTTAATTATAACTGGGCGATTCATCTCTTCGTCCAAAAACTCATATCTTAGATTCTTGGGTAGTTCTTTGAGTTCTAGAGATGGCTTTTTAAGACACGGCATAGGATCGGGTGTAAGAGCTAAACATTCAAAGAGGTTGTCATCAATGTAAGGTTCTTTATATCCATCATCCTCTAGAATGGGTGTTGGTGGTAGTTTAATTAAGGATTCATCTTGCTCAAGTTCGTTTACGCATTCATCAATGATGTCGATTGCATAATATGCATCTCCTATCACAGGTGCCATAAGGAATTTAGAGAGGATAAATTCTATCTTTTCATCTCCTACTTCGAAGGTAAGTTTTCCTTTCTTAACATTGATTATAGCTCCGGCGGTTGACAAGAATGGTCTTCCTAAGAGAATCGGGATTTCGTCATCTTCTTTAATATCCATTACCACGAAATCGGTTGGGATATACAACTGACCTATTCTAACTGGTATATCCTCTAATATCCCTGTGGGGTACTTGACAGATCTATCAGCTAGTTATAAATACATTTTGGTTGGTTGTAGTTCTCCTAAGTTTAACCTCTTGCAGACTGCCAAAGGCATTAAGCTTATGCTTGCTCCTAGGTCTAAGAAAGCTTTGTCGATCATATGATTTCCTAGGATGCAAGGAATAGAAAAACTTCCAGGATCTTTGTCCTTTTTTGCAAGTTTATTTTCAGAGATTGAATGACATTCTAGGGGTTTAGGATCATCGAGTCTCTGTTTGTTTGACATCATGTCTTTTAAGAATTTAGCATATGATGGCATTTGGGTAATCGCTTCGGTAAAGGGAATCTCTACATGGAGTTTCTCTATTACTTTGATAAATTTTTGGTATTGGCTTTCTATCTTGGTTTGTTTAAGTCTTTGTGGGTATGGTATTGGAGGTTTATAGGGTGGAGGTGGTGTATAAGTTTTATCTTTCGATTCTTCCACCTGGTTCTGTTGGGTTCTTGGTTCCTCTGGTTTCTCTACTTGGTCCTCAGGTATGCTATCTTTTATTGGTTTTTCGGGTACACACATCGTTGGAAGTTTCGGTCCATCGTAAGCGGTTCCACTTCTTAGAGTGATAGCATTCGCTTGTCCTTTAGGATTAGGTTGAGTTTGTCCAGGGAATTGTCCTCCAGGTGTGGTTTGCGTGGCTTGCGTTTGAGCCACTTGCGAGATCTGAGTCTCGAGCATCTTATGATGGGTCATCATTTGGTCAAACTTAGTTGCTAGTTGTGTTACTAGTTCGTTTGTATGGGCGCTCTGGTTCATAAATTATTTGTTTTGCTGAGTCTGGGTTGTGATAAAAGTATCTAAGGTTTCCCTAAGATTTGGTCTTGGTGGCACAACTTGCATAGGTTGGTTTAATTTTTGAGGTTGAAAACCTTGCGGTCTGGGTGTTCCAGGATGTTGGATTGGATTGTTGTTCTTATAGGAAAAATTCAGGTGATTCCTCCATCCAGGGTTATAGGTGTTCGAGAACGGGTTTCCTTGGGTGTAATTGACTTGTTCTGAGCTAGACTCATTCAACAGGTAACAATCTGAAGTTGGATGTCCTTGGGTTCCATAGAGTTCGCATTCCGAGTGGAGTGCAGCTACTGTGGCAGGGTTTTGGGATATGTTATCTACTCTTAAGGCTAGGGCGTCCATTTTAGCTTGCATCATGTCCGTGCTACTTATCTGATGCACCCCTCCTTGGGTCTCCTTCTTCTCCACTATCGCTCGTTCTGCCCCCCATTGGTAATGGTTTTGGGCCATATCTTCGATCAGGGCACAAGCTTCAGGGTAAGGTTTGTTCATCAGCGCACCACCTGCGGCAGCGTCGATAGACATTTTGGTATTATAATGGAGTCCATTATAGAAGGTGTGAATGATCAACCATTGCTCTAGGCCATGGTGTGGACAAGCTCTTAAAAGGTCTTTATATCTTTCCCAAGCTTCAAATAGAGATTCTCCCTGGTTTTGGGTGAATCTAGTGATCAGGTTTCTAAGAATAGCGGTTTTTCTAGGGGGAAAATACCTGGCAAGGAACACTCTTCTAAGGTCCTCCCAAGTTGTTATCGAATTGGCAGGGAGGGAATCTAACCAATCATGAGCTTTCCCTCATAGATAGAATGGAAACAATCTTAGGTGTATTGCTTCAGATGTGGCACCATTTGCTTTGAGGGTGTCGGCTAATTGGATAAATGCCTTCAAGTGTTGATTCGGGTTCTCGGTAGCGAGACCAACGAATTGGTTTTGTTGAAATAATTGTAATAGCGAGGGTTTTAGTTCGAAGTTGTTAGTTGTTATAGCTGGATTTACTATACTAGAACTAGGTTCATCGTTAGATGGTTGGGCAAATTCCTTAAGCGGTCTTTGATTACGGTCCTCGGCCATAGCTTTCTTTAACTTTCGTATAAAGAGACGGGCTCGAGCGAAATGTTCAGGTTCTACTAAAGGATCTATTAGGTTACCGGTGCTACGATTTCTATGCATCAACCGACTAAACAAGTAGCCTTAGTCTAAACGGGATAACAAAAAGGGTACAAAGTTTGGCAAAGTTGGTCCCCGGCAACGGCGCCAAAAACTTGATGGGCTTTTACTGTATAGTCTAAATTATAACTGCAAGTGCACAGCTTATCGAAGTAATATATAAGATTATCGAACCACAAAGACCAATTGTCAATCTATCGACTCTATTATTAAGGTGTTTATCTAAGGCAGATCAATAAGGATTGAGTTCAGTACAGGGAAATATAAGCAAATAAAATTAAAGAGATAAAACAAACGGGATCAAATGTAAATCACGAGATCAGACATGTCCTAGCATGCAAGTATAGTATTTACTTTTGGGAAATATTTTCCATTTATAGCAAAGAACTGTTTAACAGGAACTTGTAGCTTTCACATACTAAGAACCGAGTTTACTCTTTAAATTAAATTCCTTTATTGTCACTTATAAAGGGTGCCTAACGCGTTAAAGAAGTAAACCTATTTTTAAGAAACAAGTTATTTTGACTTAGTGAAAAAGTGTTTTAATTTGGAAAACTTAACTTAAAGAGATCTTGGCTTTTGACCAAGAATCAGATTTTAATCCCACAAACGCGTCCGCAAATAGTTTCAAAATCATTTTCTAAAATTTTATCAAGTAATCCTACTTAACCAAACGAACTGCTTTCGCTCTTTTCGTTTGGTCAAGAACTAATATGGCTTAATCTCGAGTATGGACGGCTTTCGATCTTACCCATAAAATTTTAAACACATTTAAACCAGTATTAAAAAGCTAAAACATCCCAAAGGTATTTCTATTAGCATGGCATACAGAACATAATTATGATTCGATCCTTACATTCTAACCATAATAAATTTAGCTAGACATGGTAAGCATTTAAAGTCTATAAAACATGTAGACTATGATAAGAGCGTTTAAAGTCTATAAAACGTGTAGACTATGATAAGAGCATTTAGAGTCTATAAAACGTGTAGACTATGGTAAGAGCATTTAGAGTCTATAAAACGTGTAGACTATGGTAAGAGCATTTAAAGTCTATAAAACGTGTAGACTATGGTAAGAGCATTTAGAGTCTATAAAATATGTAGACTATGGTAAGAGCATAAAATAAATGAAAGCAATTAAATTAGAACCTTGCTCCAATCGGAAGCTTGAATCTGATACAAGTCGTGGAAATGTAAAAGATGGTATGATAAACTTCAACCAAAGTGCTCCAAACTTGAATACAATCTCGCACACTCAAATGTGATAACTTCCCGATGTGAGAAGATTATCACTTTACAAAGTAGTAATATATGCCTAAGCAGTAACTTGTCTGGATCTAAGTTTGCATATAAGTTTGGATGAAAACAAAAATGAAATGAACTTGCTATTTATAGAAGATTCTGAAATTCTGCAAAGACGAGCATGCCCCTTAACTCCTTCTGAGCGGGAAATGGTTTGTGAAGGCCGCGGGCGCGGTGAGTGAAAATGAAGAGATCGTGGGAACGTGGCAGTTGGCCCCTGGGTGAAAGTGCGCCATGTCAGCGCGTTCCCTGTAGCCGGTGCGGAGCTGGACGCCATGTGTGTATTTTCTTGGAAAAACCCTATTTTTATGGCGTTTTCGCTCGTTTCTTTTCTGAAGGCTCTGAAAGGACATGTGACCTGAAAACAAAGGAAACAAGGGCATAATACTAGAAAAACAATAATAAAACTAAGGAAAATATGTGATATTCGAGTCAGAAACATAGTGCGATTCGGTGTTATCACCTCACTCATGTTGATATCAACTGGTACAATTATGCTTATGATAAAGGAATGATTATCGATGGTTGTGGTGAATTCTCCAATGTACCTCTTCTTGGTATAAAGGAAGGAATTAACTATAATCCCTCTCTGGATAGTCGACCGTTTGGATATCCAATAAGAGAGAAAAATAAAAATATTTTGTTAGAAAGTATCTTTTACCTTGATGAAGAAGGAGACTTGGGAATGAGTGATAGGATTATGCGCACTTGGCATAGTATTAATGTGAAAGAAAAGGGTCAGTTGGGACAAAAACTTGGTATTGTTTCTGAGTCTTATCTCAAATGGGTGAGAACTAGAGCTTTGGATTTAAAGATGCCTTATTTTCGTCAAGAACCTTTGCCAATGGTGATCAGAGAGCCTACTCCTTATTACATCACTAATGTAGAAGAACTTTAAATTTCTATAGCAAGAGCACGACAAGAGAGGGATGCTTGGAAGAGCAAATATCAGGTTGTCAACTTTGAAAATGAAGAGCTTCAAAAAGATGTTAAAGACAAGCGTGAGTTACTCAACTTCCAAGAGGATTGGCTCATTGAGAAAGACTAAGAAATTCACCGCCAATGTACTTTACTTGAAGAGAGGAAGAAGAAGCGGTCAAAAGATTTATTTTTTTTACACCCAACAGGGTCTCAAGATTCAGAAGACGTTCGAGAAAGATCCTTCCACAGATGGTTGGAAGCTTATTGTTGACATATTGACCCAAGAGAAAGAGGAACTGAAAGCTTATTATGAGCGCAAGATTCAAGATCCCAAGGGGACTACTAAGGATATCTAGACTTAGCTTTCTCTACTTTTGTGTTCAGAATTCCTTTGCTTGTACTTCCAAAAAATTGTAATCCTTTTCTTTCTATCAATAAAATACGAGTTTTTTCAATGTTAGCATGTGATGTTTATACTTTAATATTTTAAGTTCCTTGAAAATTGAGCTCTTAAAAAGAAAAAAACATTAAAATTATCATGCATCATATCGCATTTAGTCTTGCTTTTTGTATGTTTTCTGGAGTCTTATCTTTGTTTCTTACACTTTGTTCAGTCAAGCTGACGCATCAGTACAACATGCGTGCTAATCACAGAAGAAGAATGGAGAATTTTGAACAAGAGAACATGGAATTGAGAGAAGTAGTTACTACTCTCAAAACTGGTATGACACATCTGACAACTCTCGTGGAAGCTCTGGTTGCTACCCAGAATCAAGCCCATACACCTCCTTCTGTAAACACACAAGCTTAGAACCAAATTGTGTCTCAATCTCAAGTCATTATGATTTCATAGGTTGTGTCTACTCCTGTCCAAGTGAATCTTGTCACTGTTGTTGATCCAAGATACCATATGCCTCAATGATATCCTTGGGGGATGCCTGGAAATTTTATTCCCGAAGGATACAATCCAGCTGCTCAAAATCCTCAGTCTGTCATGATTACCGCACCTCATGTGGTTCACATTGTTCCTCATGTTGAAGAACATATTTTCCATGGATCTAAGCCAAGTGAAATTTTGGGTGTGTATGATCGCTTGGATGATTTTCAAGATCAATTTTAAGATATGTATAAAGAGGTGAAATCTCTCTAGGTAAAGAGTTATTTGGTGAAAATATCAGTGATCTTTGTCTTGTTCCAAATGTTCAAGCGCCTATTAAATTCAAGGTTCTAGATTTTGAGAAGTACAAGGGAGATTCTTGCCCATGTAGCCATCTGGTTATGTATGCTAGAAAGATGTCAACCCATACTGATGATCAGCGCCCGCTGATTCATTACTTTCAAGATAGTTTAACCGCTGCCGCACTGAGATAAAACATGGGTTTGAACAATGCTGATATTCATTCTTTCCATGATTTGGGAAAAGAATTTGTGAAACAATAATGGTATAATTTGGAGATGGCCCCTGATCGTGATCAACTTAGAAGTATGTCTCAAAAAGAAAAAAAATCATTTAAAGAGTATGCGCAGAGATGGCGTGAGGTTGCTGCTGAAGTTGTACCTCCCATGGAGGAGAAAGAGATGACTAAAATATTCTTGAAGACTCTCAGCACTTTCTACTTTGAAAAGATGGTGGCTAGCTCTCCTAGTGACTTTTCCGAGATGGTTGGTATGGGAATCTATTTGGAAGAAGCCGTTCGTGAGGGACGAATGATGAAGGATGAAAGTTCTAGCAGTAAGAAGCCTAGTTATGGGTATGCTAAGAAGAAAGAACATGATGCTAATGCTATTTACCGAGGAAGGTCTAAAAGATCTCATTGTGGACACCATCATCATCAACAACAACATGTAGCTTCTGTTGTTAATGATGTTCCAGCCACTGTTTATGTCCAGCCTCAAAGGAACCACCAGCAGTCTAATTAGAGAAGAAATCAAGAACCCAAAGAAGGATCCATTTGATTATATTCCTATGAGTTATACTAAACTATTTCCAGCTTTGATTCAAAAGAACTTGGTACAAACTAGGGCTCCCCCTAAGCTTCCTGATCATATTCCATAGTGGTATAAGGCTAATGCCACTTGTGTTTTCCATCAAGGTGGTGCGGGGCATGATATCGAAAACTGCTATCCTTTGAAATCTGAAGTTCAAAAATTAGTGAAATCTGACATGTTGTCATTCAGAGACATTTTTCCAAATTTGAAACAGAATCTGCTACCCCAAAATGGAAATGCTACTGTGAATATGGTGCAAGGCTTCTCTAGAGAATATAGAGTATGAGATGTACGTTGGATACGAGGATATTTGGTTGATATGCATACTAATATTTATGAACTCAGTCATTATGAGCATAATCATGCTGCTTGTAGAATTTGTATGAGAATTCATCTCGGTTTTCCCATTGTTAGAAGGGATCTTCAATAGTTGCAAAACTAAGGTCTCATTCATATCTACAGAGCAAGAGATGAATATCATGGTGCACAAGTTAATGATGATTCTGAAAGCTATCATATCTTTGACGTGAACCTGATTAGGGGTCCTTTGGTTGAAATGGATGCTAAGTTGTGTGAATTGAAGTATTTTGATCATGACCATTCAGCCTGTTCAATTTGTTCTCATGATCCTAAGGGATGTGAGGTTGTTAGGAATGATATTCAAGACATGTTAAAGGCAGGATCACTCTCAGTTACCAGAAGGATAAAAAGAGTTGTTGACCATGGTGTGAATGTTATAATGCCTTATTTTGAGATGCCTAAGCCTATGGAAATTGAGTATCACTATAAGCCTCATGTGACTCTGCTTATGATCAGTCTACTTGGACTTGTTTCATACAATCCAGATAAGTTGTGTCGTATAAGTACAATGTCACCATCTTAGAAAATGGCAAAGAGGTAGGGATTCAGTTGTTGTCTTCTATAGTCAATATTGCAGAAGCTAGCAGTGTGAACCATAGTGGTCGAGTCTTTACTCAGGAACCTCCGAAAGTTGTAGAAGGAAACAAAAAATTTGGTAAGCAATATGTGGAAGTTAATGTCGAACCCAACCATGTGGAAAGTACGAATGGTGCTGACGAATTATTGAAGATCGTCAAAATGACGGATTATAAAATTGTGGATCAATTGCTTCATACTCCATCAAATACTTCCATCTTGTCCTTGCTACTCAACTCTGCTGCTCATAGGAACTCCCTTACGAAGGTTTTGGATTAAGCTTATGTGGAACATGATGTTACCATTGATCAATTCACAAGCGTGGTTGGTAATATTAATGCTTGTAATAATCTTGGTTTTTGTGATGATGATTTACCTAAGAAGGTAAGAACCACAACTTGGCTTTGCATATTTCTGTGGAATGCCAATGAAAGTCCTTGTCTAATGTGTTAATTGATAATTGTTCATCATTAAATTTTATGTCGAAGAGTACTTTATCAAAGTTTGTGTATCAAGGAACACTGATGAGATATAGTGGTGTTGTGTTGAAAGCTTTCGATGGTTCAAGAAAGTATGTGATTGGTGAGTTTGATCTCTCGATTTGGGTTGCCCACATACGTTCTAGGTCACGTTTCAAGTTATGGATATCACTCCGGCCTATAGTTGCTTATTGGGCCGTCCTTAAATCCATGAAGTCGGTGCTCTCACGTCTACCTTGCATCAAAAGTTGAAGTTCATCAGTAATGGAAAAGTAGATACCATTAATGGAGAACGAGTTGTGTTGGTATCGCATCTTTCATATTTTCATGTTGTCAAAGCTGATGAAGCTGTTGTTGGAACACTGTTCCAAGCTTTGTCCATTGCTACTGACTATAAGAAGAGTGTCGCATCCATTTCTTCATACAAAGATGCTCAACATGTCGTTAAGCAAGGTCCTAGTAAAGTATGGGGATAGGTTATTAATTTACTCGTGAATAAAAATGGAGCTTGTTGTACCCCAAAATTTTCCCTCTCAATTTCTCAAGAATTCTCTCACAAGATCTCAATTGATTCAGACTGCACAAGGTTTCATCAGCTCAAGACACCTCCTTAAGCATTGATGACTCAAAATTAGGGTTTGAATTTGGATAAGGACAATTGTACTTTTAATGCTTCATATTAATTTCATGGATCATTTTGGACTCCCAATATTGCTCATGTCAAGTTTTAAGTTTTGGATCACATTTTTGCTCAATCAATTGATCAGTTGACCTAAAATCAACTGTATTGGAGAAAAAGTCAACTGTGGTCAACTTACAGTCAAACTTCATAATTTTTATCCATATCAACATTTTAAACTCATATATGGAAATTTATCAAGTTTGGATCATAATTCCTCAAGAGATTTGATTAGATCATCAAAGGGGCAAAATGGTCAAACTTAGGGTTTTGAATGAAGAGGATTAATTTTTGACTATTGACCAAATGCATGACTTGTTGATTTGAGACATGATAACGAGGATTAAAATGCATCATTTTGACCTAATGGCATGGCTTAAAACATTCCCCAAAGATCAATTGATTGATAGTTGAAATTCAATCAACTGATGAAAAGTCAAACTTTGACTTTTTGATCAAAATCAAGTTTCAAAAATCATATTTCATCAAGAAATGTCAAATATGAACATTGATCATAAAGAAATCAAAAATTCAAAATTATCTTTGAAAAGTCAAAATTCAAAGACTTAGAAATTTTTCTAAGTGTTGGAAAGTTAACATTTTTTTATGACTTTGTGCCAAATTTTCACCATGATGCAAGATGATTCAAGGGAAACTTCCAACATGAAAGTTGTAGATATTAATGAGATCTAAAACATTGTAGGATATAGATTTTTCTATAAATTCTTGGATTTTAAATTATAAATTCATAAAGACATGTTCATGAAACTTAAACACTTCGTGAAATTTTGCCCTAGTTAGGCATATTTTTGGTATCAACTTCATGGCAACTTTTCACCTAGTTCTAAATTGATTCTTAAAAAATGTCCAACATAAAGGTTGTAGATCATGTTACAAGCTTTCCCAAATTTCCAAGAACTCATTGAGATCATTCTTGATCTAGGAGAATCGAAAATAAGAAGTTATGGTTTCAAACTTGTTTTTCAAGTCATTTTCATGATGAACATTTGATCCAATTCCAAGAAATGTTGCATAATCCTACTTTTCGGGCCCTCTAACTTGTGTATCTATCCTTAATCATAAGATTACACAAGATTTTGAGCTAAGAACCACTTGATTTAAGCTTTGTCCAATACACCTTGCCATTTAAGGAAGAAAGTGACCTCTTCCATTTTGAAAAAGCAAGCTTTATGAAAAGTTAACTTGTCTTGAGCTTTGCACTTGTTCTTTCTGCACACACAACATCTATAAGTCAGAAGCAAGCTTGTTTAAAGTTTAAACACTCTACAATAGCACAGTACAAGCTTTGGGAAGATGTTTGCCATGACTGCCTCAAAAACAAGTAAAGGTGTTACAACTTGATAATTCAAATTCTGACTTGTTGTAGCACACAAGACCTTTTTCTTATAAATACATACACTATTTTCAATCAAAGAAAAGAATGCTCAAGCCCTGAAATACCCTAAAATAGAGAATCACCAAGAACACCTCAAAACTTGTCATTTTTGAGTTTTGAACCCAATCTTCAAATCTACTCGTGCGTTTCTTGGTCTTTTGGTTCCTAAAGCTTCTAAACATCATACATAAACAATCCCAACACCTGTTATCCAACTGTAACTCAATCTTCACCAACCTCCATTTTCAAAAACAGGTCATTGCATCTTGACTTCTCCAGACCATTCCAGCCATCCTCAGCACAAACTAATCATTGCATTAGCTTCCTAGAGGTTCACTGGAGCTAACTCAATCATCACAACACCTTGAAAGGTCCTCTAAATCATTTCACGATTTCCAGTTTTGAAGTTCATTTTTTGAACTTTCAACTCTTCATATAGACATTGTTAGGCTTCCATTTTCAAAGACAAAATGTAGACATCATATCCCTGAAGCTAACCATGTCCATAATTTTCATTTATATTGCCTGAGCTTAGAGAATTTTGAGATTGAAATTTCTGGAAAAATTAGGGTTCTGATTAGGGCCAAAAAAATTCTCATTCATCTTTGATTTATAGTTTTAGTGATTTATATTTATGGAATCGCGATAGAATTTGCTACAACTTTCATGTTTGCATTTTCCATTTTTGTTGAGAAATGAGCAAGATACAGGTTGTCTGGATGGGCGTGAGGTTGAAGATGAAGTTCAAGCCATGGACTTGATTTGTAATATATATATTTATGCTTTTGTTTTATACACCAGATGTATAGCCACCGTAGTGGTAAGGCAACGCGTGTTTATGGTTAAGGGCGTGGGTTTGAGCCCCAACGCTGCTATTTTGCTGATTTTTCCAACATTTTCTCTCTTTTTGTCTCACACAAGCACGCTGGGCCTCCCTGAATGGGCTTGTCTCATTTTATTCATTCCCACCCCCCTTTTCCACTACAACACACAACCCATTTGCATGTTTCTGATTTTCAAACAAAAAATCTTTAATGGGCCAGACCAAAAACTGTTTTCTACAAAAACACCTCAAATCATTTTTACACCTTTTTGACTTTTACTTTATTTTTTATTTATTTATTATTAATATTATTATTATCATAATTTATTTTTATTAACAAAAATCCAAAGAATATCTTTATTTATTTATTTATATACCTAATATACTTATATTTTTAAACTAAAAAAGACAAAAATATTTTCTTAAACAAATTTAATTCTATTATTAAATAAATTAGACTTAGGTAATTTACTCTCTTTTAATTAAAATTAACTTAGAACTTAGGTTTTTTTCTTTTGATTAAATTTTTTTTATCTAGTTTAATTTAATTAAAACTTTTTCACAAACAAAACCCTAAACAACTTATTTTCTTTAATAAATTAATTTATTTTACTAAATCAATTTTAATTTTATTATTTTAGTTAATTATTTTATTTTAAATTAATGAGGTCAAAACTATTTTTCTTAAATAAAATCCATTCCTTGTCCATTTATACTTGTACATTATATTCATTTCATTTTTTGTATACTTATTCAAATTCAATATGGTTGTAATAGATAATTAGGGTTTATTTTCTTGTAATCCCCATTCATAAATATATATATATATATATATACCCTATCCTCAAATGATGTAATAGCGTAGAAAATTTACTTTCCTCGATTTATCGCTTTCATATAAATGCTAGTAATTGGGGTTTGTATGGAAAGATAAAACCAATACTTAGAAAACCCTAATACAAGATAAACTCAAGAATTACAATACAATACACTTGCACACTTTGCACCTCTAGGGTTTACTCCACTTTATTACCTTAAAAATGGCCATGTTACGCATGTGAGACATCTTAGCAAAAGCAATTAAAAATACAAGATCATAGTCCCTCGATGACGCTACGAATGTTGCCTTACAAATGATCTTAGTCCCTTAAGAAAAAAATGCTAAGATATGTCACAACATTGCTATCCATGACTATACAATAATCCATGCCCATCCCTTTACATCCAAAGATAAGGCTACTTACCAATCAATGGTGAGATAGAAATATCAATCTTTTGAGTAGGTAGAACGTTTTTAGTTGCTTGCTCATAATCCATCTTCAAAAACAAACATCTTTTCAAAACACACCAAACACTTTCAAAAACATGAAAAAGTCCATCACTTTGTATACATTCTTATAGAGACAAGAATCATTACAAAGTTTGCCTAAACTAAGGCGCTTTTTAAAAATACTTTCAAAACCATCACAAACACATTTCAAACAAAGAAAATTTCAAAAATTATCTAGCAAGAAACTAAGAGCCTATAGATAACTATGGATGAAAGGGTGCTAACACCTTCCCTTTTCATAACCTACCCCCCGAACTCAAGAAAATATCTCAAAGGTCTTTCCTGTTCTTTTCACCCTTTCCTTATTGGATAAAATAAAAGTTGGTGGCAACTCTTGATATCTGCAACAATTGTGACAAAATGCAAAACACCAAAGTCAGTTCTCCGACCGTGTTACAGAACTGGCGACTCTGCTGGGGAGTATTGAAAAGTGGGGGTACCTTAGAGTTAGATCATATTTACTTGCTTTCATTGTTTGATTTGTTTGCTTTACATTTACAGATCCTTGTTTGGGTTTTAATTAATCCTCTTCCTGGATTTGGGAACACCATTAGGTAAATAACGAAGATTATGGAGACTATACGGAGTAGACGGATATGGTTGAGACAATAGCTATGTTAGTGTGACATATTTGTGGATACTAGTATCCCTTATGGCGAATTAAGGAGAATACGAGGCTGTTGAGTGATGTCATGAAGCACTAACGAACCTTAGAACCTTTAATAAAACAACTTGGCCATTAGGAAGTAGTGAGATAGCCGGTTTCAGTGGAAAGCTGAAAATTGGTTGATACTCGATACTACGCTCATTGAGATCGGACTTTTGGGATATTTTGGCCACAAAAAAAGATTGATTGTGCTAAAACAATGCCCAATGAAGAAAGATTAGTGATATTGAGATTCCCTAGAACCTAATTACTTTCTAAGACAGATTAAACCAACTAAACTTCAAGAGGGTACTCACCTATGAAACCCATGTAAACCTAAACCTAAGGTTTTTGTGTGATTTTTTTGTGATTATTTTTCATGTCATCATACACATCATAACATCATAAAGCATTCTCACTAACCATTTCAAGGATTTAGGAATTTATCTTTTTTATGTTTTGTAGGTCATGACTCTCACTCGCAGGAATACCATCCGAGTCAACTTCGTGAAAGTGCATCCTCAACTTCAAGAGTTAGCATCAAGAGTGCCTGGAGATTCTCCTTTCACCAAGAGATATGGTCGACTTCTCAACTTGGCTACCTCAAACTTCCAAGAAAAAATAATGTGTGTGCTTTTCCAATTCTTTGATCCAATGCATCATTGCTTCACCTTCCTCAGATACCAATTGGTGCCTACATTAGAAGAGTTCTCTCAATTGTTAGGAGTGCTTGTGCTTGAAAAAATACCATTCACCGGTATAGAAGAGACTCCAAAACTTGAAGTTATTTCCAAAGCTTTGCATTTGAAGAGATCTGACATTATGGAAAATTGGGAGACAAGAAGTGGAGTTAAGGGTTTCTTAGCCAAGTTTCTGTTGGAGAAGGCTCGTTTGTTCTGAGAAGATTTGGATTTTCAAGCTTTTGAGGATGTCTTGGCCCTTCTAATCTATGGTTTTGTTTTATTTCCAAATTCATACCAACTCATAGATGTGAATGCCATCAAGGTTTTTCTCTCTCGTAATCCCATACCTACTTTGCTTGGAGACATTCTACATTGTTTCTCTCTCGCACCATGATGAAAAAGGGTACTCTTTTATGTTACATTCCATTACTCTCTAGATGGTTTATTTCACACCTACCTCGATCAACGTTAAAAATGAACAAGGCTTGACATGGTCTCAAAGATTAATATCACTCACACATTCTGATATTTATTGGTGTGCTCGATCTATGGAGGACCTTACTATTATTGATTGTTGTGGAGAATTCCTTAATGTCCCTCTACTTGGAATTGGGGGAGGTATCACCTACAATCCTTGTTTGGCTTTGCGGCATTTTGGGTATGCTAGGAGGGATGGCCCTTATTGGGCACTTGTCCAAGGAATTGCATTTGACTACGAGAACAATGTCCAAGGTTATCGTCAGAGATTCATACGAGCTTGGGGCATGGTTAACAAGGTTGATAGCAAGACGTTGGGACAAAAGAACTCCATTCCTTTGGAGACTTATCTTAAGTGGGTGCAAACTCACGCCCAAAACCTCATGATGCCTTATGAAGCCACCCTACCTATCATCATGGAGCTTGTTGCTGAAGGAGATGTTCCGTATACTATCCTTTATCCTAACATGCCTACTTCTCTTGAAGAATTGCAAAGAGCTTGGATTCAGCTAAAGGAAGAGCGAGACGCCTTCGAAACCTAGTTCTTCGCAAGTGTAAAGAAGGTTTTAGAGCTTACAAGACATCTTCATGAAGAGCGAAGTATGAATGCCTACATTGGGCCGAAGAGGATGCGCTCGACCTTTTTGTCTTAGGAGTTTATTTTGTGTTTATTTCCTCCATTGTAAGCCCAAGAGGCATGTTTGTAATCAATTTGAACTTATTAATGCAATTGATGTTTGTTCCTTTTGTCTAAACAAATTTAAATCTTCTAAGTCCTTGAAAGCATTTGCATACGCATTTTCATGCATCATAACATAAATAGGTTTTCCACAACAGGTTTCCTTATCTTTCTACCGTTTATTTCAGTAAGATGGATATCAAACAAACAGTTAAGGACTTGCAAGCACAAAATTCCCAGTTCTAAGCAACCTTGCTGACCCTGTCCAAGGGACAACAAGAGTCGATGACTCTGCTAGCAACTAAAAATAAGACTAAGAAGAAGGCCCTCATCAACATAGGAAAAAGGTTTAAAGGCCTAGTCTGTCAGGTGTAGGTAGTTAAAGAGTCATCCGAGGGAGACGAGAACCAGGTGGAAGAGGCAAAGAGCACCTGTGCTGGGGTGCAAATGATCAAGCTTCTGAGGATGAAGACTACTTTGATCAGAAATACCCTCCGACTGAGGATAAATATAAGCAGTTGAAGGATAGACTAAAGGCTGTTGAAATTCAAGCCATGCCTGGTTTGGATTTTGGTGAGTTGGGCTTAGTACATGGGGTCGTCATTCCCCATAAGTTAAAAATATCGGTCTTCGCCAAGTATGACAAGGTTTCATGCCTGAAACTTCATCTAAGGTCTTACGGGCACAAGATACATCTGCACACTACCGACAAAAAGTTCTGGGTCCATTTCTTCCAAGAGAGTCTGGCTAGGACTCAACTAGAATGGTTCTGTAAATTAGAGGGTTCCCGCATCCACACATGGGAATATCTAGCAACTGCTTTTTATCATCAGTATCAATACAATGCCGATCTGGCGCCAACCAGAGTCCAACTTCAAGGTATGACAATGAGTACTAATGAGGGGTTTAAGGAGTACGCACAAAAATAGAGGGATCTTGCTGGTAGGGTCCAACCACCACTAGCTGACAGAGAACTAGTTGACATGCTCATGGGTACATTAACTGACCCATTTTCAACCTATTGATTGGCAGTTCTTCGTCTGGTTTCACCGAGTTGATCCTAACTGGTGAAAGGGTCGAAAGTGGTATTAAGAGAGGAAAAATTCCCATGACACCTGCTTCCGCATCCAACACTGTAAAGAAGCCTTTCGTTGGAAAAAGGAAACAAATTCTGTGTACGGGGCAAGGGCCGATACCAAAAAGGATCACCGTCCATCTGTTAATGTTGTTTTGATCTCTAACCCTACATATGCTCAAAGACAATCATTCAACCATCAACGATATGAAGTTCCTAGAAGATAGTTCACAAGGATTAGAATGTCACTATCCCAAGCTTTGTGTGATACGGTGGAAGAACCGACTATTATACTGGTTTTGTGTTTGTGTTCGCAAAATGTTGCGGTAAGAAAGAGTCGCCACTGACTTTTATTTTATCCAAATTAAGGAAAGGGTGAAAAGAACATAAAAAGACCTTTTCGAGAGTTTTCTGAGTAAGGGGGATAGATTATGGAAAGGAAAGGTGTTAGCACCCTTTCCATCCATAGTTTTCTACGAGCTCTTAGATGCTTAGCTCATTTTTTAAATACCTTGTGCTTTGTGAATTGAAAAATTATTTGAAAATGCCTTAGTGCGGCGATTCACTTTATAATAACTCTTGTATCAGTCCTCAAGAGTGTTAATAAAGCATTTTTGAAAGTGTTTTGAAATGTTTTTTTGTGTAAGTGCAAAATTTTATCTTGAGCATAGCGTTTAGGACCTATCTACTTATACTCGAAAAGGTTTGTTCTTTTCCTCCTATCCTTTAGATAACACTATCCTACTATTAGTGAGTAGGTAGCCCTATCGTTGGATGTTTGAGAGACATTCGAAGGGACGATTTATAGTCACAAAGGCAACTGGGCAAGAAGCTTTAGTAACTACCTTAGGGTTCTAAGATCATATTTTTATCGAGGCAATGTCGAGAGGGTTATCGAGGGACTTATGATCTTTTTAAACCAGAGGGTAGCCACTAAAGCCTCTCACGTTTCGAGAGTTGTGACTATTTCCCGAAGGTAACCGAAGCGGGGTACCCTAGAGGTGTATATGTGCAATGTGTGTTATATTCAATTCATTTATCTTTGTTATTAGGTTTGCTAGCGCTTTGTTTTCAGTCTTTCCATACAAGCCTAGTTACTAACAATTAATATTTTACGGAAATTTAAAGTGCGGGAATCGTAAATCCTACGCTATTACAATGCTTTGGGGAGGGGGTATTTACATGACCAAAAAATGGGGGGGAAATAATGAAAGCGATAAAGTAACGCCCTAATTTAAGCTATTACATACTGTCAGCAGATACATTAGTATTTAACAAATGCGAAAGTAAAATAATGCGTGTGAAATGGGAAGAGACGTCTAAAACTTTAAAAAAGGAAAATATTTTGGTTTTTGTTTACTCTAAGAAAATACTTAAAATTAAATTAAATGAGAAAGAATAAATTTAATCCTAATTAATTAAATAAATAAAAGAAGACTAATTCTAATATTTTTGTATTTTTGTTTAAGAAAATATTTGAATTAAATAACCTATTTCTAATTGATTTTGAATTAATTAAAACAAGTCAAAATAATTAAGTAAATTAAATTATGAGAATTAATTAATTTTAAAAAAAAATCCTAAGTCTATTATTTTTATATTTTATTTTTGATTTTATATTAAAAATATTTTAAAGAAAAGCATAGAAAACAATTAAATAAGTAAAATAAAAAAATGAAATGGATTGGGCCTGGATGTGCAAAATTAAAATGGGAGGTGTGAGATTTGAATTCGCTGGGCCCAAATGAAAGGAGCCCAACATCTGCCTGATCCTGTGAGGACAAATCTTAATGGCACATGGTAGATCTGCGTGTTGAAGCTCTTGGATCTAAATTAATCATGATCTGATGGTTGTTATTTGGGGGTGTATGGTACGCGTCTGGCCACTGGGAACGCTAGATCTGCAAACAAAGTTAGGAAAAAATAAAATGCAAGAGGCAGGGGTCGAACCTCTAACCTCTCACACACGCAACGCCTTAACACACACTACCTTGACACTGCACCATCCTATTCATTCGTTGATAAAGGAAATAGGATAATATAATATATAAAATCAATCAATTTTATTTAATTTTAAAAAACGCGCGCCCAATCAGTTTTATGTGAACCAATAGAATTATATCATTTTGCCACGCGGACTCCACCAGAGTCAACAATTTGCAGGGGTGGCAGAGTAAAATTCTGGTCACCTTCTCCAGCCACATCATAATCTAAAAACCTGCAAAAAAGAAAAACCAAAGCTCAAGATCTAGGCTACCCCCCCCCCCCCCCCCCCCAAAAAAAATTAGGGTCTGCAAATTCAACCATGGGGTTAGTTTCTCCTGAGATGGTCTGCATCAATGAGAACGAAGCTCGCCTGGAGTTTTACCCTAAAAATGGAAAAACTTCACCCTCATGCCAAACCTTGCATGTAATGATTCTAAACAGGCACAAACATCAATATGAACATATGTGTGCACAGAGAAATCATTTATATCGCATGTAGAGAAAGTTTGAGATCATGAAATTTTAACCAAAAATGAGATTTGGTTGACTAATCTCAGGGCTCTTGAGGCGTGGATAAGAGATGGTATAGCTTCCTGGGAACCTCATGGATGGAGTGATGAGGTTTGTTTGGCACGAGGAATCTTGGAAATGTGGTTTTAGATTTTCAAGATTTTGGAGATTTTTGCAATTTTTGTGTAGCTCTTTGAGGCAGCTTTCGCGTGAGTAATGCTTGTACCACCCTTATATTAGAGGAGATGAAGGGAGCAAGGTAAGAAGGAAATAATAAAGCCCATAAACATGTTGTTTAAAGCCATGATTACAATTTGAAAAAATGCCTAAAATGGAGATTTCATGCCATTTTCAAAGCTGGATGAACCTTGACATCTTGGCACGAAATCATGGGCCTAAAATAAATCCAAACCCACAACCCAAGTGTTATGATCCATCATTCACTATTTTATACAATTTATCTTGCATTTATGTGAATAAAAATAAAATAAATATGAATAAAATAGATAAAAAATGCAAGGCAGGGTAAGAATGAGTTTATAGGTATTCCATAAGGTTAGGAAGATGTTTGAAGTCCAAGAAATTAAGCCATTGACCTAAAAGTTCAAGTTTGACCAATGCACAATTCTTGAAATTTCCAAACTTTTCCCAACTTGGGCAAGCCATAAATTGCTCAATTGTTTTCTCATGATGATGATCTTGGACTTTTTGGAAAGCCCAATATGTATACTTCAACCCCTCATTTGATCAATTTTGCATTTGAAGACTTTATATTGATGTAAATGGTCTTGACAAAAAAAGTCTTTTGATGACTTTCTGAAAATGACATGTAATATGAGCTTGTATCTTTCAAATGGTGCATTTCTTGAACTTTAGGACAAAAGAGAAGTTGTAGGGAATTGGATTTTCTTCAAAATGAGCTTTGTGTGGGGAAAAATGGATGAAATATGTGAAAGTTATGTCTGGTCAAAGTTCAATTGACTTTTCCTATAGAAACCCTAATTTAGCAATTCTTGACTTTTGATAGATTAGGAGCATTTCTTGAGGAATCATGATCAACCCTTGATAAAATGATGGACGTCACTTCAAAATGTTGATGTTGACCAAAAATCTTAAAGTTTGACTGTATATAGGCCCAAGTTGACTTTTGACCTAATATAGTTAATTTTCAAGCATTTGAGCAATTGACTGAGCAAACTTGTAGTGTAGGGCATGAAATTTGTCATGGACAATCTTGAAGGCATATTAGGACAATGGAAAACATTTGATACCTTTGGAGCTCACACATCTTGATGAAAAGTGAAACCCTAATTATAGGTTCATTGCTTAAGAGGGGAATTTGTCTGATCAATTCCTAGTCAACCTTGATCAATTGGGAACCTGAATGAGCATGTCTTGAGTAAAAATGGGAGAGAAAATTTTGGGGTACAACAGCTGCCCCTGTTCAATCTTCTTAAACCCGAGGATTTAGATTGGCTTGTCTGCCTTTCGTGATCTGAAGGTGGAAGATGATTGAACACTAGAGTGCCCAGAAATTTGCACTCGCATGAAGTAACACAGATGGTTGATAATGTCGGGAATGGGCTTACATATTACATTTGGAGAAGATGACTGAGAGTCATTGGAGATGGGCTTAAAGATGCCATCCAAAGTAAATGCTGATTTCATAAATGGTCCCTTTATGGGGAGTTCTGTTCCTGCTGTCTGAGGAAGACTCCGCTGGGGAAGGTGGGTTTCTGTTGCTCTCCTGCTTGAGGAAAAATCTGTGGGGAATAGAGTCTAGGAACTTCAATTGTCCAAGGCTCTACTGGGGATTTATCTATGTACTGGAGAGATGGGAGTTTGCTTCTTTCTAGTTGAAATACAGGCTTCACAACAACTTCCTGGGGATAACGCGGTTAACCGTTATTTGAAAATATAGTAAAAAGAGCATGTGTAGGGTTGTTTTAGGATGAGTTTGTGTTACTCTGCATCCGGAGATATATGAGAACGAGCCTGTGTGGGACTGCTTCAGGATGAGTATGTGTTAGTCTGCATCTGGAGATCATGAGAAGAAACTCATGTAAGATTGCTTTGTCTGGTCATGTAGATAGTTTTCCTGTCTGGTTTTAGGTATTAATCTACAAATCAACTGTTCACATATAGTTGTCCTGTCTGGTTTCAGGTATTAATCTAGAACTTGAAAATTTTCGGTCGTTTAGATTGTTGTCCTGGTTGGTTTCAGGTATTAATCTCTGAACCGAGAAAGAAAGATAGTTTTCCCATCTGGTTTCGGGTATTAATCTTAAATCTCCTCATGTAGATAGTTTTCCTGGCTTGTTACAGGTATTAATCTACAGTTGTTCATTCACAAATAGTTTTCCTGGCTTGTTACATGTATTAATTTGGAACTTGTTTTTTTGTCGTTCATTGAGATAGTTGTCCTATCTGGTTTCAGGTATTAATCTCTGACCCGAGAAAGAAAGATAGTTTTCCCGTCTGATTTCGGGTGTTAATCTTCAATCTCCTCATATAGATAGTTTTCCTGTCTTGTTTCAGGTATTAATCTATAATCAGATAGTTCTCATATAGTTTTCCTGTATGGTTTCAGGTATTAATCTAGAACTTGGGAATGTTGGTCACATAGATAGTTTCCCCATCTGGTTTTGATCATTAATCAGTGGCATGTTGTATTTGTTGGTAAACCTGTCTTGCTTCAGGAGTTCATACCACTTGGTCGTGTAGATAGTTTCTCCGTCTGGTTTCAGGCATTAATCTTTGACCTGCTTCGTAAGTTGATAGTGTTTGTATGTATACTAATTTAACTTGAAAAGGTAAAATCAATTTCATGCGATGACATGATGTATGAATTGCATGATGCTCTCAAAATAAATGAGATTGTGATATATGCATTTGTGCTGCATATGATATGATGTTTGTAAAATGATACATGAGTGCAGTGTATGAACGCTCCAGCTGCTCCATTGTAGTGTTGCTGAATTGGGGAAAGTAAACCCATGATTTTAGCTAGCGATGAAGAATGTAGGTCTTCAGATTTTGTTGAAGTTGACATGCTGGGAGATGAACTTCCGTAATTGGAGAAATAAACTCTGTTGGGGAAGGAAAACTTTGTGCACTGTTTGGGGATTTTATGAAATCCTGTTGGGGAATTCTGAGAAGCTTGGAGACTTCACTGGGGAATCTTTTTTATGGAGAAGTAATTTGGAGATTATGCTCTGTCGGGGATATGAGAACATTTGACACCATTAGGCTGCATACTGAGAATATGGCAGTGACTTTATAGTAGGATGTCTCTGTCTCTGTACCTGCTGGAGAAGGTATCTGCTGGAGAAAATATCTGCGGGGATCTTGTGGATGGCCTTTAGACATTGTCCCGTTTCTTGAAGTCATTAGTAACTGTCTTTTTGTTTTTTATGCGCATATTTGTAAACAGTAATCACATCCAAATGCATATGTTCAAAAATAATCACTTGACGTTTTGCAAACAAAATAGAAAAATAAAAACAAAATTTTTGCACTTTCAAAGGAATGGCTTTGTATTAACTTGGATAAGCGTTTCTGTACAAGGAGACAGACATCCTAGTAAGAGAATGTCGTCGTAATAATAAAACTTTACAAAATATCATATAAAGAAAACAACTATGTGAAATAATCCCATTTGGTTCCCATTCTTCTATTTCCTTTATGTCATTGAGCGTCTCATCTCTTTCGCTTCTTGTCCGAAGCTGACTAGATTGATTAGTATTATTTGAGCTTGATAGTTGATACTGAAGATTGGTTGTAAGGTGATCCAACGGGACATAATTATATGCTTTAAATCCCTAAATTTTTCCAGGATCGCCCTTTCGGGTTTTCAGTCCACCGGGATACCCTTTTTTGCCCAAGCCTCCTTTTCAGGTTTTCGACTTGTCGGGCGTACAGATTTTTACATATATATATATATATATATATATATATATATATATATATATATATATATATATATATATATATATATATATCCCTAATTTTTGCCCAAACCCTTTTGGTTTGCCAGTATGCCCTTATTTTTTCATAGGCCAGTCAACCTAGCGGATCTTTGTTCATGCGTAGTATCTTTTAACTATGTCCACGTTTATCGGATGTGGAAGGTCGTCATCGTCCATAGTAGTTAAGATCATGGCTCCACCAGAAAATATGTTCTTGATCACAAATGGCCCTTCGTATGTGGGAGTCCATTTTCCCCTAGAATCACCTTGTGGCAGTATGATGCACTTGATTACTAGGTCACCATCCTGATATACCTGATGTCTGACCTTCTTGTTAAAAGCTTTGATCATACGTTTTTGGTACATCTGACCATGGCAGACAGTCGCGAGCCTCTTCTCGTCAACCGGGTTTAATTGGTCAAGTCGAGTCTAAATCCATTCATCTTTGCTCAGCCATGCATCCTTCATGATTCTCAAGGAAGGAATTTGGACTTCAGTGGGTAGGACAACTTCCATACCGTACACCAGAGAGAAATGATTTTCCCCTGTTGAGGTGTGCATTGTGGTACAGTAACCATGACGAGCAAATGGTAACACCTCGTTCCAGTCTTTATATGTCATTGTCGTCTTCTGTACGATCTTCTTTATATTTTTATTAGCAGCTTCTACAGCGTCATTCATCTTCGGATGGTAGGGAGAAGAGTTATGATGTTGGATCTTAAATTGTGTGCAGAGCTCGGTTATCATAGTGCTATTAAGATTGCTACCATTATCCGTGATGATTCTTTCTAGAACTGTACCGACAGATACGGTTATGTCTGATAAATTGGGCCACAACATTCTTGGTAAGAGAAGCAAATGAGGCTGCCTTGACCCACTTTGTAAAGTAATCAATGGCAACCAGGATGAAGCGGTTCCCATTAGAAGTTATAGCTCTGATCTCTCCGATCATGTCAATTCCCCACATTGCGAACGACCAAGGAGCAGTCAAAACGTTTAGAGGAACCGGAGGCATGTGTACTTTATCCGCATAGATCTGGAATTTTTGACAAGTTTGCAAATGCTGATAACAATTTGCTTCCATAGTGGACCAATAGTATCCTGACCATAGGATCTTTTTAGCCATCATATGTCCACTAAAATGGGTGCCAAAGGCACCTTCATGTAAATCATCCATAATCTTTTCTGCCTTACTCTTATCTACATACTGAAGAAAAGTAAAGTCATAGTTGCGCTTGTAGAGGATTCCGTTATTGAGGAAGAACTTGGCAGAGAACCTTCTTAGGAACTTCTTATCGTTGACTGAAGCTCCCTCAGGATACTCTTGGGCTTCGAGATATCTTTTGACTTCATGGAACTAAGGTTTGTCCACTACTTCTTCAGTACCAATCTCGTGACAGTATGCGGGTTCATC
Source organism: Vicia faba (assembly GCA_948472305.1). Classification (NCBI taxonomy): domain Eukaryota; kingdom Viridiplantae; phylum Streptophyta; class Magnoliopsida; order Fabales; family Fabaceae; genus Vicia; species Vicia faba. Next base: position 1,478,263,441 of record OX451739.1, on the reverse strand, counting down.
CATTCTCTCAATAGTGATCTGAGGAGCTTCATTATCCCACCTGACCTTGAACATATATGACATAGTAGCTAGCGTGTCCACTAGTTTATTTTCTTCTCGTGGAAAATGCTCAAATGTAACTTCTTCGAAGTATGGGATCAGTTTCAACACACGCTCTTTGTAAGGGATGAGATTAGGGTGCTTCGTGTCCCATTCTCCTTTGATTTGACTGATTACTAATGCCAAGTCTCCAAATACACTCAAGAATTTGAACCGCAAGTCGATAGCAGCTTTGAGACCCATAATGCATGCTTCATATTCGGCCATATTGTTGGTACAATTGAAACATAGCCCAGAAGTGAAAGGAGTGTGAAAACCTTCAGGAGATATGATCACAACGCCGATGCCATTTCCAAGAGCGTTGGAAGCTCCGTCAAAAACCATAGTCCATCAGGATCCTTTTTCAGGTCCCTCATCCGGTCCAGGTTCTTTACAATCAATTACTAGCATGATGTTCTCATTCAGAAACTCAAAATTCATGGATTAGTAGTCGTCCACAGCATGATGATCCAAATGATCAGCTAGTTCACCTTCCTTAATTGCTTTCTGGGTTGTGTATTGAATATCATATTCGATCAGGATCATTTTCCATCTTGCTATTCTTTTGGAGAGAGCGGGCTTCTCAAAGATGTATTTGGAAGGATCCATTTTAGATATCAACAAAGTAGTGTGAGTCAACATATACTATCTTAGTCGGCGAGCAGCCCATGCCAAAGAGTAGCAAGTTTTCTCGAGCAGTGAGTATCTTGTTTCACAATCGGTAAAATTTTTGCTAAGGTAGTATATTGCATGCTCTTTTCGATCAGACTCGTCATGTTGCCCCAGCACACACCCCATTGAGTTCTATAATATTGTTAAGTACATGATCATAGCTCTTCCTTCAACTGGAGGCATCAAAATTGGAGGCTCTTAAAGATATTCCTTAATTCTGTCAAAGGCATTTTGGCAATCGTCATTCCACTTCATTGCTTGATCTTTCTTCAGTAATTTGAAGATTGGCTCACAAGTAGTAGTCAGATGGGAAATGAACCTGGCAATGTAGTTTAGACATCCCAAGAATCCCCTGACCTCCTTACCAGTGCGAGGAGTTGGTAATTATTGTATAGATTTAACCTTTCCAGGGTCTACTTCAATACCTTTTCCGCTGACAACGAAGCCTAAGAGTTTACTAGATCTTACTCCAAAGGTGCACTTATTCGGGTTCAACCTCAGTTTGTATTTCTTCAGCCTTTTAAACAACTTCTGTAGGTGATCAAGGTGCTCCTCTTCAGTCTGATACCTGGCTATCATATCATCAACATAGACCTATATCTTGTGATGGATCATATCGTGAAGCAAAGCTACCATGGCATGCTGATAGGTTTCCCCGATGTTCTTTAACCCAAATGGCATAACTTTGTAACAAAAAGTTCCCCACTGTGTGACGAAGGTCGTTTTCTCCATGTCCTCAGGTGCCATTTTGATATGATTGTACCCGGAGAAACCATCCATGAAGGAGAATACCTTATGTTGTGCGGTGTTGTCAACCAGAACATCAATGTGGGGAAGCGAAAAGTCATCCTTGGGGATTTCCCTATTCAGGTCTATGTAATACACACACATACATACCTTACCGTCCTTCTTAGGTACTAGAACAACATTGGTATCCCATTATGGATAAGAGGTGACAACTAAGAAACCAGCGTTGAACTGTTTCATGACTTTAGCCTTGATCTTTTCTGACATATTAGGCCGCATGTGATGAACCTTCTGTTTTAGGGGAGGGCAATCCCCTTTAGTCTCTAGGCGATAAACCACAATATCGGTGTCAAGTGCCGACATGTCTTCGTATGACCAGGAAAAAACCTCAACATTGTTATGTAGCATCTGTATTAACCGCTCTTTGACATTATACTCCAGATCGACACCTATCTTGACTTCTTTCTTGTCCTCTTCAGTACCCAAGTTAACTGTCTCAACCGGCTCTTCATGAAGTTGTATTGCCCTTTCTTCCTGTTGTAACAATCTAGCAAGTTCTCCTGGTACTTCACAATCTTCCTCACCTTCGTCCTTTAGCTTGGTAGATCGAATTTTCAAAGTCATAACTGGCAATAGCAAAACCGTTATCAATGGGATCCATAGTGGATGTGGATATGCAGTTCGATATGTGGTTGTGTGTAAGAGCATAGTTGTATATTTTTTGATAAAGTAAAAAGCAGAAAAGAAAAATAAAGAGCGCAAAATTTTCATGCAAAACGTCCAATATTTTATTGATGACACATGAAAATGAAGTAATGACCCTCACAAATAGACAATTGTGCCCCGGGTAAGACACAAGGCTTTAAAGTTTCAATTGTTCAAATATTACATATCCTCAAAAGCAAAAAGACAAATTAATCTTGAATAAAAGTAATAGGGACACAATCCTTGGCCTCCCAATTGCTTAGTCCACCGCTGAGGGTTGGGAAGATCAATTTGTCCAAGTCATAGCTACTATCAGCATCTTCTATGGCAGAGACAACATCAATAGCACTAATTCTCAGTTCATGCTTGGGTATTGGTGCAGTTATGACGTTGAGGGTATTGGGAGGATGAAACTCAAGTTCCTTCGCCTCAATAAGATCCTGCACTTTGTTCTTCAGAGCCCAACAATCATTTGTATCATGTCTGGGACTTTCAGAGTGGTAGGCACATCGGGCATTTGGGTTGTAGAGAGCAGATGCAGTATTGGGATTCTTCAGAGCTTCCTTTAGAGTCACCAAATTGGACTTCAGCAGGTGTGGCAAAACTTGGGAAAATGTCATATTAATCCAAGTAAACTGTCTTCTGAGCGCATCCGGCCTACGCTGATTGTTTCGTTGTTGGTTTGAGGCAGGATTGGAAATCATAATAGTCCCTACCGTCGGACGACGCTCAGTTTTGTTGTGATTTCTTTGGCCATAAGCAGCACTGATCTCCTCCTTTCCAGTGAAAGGTTTCTTTATTGTACTGGAGGATGCAGCCTTCTTAATTTTACCACTTTTGATGCTAGCTTCTACCCGTTCACCCGTCAGTATCAGTCCAGTGAACCCAACAGAAGAACTTCCAATCAGATGGTTAAAGAACGGACCGGACAACATGCCCAAGAACATGTCCACCAGCTCCCTATCAGACAAAGGAGGTTGGACTCTTCTCGCAAGGTCTCTCCACTTTTGGGCATAATATTTAAAACATTCGCAGGAACCTATAGACATACTTTGCAATTGCGTACGAGTTGGGGCGAGGTCAACATTATATTGACACTGCTTGTAGAAAGAAGCAACCAGGTCTTCCCAATTACGAATGTTGGTTCTTTCCAATTGATAGAACCATTCCAACTGAGTCCCGTCTAAACTTTCCTGGAAGAAGTGAACCCACAGACTCCTGTCAGTAGTGTGGGGTTGAATCTTCCTGATATATGACCTTAAGTGCAGCTTAGGGTAGGAGACACTGTCGTACTTGGCAAAGGTGGGGATCTTGAATTTCTGTGGTATGACCACCGCTGAGACCAGTCCCAGTTCTTCAAAATCCAGCCCGGGTATCCTTTGGATATCCATAGTATTAAGTCGATCCTCCAGCTATTTGTATTTATCATCAACAGGAGGATACTTCTCCTCAGAATAGTCAGGTTCATCTTCCTCAAACCCTGGGTTATTGTTATTGTACCCCAATTTTTGCCCCTAAGATCCCTTCATCATACCATGTTGATTCAATCACAACAAGATCACATTAGGGCTTTTGGTTCTCCTCCCTGTCTTTAGCTTTGCTCTTTGAGGAATCACCAAGCACCTTGACTTATTTTCTTTTGTGATCATGAATATTTTGTCTTGATTTTCTTTTTAATTAATAAAACACAATGTTGGTTTGTCTTACTTGTTAATAATGTAGGTAAAGGCAATGAGGCTTAGCAAGTTGCTCCATGGGTTCATGAGTTTATTTCCATGCCCTAGTCAATAAAGCTTGAGAAGTCCAAACCTCACCATTGAAGTTTTTTTAGAAGGGATGGCATGGAAAGGTTATTTTGTTTCACAACATTTCCAAGTTATCAAGATTGATTCAAAAGTGAAAGGGGTTTATTGAAGAAGTTGTCATGGTTGGACAAGGCCTTGTTCCCATTGGTCACAAGTGCACATTTTTCTAAATTCTCAAGATATGGAAGTGGTTTTGGTGGCTATTAATTCTCATTTTCATCCTCAATAACTTCTATTTACAAAGCAAGAGTGTTGGTACAAGAAGGTGGTTCAAAACTGTCAAGGTTCAAAATTTTATGTATTTTTAAATTCTAAAAAAATTATGGAATGATCCAATGACATTGTGAACCTCATTCATTTTTTATTTCTGACTTTGTTATTATTTTTGGTTTATTTTACTCATTTCTTTTAATTTTAAAAATATTTTCCGACTTTAAAAAATTACCAAAAAATTTTATAAAATTATTTTAGTTCATTTCAGATATTTCTATTGTCTAACTTTTTATTTATTGATTGATTTGAACATAGTGTATAATTTTCTCTTTTATTTCTATTTTAAAACATTTTAAAACCTTTTTAATGTATATACTCAATGCAATATTATTTTGTGATTATTTTCTGGCTGATCTTGGGTTGAATTTTTTATTATGAACTTTGTTAACATCATTGGATCCATGGTTTTGAGTTTAACTCCATAAAAATGGATGAATGATTTTAATAATAGTTTAATTGAAATTTAATTTAAATGTGGTTTTTATGTTCTTTCCCATCCCTCTTCATCTTATCCCTTATTGCACTAAGTGTTATTGGAGCATGATCTTTATATCATGTCTCAAAGAAAATGGTGCATAGATTTCTATTGACCGGCCTCAAAATAGGTGCGACTTCTACATAAGTCCACTTACGATTGCTTAACATAGCGCTAAATTTTGTCCCGACTCGAATAAATGATCATTCGTGGCCCAAACCTATGTTTGCAAGCCCAAGTATGTTAATTTTATCTCTTTGATCCAATAACCTTGAGATTCATTGTGTGGAGGCCTTGGTTCTACCAATCCTCTAATGGATCTACAACACTTTTGGTCAACGCGGATCACTTAAACATCGTTGATCATTTAATAGTACTTTTGAGGATTCCAAATGGATGATATACTTGACAAAAAGCAAATGCAACTTGTTGTATGGAGGATTTGGTTCTACCAATTCTCTAATGAGTTCAAAATGCAAGTTTCAAGATGGCCATCCAACTAACCACTAATTATTAAATTGTTTTTACTTTATGCTTTTATTTTTTATGTTTTATGTACCATTTACTTTAAGCATTACATTTCATGTCATTTTTATTTTGCTCACTTGAGCTTTTCTTTTCTCTTCTAAGACACCTAATAATCAACATGAATCATAGAAAACCTTTAATTATACTTGGACTATTTGGATACTATCCTTGGCAGTGTTGGACTTTTTGGACTTAGGATTAGAAACCTTGGCCTATGTTGGAGACCTTGTGACCTTAATTGATATTTTGTCTAGAGTTCTTGAGGTTTACCTCAAGATATTGGGTTGTTTGTTTGTTTTGTGTGCAGGTTATTGTGATTACATTCTTTCTGTAATTTGGAATTCACTCGTATACAACCGTTACTCTGCCCAATTTTTGTGAAGACTTAATACACTTGAAGTTTGGTTCTCTCAAGAGGTATAGTATTTTTACTTGCTTGGTTTCAATCCAAAGAATGGGAATTCTATCTTGACTCATAATGTCAAGTATTGGCTTCTTGTTGGTTAGATGATTCCTATCCCTAGCTTTTATCTTATGCTTTAGGATAGTCTCTTCTTTTCCTCCGATCTTCTTTAATTTTAAAAATCTTCTTCCTCCTTTTGAAAATTCTTCTTGTTTTTAAACTTGAACCACTTTCATAATAAACTTGGACTTATGTCCATGCATTTTAAAATTATTTTCATAAATAAACTTCAATCAACTTAATAATACCTTGACATTTTTTTGTGAGAAGACTAAAAGTCAATCAATCTCATTTCAAAGCATTTTGCAACTTTGGCATTTTATTTTAAAACCTTCCTCAAAAGATTAGACTCTTGTCAATCCTTATAGTGATGCAAACAACTATACTTCTACAATATATAGTTAAGAGAGATATTTTCCACTTGGGTGTTGAGTGAGGCATTATTGATTTTAAAATCCAAGCCATATCCTCCACTTTGAGATGATGCAAATTCTCTTTTCTCATGATTGTGGGTAGTAAGTATGTTTTTCCACATGGACAATGACGATGATGTCTTATCTTATAAAATCAATTAACATAATTATGTTTTTAAAAATTTTAAAAACAGGAACTATGTGTACCCTGATCCCCTATTGCACGAAAGGTGGTACGTAGGCACTAAAGGTTCGCAATCGCGGAAGGTGCAAAAATCATAAAAATATATTTCTTTTCTCACCTCCGCCATCCATTTTTATACAACATTTTATAGCCAAAATATACAGATTTTACAAAGAGGTTCCTACGGAGTATCATAGATGTTTAGGGTGTTAATACCTTCCCTTTGCATAACCAACCCCCTTACCTTGAATCTTTCCCCCTCTTTTTGGGTTACTCGCTCTTTTTCCATTCCTTTGGAAACAATAAAGCGCGGTGGCAATTTTTATTTTGATTTGTATAAGTCAAGTCAATCCAATGGCTTAGTCTTAAACATTTCTACCTCTATAGTTGTCTACCTCCTTGGGCTTTTCTTCTTGATTGTCCCATTCGTCTGACGTAGTTGCGAAATCTAGAGCTCACTTGGTTTCTTGGTCTTTTTTTGGCTTTTTTTGGTTTTTTTGGCTTCTTGGTCTTCTCTTTGATGATCGGAGCTTTCAGATCTTCTTGCCCTTTTTCCAGAGCTATGGACATTTGCTGAAACTGAGCATTTTGAGCTTGAAGACTCTTTACTGTTTGTTCAAGAGCCATTTCTTTTGCTGAAATAAACAACGAAAAGAATAAGAGAACTGTCTTGAAATACCTGCTTATGGAATGAAGTGTATGATATGCTTATGTGATGTTTTCAAGGACTTCGGGAAATTTAAATTTGTGAACCAAAATGAAAAAAATATTTTATTAGTATAATTCAAAACACAATTGCCTTTTAGGCTTACAATTTAAAAAATTCTAAAATCCAAGAAATCATGTTTCCCATGGGCGCTTCCTTTTGTGGCGAGATAGACATTAACACTTTTTTCTTTGTGAAGTTGCTTCGTGAGCTCAAACACTTTCTTCTCATTGACATAGAAATGATCTCTAAAGGTGTCCCGTTCTTCCTTCAACTTAATCCAGGATCTCTGTAGATCTTCATGATCAGTGGGCATGTCAGGATGAAGAACTGTATAAGGAACATCTCCTTCGGTGACGGGCTCCACAACCACTGGTAAGATGGATATATATGGCATTATAAGGTTCTGAGTGTAAGCTCGTACCCATTTTAGATAAGGTTCCATAGGGATTGAAGTCTTAGGCCCCAAGGTCTTGATATCAAATCTATTTACCATGCCCTAAGCTCGTATGAACCTCTGACGATACCCTTAAACATCATCCTCGTAGTTAAACATAATGCCCTGGATAAGCATATCATGGGGACCATCCTTTCGAGCATAACCAAATTTCCGCAGAGCCAGAGAAGGATTATAAGTCATGCCTCCCCTAATTCCAAGTAGTGGGACATTAGGGAATTCCCTGCAGAGGTCAATGACAAAAATATCTCCCATAGATCAGGAACACTAGAGAATATCCAAGTGAGAAAGTGACATTATCCTTCACGATAAACCCAAACCTTTTTCATTCTTTAATACTGATTTAGGGAGGTGAGAAATAAACCACCTTGACAGCAATGGCACGCAACACATAAGAATCCCTTTTCTCTTCGTGGTGCGAGTGTGGAGGGTATACAAGATGTCTCTGAGTAGAGTAGGCACAGGGTTACGAAAGAGGAAAACCTTGATAGCATTCACATCTATGAGTAAGTCTGGATTAGGTAACAACATTAAACCATAAATTATAAGGGCCAGAACCTCCTCAAAATCATGGAAATCCAAATCATCCCAAAATAGTTGAGCCTTCTCTAATAGGAATTTGACTAGAAAACCCTTGACTCCACTTCTTGTTTCCCAGTTGGATACAATGTCGGACCGTTTCAGATGCAAAGCTGTTGCAATGACTTATGGATTTGGAGCTTCTTCTAAACCAGTGAAAGGCATCTAATTAAGAATAGCTATACCCAATATTTGAGAGAATTATTCCATGGTGGGTACCAAATGATAGTCTGGGAAAGTGAAACAATAGTGTTTAGGGTCAAAGAATTGAAAGAGTACACTCATCATCTTCTCATCATAGCCCGAGGTAACTAGATTGAGAAGTCGACCATATTTCCTGGTGAACCAAGAAGTCTCAGGAACCCTTGATACTAGCTCTTGGAGTTGGAGAGGTATTCTTACAAATCTTATTCAAATAGTATTTCCATGAGCGGAAGCCATGATCTGTAAAACAGAACAAAGATAAATCCCCTTAGTCCTTGAAATGGTCAGTGAAATGAGATATGGATGTTATGATGCATGATGTCATCTTTAAGCAAATTAATCACACACAAGCAAAATGCCTAAGACCTTAGGTTTAGGCTTGCATGGAGTTTATAGGTAAATACCCTCTTGAAGTTTAGTTGGTTCAACCTGTCTTAGAAAAGTAACAGTGTTCTAAGGAGTCTCAATATCACTGATCTTTCTTTATCGGGCATTATTTCAGATTAGCAATCTTTTCTTGCAGCCGAAACATCTCGAAAGTACGATCTCAATGAGTGTAGCATCGAGTATCAACCAATCTGCAGCTTTACACCGAGGTCGGCTATATCACTACTTTCTAATGGCCAAGTTTTTTCAACTAAGGTTCTAAGGTCCGTTATTGCTTTACGACACCACACAGTGGCCCCGTATTCTCCTCGATTTAGCACAAGAGATACTGGTACCAACTAAAGTGTTACACCAACATAACTATCACTTCAATCATATCGGTCTACACCGTACAGTCTCCACGATCTATTGTTGTTTACCTAAAAAGATGCCCCCAGATCCGAGTGTAGGATCTATTGTAACAACCCAAACAACCCTCCAAGGATAAAGCATACAAAGTAAGCAATTAAAATAGTTTTAAAATGAACTAACTCTTAAGGTAACCCCACTTGTTATTCATACTCCTCAGCAGAGTCGCCAGTTTTGTGATACGGTGGCAGAACCGACTGTTATACTGGTTTTACGTTTGTGTTTTCAAAATGTTGTGATAAGCAAGAGTCTCCACCGACTTTTATTTTATCCAAATTAAGGAAAGGGTGAAAAGAACATAAAAAGACCTTTTCGAGAGTTTTCTGAGTAAGGGGGGTAGATTGTGGAAAGGGAAGGTGTTAGAACCCTTTCCATCCGTAGTTTTCTACGGGCTCTTAGATGCTTATCTCATTTTTTTAAATACCTTGTGCTTTGTGTTTTGAAAAAGTATTTGAAAATTCCTTAGTGCGGCGATTCGCTTTATGATAACTCTTGCATCAGTCCTCAAGAGTGTTGATAAAGCATTTTTGAAAGTGTTTTGAAATGTTTTTTGTGTAAGTGAAAAAGTTTGTTTTAAGCGTAGCGTCTAGGAACTATCTACTTATACTCGAAAAGGTTTGTTCTTTTCCTCCTATCCTTTAGACAACGATATCCTACTATTAGTGAGTAGGTAGCCCTATCGTTGGATGTTTGAGAGACATTAGAAGGGACGATTTATAGTCACAAAGGCAACTGGATAAGAAGCTTTAGTAACTACCCTAGGCTTCTAAGATCATATTTTTACCGAGGCAACGTCGAGAGGGTCATCGAGGGACTTATGATCTTTTTGAACCAGAGGGTAGCCACTAAAACCTCTCACGTTTCGAGAGTTATGACTATTTTCCAAAGGAAACTGAAGCGGGGTACCTTAGAGGTGTATATGTGCAATGTGTGTTATATTCAGTTCATTTATCTTTGTTATTAGGTTTGCTAGCGCTTTGTTTTCAGTCTTTCCATACAAGCCTAGTTACTAACAGTTAATATTTTGCGGAAATTTAAAGTGCGGGAATCGTAAATCCTACGCTATTACAATGCTTCGGGGAGGGGATATTTACATGTCCAATAAATGCGAGAAAAGTAATGAAAGCGATAAAGTAACACCCTAATTTAAACTATTATATATTGTCAGCAGATACATTAGTATATAAAAAATGTGAAAGTAAAATAACGCGTGCGAAATGGGAAGAGACGTCTAAAATCCTAAAAAAGGAATATCTTTTGGTTTTTGTTTATTCTAAGAAAATACTTAAAATTAAATTAAATGAGAAAGACTAAGTTTAATCCTAATTAATTAAATAAATAAAAGAAGACTAATTCTAATATTTTTGTATTTTTGTTTAAGAAAATATTTGAATTAAATAACCTATTTCTAATTGATTTTAAATTAATTAAAACAAGTCAAAATAATTAAGTAAATTAAATTATGAGAATTAAATTAATTTAAAAAAAATCCTAAGTCTATTATTTTTATTTTTATTTTTTGATTTTATATTAAAAAGATTTTAAAGAAAAGCATAGAAAACAATTAAATAAGTAAAATAAAAAAATGAAATGGATTGGGCCTGGATGTGCAAAATTAAAATGGGAGGTATGAGATTTGAATTCGCTGGGCCTAAATGAAAGGAGCCAAAGGTCTACCTGATCCAATGAGGACAAGTCTTGATGGCACATGGTAGATCTGCACGTTGAAGCTCTTGGATCTAAATCAATCATGATTTGATGGTTGTTATTTGGGGGTGTATGGTACGCGTCTGGCCACTGGGAGCGTTAGATCTACAAACAAAGTTAGGAAAAAATAAAATGCAAGAGGCAGGGGTCGAACCCCTGACCTCTCACACACGCAACGCCTTAACACACACTGCCTTGCCACTGCGCCATCCTGTTCATTCATTGATAAAGGCAATAGGATAATATAATATATAAAATCAATCAATTTTCTTTAATTTTAAAAAACGCGCGCCCAATCAGATTTAAGTGAACCAATAGAATTATATCATTTTGCCACGCAGACTCCACCGGAGTCAATAATTTGCAGGGGTTCTGGAGTCAAACTCCGGTCACCTTCTCCGGCCACATCAAAATCTAAAAACCTGCAAAAAAGAAAAACCAAAGCTCAAGATCTAGGCTACCACCCTAAATTGGAGTCTGCGAATTCAACCATGGGATTAGTTTCTCCTGAGATGGCCTGCATCAATGAGAACGAAGCTCGCCTGGAGTTTTGCCCTAAAAATGGCAAAACTCCATCCTCACGCAAAAACCTTGCATGTAATGATTCTAAACAGACACAAACATCAATGTGAACATATGTATGCACATAGAAATCATTTATATCGCATGTAGAGAAAGTTTGAGATCATGAAATATTTACCAAAAATGAGATTCGGTTGACTAATCTCAGGGCTCTTCAAGCGTGGACAAGAGATGGTATAACTTCCTGGGAACCTCATGGATGGAGTGGTGAGGTTTGTTTGGCATGAGGAAGTTTGGAAACGTGGTTTTGGATTTTCACGATTTTGGAGATTTTTGCATTTTTTGTGTAGCTCTTTGAGGCAGCTTTCGCGTGAGTAATTCTTACACAAACAACCCTTATATAGAGGAGATAGAGGGAGAAAGGTAAGAAGGAAAGAATCAAGCCTATAAACATGTTGTTTAAAGCCATGATAACAATTTGAAAAAAATGCCTAAAATGGAGATTTCATGCCATTTTCAAAGCTGGATGAACCTGGACATCTTGGCACGAATTCATGGGCCTAAAATCAATCCAAACCCACAGCCCAAGTGTTATGATCCATCATTCACTATTTTATACAATTTATTTTGCATTTATGTGAATAAAAACAAAATAAATATGAATAAAATAGATAAAAAAATGCAAGGCAAGGTAATAATGAGTTAATAGGTCTTCCATAAGGTTAGGAAGATGTTTCAAGTCCAAGAAATTAAGCCATTGACCTAAAATTTCAAGTTTGTCCAATGCACATTTCTTGAAATTTCCAACATTTTTCCTAACTTGGGAAAGCCATAACTTGCTCAATTTTTATCTCATGATGATGATCTTGGACTTTTTGGAAAGCCCAAGATGTCTAATTAAATCGCTTTTTGATAAATTTTGAATTTGAATACTTTATCTTGATGTAAATGGTCTTGACAAAAAATGTCTTTTCTTGACTTTTTGAAAATGACCTGTAATGTATGAGCTTGTATCTTTCAAATGGTGAATTTCTAGAACTTGAGGATAAAAGAGAAGTTTTAGGGAATTGGATTCTATTAAAAATGAGCTTTGGTTAGGGAAAAATGGATGAAATATGTGAAAGTTATTCCTGGTCAAAGTTCAGTTGACTTTTCCTATAGAAACCCTAATTGAGCAATTCTTGACTTTTGATAGATTAGGAGTATTTCTTGAGGAATCATGATCAATCCTTGATGAAATGATGGATATCACTTCAAAATGTTGATGTTAACCAAAAATCTTGAAGTTTGACTATATATAGGCCCCAGTTGACTTTTGACCTAGTACAGTTGATTTTCAAGCATTTGAGCAATTGACTATGAAAACTTGTAATGTAGGCCAAGAAATTTGTCATGGAAAATCTCGAAGGAATATTAGGACAATGGAAAAAATTTGAGACCTTTGGAGCTCACACATCTTGATGAAAATTGAAACCCTAATTAAAGGTTCATTGCTTATGAGGAGACTTTGTCTGATCAATTCTTAGTCAACCTTGAGAAATTGGGAACCTCAATGAGCATGTCTTGAGTAAAAATGGGAGAGAAAATTTTGGGGTGCAACACTTTGCAACATCTATTGAAGACCAACTTAGTGACATTACGTGATCCACCATCAAATACAAATACCACATCACCGAAGTACAATCCAAATGCCAAGTGCACGTATCATTCCCACAGCCCTAGGCATGAAACTGATCAATGTTGGGCTCTGAAGAATAAGATTCAAGATCTGATAGACAATAAAACAATTGAATTTGATCCACCTTATACTCCAAATGTGATAACTGTACCGATGCCGAACCATGGCAAATGTATTAATGCAATTGATGATACTACTTTTGTCTCTTCCATTGAGGATTTAACAACTCCATTAACTATTGTGAAGGATAATTTGCTGAGAGCTGGGGTATTCCCTGGCTGTTGTAAAGATTATGTTTGCTATGATCAACAAGTGAATGGGTGCAAGCAGCTGAAGTAAGGTATGCAATGCCTGATAAATAGCCGTGAGATTCTGTTTGAGAAAATTCCTGCCATCAAAAGTTTAACCAACAAAGATGAAGACCTGTCCATAATAACCATTTCCAACAAGCCTCTTAGGATCCCTTCAAAGGGGCCTATTATAATTTCAAATGAGCCAACCATTGCTCCTTTAATAATCACTACCATTGGGCTTATTCCCTACTCCTCTGACAAAGCAGTTCCATGGAACTATAGCGTCGAGGTTTATTATCATGGGATAAAAACAAGATTCTTGGATCAACAAAGACAAAGCTGGTGTCATTAATATTTCAGGTTCTAGTAAGTGACAAGAAAAGGGAGGATCTTTTCCCCTGATATTTCACCACCCATTACTACAACAACTCATGTACGTATAACCAATGACAAGTCTAGTGCCAACACCAAAGACAAAGAGAAAAGGCGAGACTGTTGGGATAGAGGCACCTACCAAGGATACTAATGCTAAAGAACCCTCCACTCGAGAGATGGAGGAAATCCTAAAAATTATAAAGAAGATTGATTTCAAAATAGTCGAACAACTGGGGAAAACCCCTCCAAAATCTCCATGTTGTTATTGTTACTTTGTTCAAACGCTCATGCCCAAGCCTTATTCAAGTTCCAGAATAAATCCCACGTGCCCCAAGAAACCACAGTTGACCAGTTCGAGAACTGTGTAGCAAGTTTAACAGCTGGCAATGGTTTAGGGTTCTCTGACACTGATTTGACCCCCTTTGGGAAAGAATTACAACAAAGATTTGCATGTCTCTATTGAATGCAAAGGAACCACCCTGGCACATGTCCTAGTTGATACTGGCTCATCTCTAAATGTGCTACCCAAGGGTGCTTTGGACCGGATAGATTGTGAAAGACTGGTTTTGAAACCAAGCAATATTGTTGTAAGGGCTTTCGATGGGTCTAAAAGGATAGTTCATGGAGAGGTGGATCTCCCAATTAAAGTTGGCTCGCAGATTTTCAACTCCACTTTTTATATAATGGACATACGTTCCTCCTATTCTTGCTTTCTTGGGCACCCTTGGATACATGGGGCGGGGGTAGTAACATCCACCCTTCATCAAAAATTAAAGTATCCAGTCAAAGGGAAGATCGTTACTGTTTGCGAAGAAGAAGAATTTATGGTGAGCCATCTCAATTCCTTCAAGTATGTGGAAATGGATGGTGAATTCATAGAAACTGCATGCCAGGCTTTCAAAGTTGTTCCTCCTATGGTTGCCGCTACCAAAATCTCTTCCGACATATCAAAAGCTGATGAAGTTGCACCAAGAAGAGTTTCACTTAAGGATGCTCGTACCGTGGTCGAAGATGGAAACTGTACTATTTGGGGACAACTTCCCGACATTCCATTTAAATCATACAAATTCGGATTGGGTTTCACCATCAAAGCTCAGAAAGAAGTCAGGCGCGCTCGCGTGGGATAGCCACCTCTTTGCATCGGGAATCATGAAGTGAACGTTGTGGAAAATTCTGATGATGAAAATACTTTTGAAGATTGGATCTACCCTACGGTCGAAGGAAAGCTCAACAATTGGAACGCAAAGGATTTCACTCCCATCTCCTTTATTGAGGAGTAATTATTGTTTTCTGTTTTATGTCAATTCAAGAACTTTTGTCTGTAATCTTAAATTCCAAAATTATGACTTTTAAGTCATGTGCCTTGCCCGAGGCACTATGGTCTATTTTTTAAGGGTTATGTTCATGTTCATATATCATATGATCATTTAATATAAACCATTGGACCTTTTGCATTCAAATTTTTGTGTTCATTGTATTTCTTTTCCTTTATTACATTTTTTCAATAGCCATGTATCTTACATGCACACACACACACACACTTATAGATCCTCATCTACTCCGAATCTCATTTCCGATTACTCTACTATTGCCAATTATGACTTCAAAGATCCAATTAACCAAGCTGAAGATGAAGGCGAGGAAGATTGCAAAATACCAGGAAAACTAGCCAGGCTGGTGATGCAAGAGGAGAAATCTATTCAACCTCATGAAGAACCCATCAAAGTTATCAACTTAGGTACCGAGACAGATAGGAAAGAAGTCAAGACCGGCTCCAGCCTAGAAGATGGTATCAAGAGCAGATTAGTTCAGATGTTACATGACTACGTTGAAGTGTTTGCTTGGTCATACAAAGATATGCCAGGGTTGGATACCGATATTGTAGTTCATCATCTACCAACAAAGGAAGATTGTGTTCCTGTTAAGCAAAAGGTTCTTCGTATGCGGCCAGACATGTCTGAAAAGATAAAGGCTGCGGTAATGAAGCAATTTGATGCAGGTTTTCTTCCAGCCACATCTTATCCTCAATGGCTTGCGAACGTGGTCCCCGTGCCAAAGAAAGATTGAAAGGTTCGCATGTGTGTAGATTATAGGGATCTGAATAGGGCAAGCCCCAAAGATGATTTCCCTCTACCACATATTGACGTCTTGGTTGACAACACCGCTCAACATAAAGTCTTCTCAATCATGGATGGATTTTCTGGCTACAACCAAATCAAGATGGCTCTCGAAGACATGGAAAAGACCACTTTGGTTACGCAATGGGGCACCTTTTTCTATAAATTCATGCCATTTGGATTAAAGAATGCAGGGGCAACATATCAAATAACGATGGTAGCTTTACTTCATGATATGATTCATCATGAAATATAAGTCTATATGGATGATATGATTGCAAGGTTACAAACCGAAGAAGAACATATCGATCACCTACACAAGCTATTTGAGTGGCTGAAGAAGTACAAGTTGAGGTTGAACCTAGTAATTTCATATTCGGACTAAGTTCTGGAAAGCTTTTAGGTTTTGTCGTCAGTGGTAAAGGCATCGAAGTTGATCCTGCATAGGTCAAAGACATTCAAGAAATGCCAGTTCCCCGCTCTGAGAAGGAAGTCAAAGGATTATTGGGTTGTCTTAATTACATCGCCCGTTTCATATCTCATTTAACTGCTACTTATGAACCATTCTTCAAACTCTTGAAGAAAGATCAAGTATTCAAATGGTACGACGACTGTCAAGCCGCCTTCGACAAAATCAAGGAATATTTGTAAGAACCCTCAATCCTGATACCTCTAGTTGAAGGAAGACCTTTTATCATGTGCTTAGTTATGCTAGATAATTCTATGGGGTGTGTGTTAGGCCAACATGACGAGTCTGGCCGAAAAGAGCATGCAATATACTACCTTTGCAAAAAGTTTACCGACTGCGAAACCAGATATTCACTGCTCAAGAAAACTTGCTGCACTCTGGCATGGGCTGCTCGTTGGCTAAGACAATATATGTTGACTCACACCACTTTATTGATTTCTAAGTTGGACCCTATCAAGTATATCTTCGAGAAGCCCTCTCTCTCCAGATGGATAGCTAGATGGCAAATGATTTTGACTGAATACGACATTCAATATACAACACAAAAGGCTATCAGAGGAAGTATATTGGTAGATCATTTGGCCCATCAAGCTGTTGAGGATTATCAATCTATGAACTTCGACTTCCCGGATGAGAATATCATGTTAGTGACTGACTGTGTAAAACCTGGACTGTATGACGGACCTGAACAAGGATCCCCATGGATTATGGTTTTTGATGGAGCTTCCAACGCTCTGGGTAATGGAATTGGTGTTGTGATAGTTTCTCCTGAAGGTTGTCACACACCTTTCACTGCTAGACTGTATTTCAATTGTATGAATAACATGGTTGAATACGAGGCATGCATCTTAGGTTTGAAGGCTGTTATTGACTTAATGATCAAGAATTTGGATGTATTCGGAGATTCTTCTCTAGTGATCAGTCAAGTCAAAGGAGAATGGGACACTAAGAATCCTAACCTTATTCCTTACAAGGAGCTTGTGTTGACCCTAATACCATACTTCGAGGAAATCACCTTTGAACATTTTCCTAGAGAAGAAAATCAGTTGGCTGATGCATTGGAAGATTTGACGAACCTGCACACTGCTATGAGCTTGACACTGAAGAAGAGAAGCCATGGTACCATGAGGTGAGGAGATATCTTGAGGCACAAGAATATCCTGAAGGAGCTTCCATTAAAGATAAGAAATTCTTGCGAAGATTTTTACCTAAGTTCTTCCTAAGCAATGGGATACTATACAAGCGCATCCATGATTCTACACTACTCCGATGTATGGACAAGAAGGAGGCAGAGAAAATTATGGAAGACATGCATGATGGCCTTTTTGGGACCTACTCTAGTGGATACACGATATCTAAGAAAATCTTGAGGGCTGGTTACTATTGGTCCATAATAGAAACTGATCATTATCATCACTCAAGGACTTGCCACAAGTGTCAAATCTATGCTGACAAGGTCCATGTACCTCTCATTCCTCTAAATGTCATGACCGCTCCATGGTCGTTTGCAATGTGGGGCATTGATATGATTGGAGAGGTCAAACCTACTGCCTCAAATGGACACCATTTCATCCTTGTTGCCATTGATTACTTTACCAAGTGGGTCGAAGCTGCTTCATATGCCTCAGTCACCAAGAATGTTGTATCTAGGTTTATCAAGCATAACCTCATCTGCCGCTACGGTATCCCCGAAACGATCATCACTTAAAATGGAACTAACCTCAACAATGTTATGATTATGGAGCTTTGTACTCAGTTCAGAATCAAGCATCACAATTCTTCTCCATACAGACCCAATATGAATGGCGTAGTGGAACATACCAATAAAAATACCAAGAAGATTATGCAAAAGATGGTGGTAAACTATAAAAAATAGCATGAGATATTATCGTTTTCTCTCCATGGCTACCGTACTTCGGCTCGTACATCAATTGGGGAAACTCCTTTCTCCTTGGTCTATGGCATGAAAGTCGTCTTGCCTATAGAAGTTCAAATTCCCTCTCTAAGGATAATGAAAGAAGCATGTCTAAGCAAAGACGAATGGATTCAGACTAGGTTGGATCAGCTGAATTTGATTGACGAGAAGCGACTGGCTGCTGTTTGTCATGGTCAGATGTACCAAAAACGTATGATTAATGCTTTCAACAAAAAGATCAAGCCTCGAGTATATCAGACTGGTGACTTGGTAATAAAGCGCATCATTCTTCCACAAGGCGACCCTAGAGGCAAATGGACTCCGATCTACGAAGGACCATTTGTTGCAAAGAAAGTTTTCTCTGGCGGTGCCATGATCCTGACTACTATGGATGGTGAAGACTTTCCACATCCTGTCAACGTGAACATAGTTAAAAAATACTACGCATAAAATTACCCGCTAGGTTGACATACCTAGGCAAAAATAAGGGAATCCCGGCGAACCAAAGAGGTTTGGGCAAAAATTAGGGATATATGCAAAAGATTATACACCCGGCAAGTCGAAAACCCAAAAGGGAGACTTAGGTAAAAATGGGTATCCTTGTGGGCTGAAAACCCGAAAGGGTGGCTCAGGCAAAAGTTAAGGATTAAAGCGTATGACTATGTCCCGTGGGATCTTTACAGCCAACTTTATTACCAAAATCCAAGTTCAAATGGTCCAAGATCAATCCAATCAATTTTTATTCAACGACAAGGGATGATGTTCAAAGACATAAGGGCAATAGTGGGGTTGGAACACAATGAGATCACTTTCATATGGCTATTATTTTTGTTTTCACTTTGTATTTTTTCCATTCTTTCGACGATTTCCTCTTACTAGGATCTTGGTCTCTATGTACAAAAATGCCTATTTATGGGAAAATCATCAATACAAATATACTTTGAAGTGCAAATTTTTTATTTTTCCTGTTTTGAGTGCAAAAGTGTCCAATGACTAAAATTGAATGAACATATGCATATGAACATGATTAAACTTTTAACAAATGTATGCTTAAAAACACTGACAATCATCTCCTTAAATACATTTGAGATATCCCCACATGGTTATTTCAATAGAATTATCTCCACATATTTGGATTCATAAAATCCCCAGCCAGAATTTTAATCTCCAGAAAATCCTCTCCGCAACTGAGTTGGTCTTAAAAGGAAGCCTTATGAAAATATCCTCCCCAGCAGTTCGTCAAATATCCTCTTCAACAGGGTTTATTTCCGCAACAAACTACAAATTCCCCAGCTTGAGTTTGCCTCGCAGACTATTACAAATCAAGGGACCATAACCCCTAATCCCTAGTGGAGTCGTCAACATAGTCATTGCTATCTCCGAAAGTCGATGTAAAGCCTGGACCTGACCAGATACTAGTTCAACTTCATTCTACTCTCAACTTACTATGAAGATTGGACCCAACCAAATAAAAGTAAATCTTAATTCCAAGTTACTAAAGCCTGGACCTGACCAGATATTAGTTTAACTTCTCAAATTGCTTAAGTCTGGACCCAGCCAGTCAACAGTTCAAGCCTGGACCCGACCAGATACCGGTTAAACATTATGAAGCCTGGACCCGGCCAAATAACAGCTCTAATTTCTAAAACATGGACCCGACCAGATAATAGTAAATCTCAAATTTAGTTGTTAAAGCCTAGACCCGACCAGATATTAGTTAAACTCCTTCAACTGCAGAGCCTGGACCCGACAAGTTAACAGTTCGAGTTACTGAAACCTGGACCCGACCAGATAACGGTTGATCTCAAGTTCAAATTGCTGAAGACTGGACCCGACCAAATAACAGTAAACCTCAATTTCAAGTGGCTAGAGCCTGGACCCGACCAGATAGTAGCTTAACTTCTCCATCTATTACAAAGCCTGGACCTAACCAGTTAACAGTTTGAGTTGCTGAAACTTGGACCCGACCAGATAACAGTTTAATTCTTACAGATCACTAATAAAACTCCTCTTCCCTAGTAAAGTTTGCCACTATCCCAACAAGTTGCTGCAAAGCCTGGAATTCGACTAGATAACAATTAACTTCTTTATCCCCAGTAAGCTATTATGAAGCCTGGAATCCGACCAGATAATAGCTAACTTTCAAGAGATAATTCCCCACAAAGCAATGGACAACTAAAACTACTGAATTTTGGTTCCTAAGCAGAAATCAATACTCTCCATAGAGTCTTCTCAAGCAAAGTAAATATTCCTTAGCGGAGTTTCTTCTCAACAAAGAAAGAATCCCCAATGGAAGCATTATTAACAAAGTCTGAAGATACACATACTCTTCATCCCCAACAGCATTCTGAGATTTAACTTCCCAAAGCTCCCCAGTATCTGTCAAGGATACGCTTCGACAACATGTCGCATTCATACAACATAAATAACATATACATGCAACATAATCTCATTTATTTTGAGAACATCATTACACCATGCATACATTCACATACAGCTAACCCCTTTTTGTTCCTTGCAGGAAAAATCATTAATCCAAAGACCTCTTCCGGATCAGAATTGATCTTTCCAGTCAAAGACAAACAAGACATCTGGTTTTCAGCACGAATCGACCAAAGATATATGCTGATGTTTTTCCCATTTTCTAACATCATATCTCCAAATTGCATCTATAAGCCCATTCTTGAATCTATACACCATCGAGTGTGAATTTCTGGGCACTTTAGTGTTCAATCATCTTTCACCTTCAAGTCACAAATGGCGGACCCGCCAATCTAAATCTTCAGGTTTAAGAAGATTGAACAGGGGCAGCTGTTGTACCCCAAAATTTCCCCTCTCAATTTCTCAAGAATTCTCTCACAAGAGATCCATTGATTCAAGACTGCACAAGGTTTCATTAGCTCAAGACACCTCCTTAAGCACTGATGACTCAAAATTAGGATTTGAATTTGGATAAGGACAATTGGACTTTTAATGCTTTATATGACTTTCATGAATCATTTTGGACTCCCAAGATTTCTCATGTCAAGTTTCAAGTTTTGGATCACATTTTTGCTTAGTCAATTTATCAGTTGACCTAAAATCAACTATATTGGTAAAAAAAGTCAATTGTGGTCAATTTACAGTCAAAATTCATAATTTTTTATCCATATCAACATTTTGAACTCATATATGGCAATTGATCAAGTTTGGATCACAATTCCTCAAGAAATTTGATCAGATCATCAAAGGGGTAAAATGGTCAAAATTAGGGTTTTGAACGAAGAGGCTTAATTTTTTACTATTGACCAAATGTATGACTTATTGGTTTCAGACATGATATCAAGGATTCAAATGCATCATTTTGACCTAATGGCGTGTCTTAAAATATTCCCCAAAGATCAATTGATTGATAGTTCAAATCCAGTCAACTGATGAAAAGTCAACTAATACACTAAAAAGTCAAACTTTGACTTTTTGATCAAAATCAAGTTTCAAAAATAATATTTCATCAAGACATATCAAAATATGAAGATTGATCATCAAGAAATCAAAAAGTCAAAATCATCTTTGAAAAGTCAAAATTCTGACTTAGAAATTTTTCGAAGTGTTGGAAAGTTAACCTTTTTTCATGACTTTGGGCCAAATTTTCACCATGATGCAAGATGATTCAAGGGAAACTTCCAACATGAAAGTTGTATATCTTAGTGATATCTAAAACATTGTAGGATAGAACTTTTTCTAGAAATGCTTGGATTTTAAATTATAAATTCATAAAGACATGTTCATGAAACTTAAACACTTAGTGAAATTTTTCCCTAGTTAGGCAGATTCCCCAAGAAAGAGACCAACATTACTCAGCGGAGTCCTCCCAAACAACAGGAACAGGAATTCCCACAAAGGAATATCTCGCGAAATCATCACTGTTCTGGATGGCATCTTTAAGCCCATCTCCAAACGACTCCCCGTCATATCTTTTGGATGGCATCTTTAAGCCCATCTCCAGAAATCTTCTGTCATCTTCTCCAAATGGCATCTATAATCCTATTCCTGATATTACCTACACAATCAAGTATCATTTCAGACGAGTGCAAATTTCTGGGCACTCTAGTATTCAATCATCTTCCACCTTCAGATCACGAAAGGCAGACCAGCCATTCTACATCCTCAAGCTTAAGAAGATTGAACAGGGGCAGCTGTTGTACCCTAAAATTTGCCCTCCCATTTCACCCAAGACATGCCCATGGAAATCCCTAACCTGCCCTTGGATGACCAAGAATTGACTAGACAAATCCTCCCCCTAAGACAATAAGCCTCAAACTAGGGTTTCACTCCTCATCAAGATGGTTGAGTTCCAAGGGTCCCAAATGGTATCCATTGTCCTAATATGTCCTTAAGATCATCCATGCCAAGTTTCATACCTTGCACAACAAGTTTGCTCAGTCAACTGCTCAAAGGCCTGAAAATCAATTGTACTAGGTCAAAAGTCAACTGTGGCCCAAGTACAGTCAAACTTCAAGATTTTTGGTCAACATCAACATTTTTAAGTAATATCCATCATTTGATCAAGGTTTGATCATTATTCCTCAATAAATACTCCTAACTCATCAAAAGTAAAAAATGACAAATTAGGGTTTCTATTGGAAAAGTCAACTAAACTTTTATAGGGCATAACTTTCTCATACTTTATCATAAATTTTCCAACCAAGCCTCATTTTGAAGAGAATCTAATTCTCTACAATTTCTCTTCAGCCCTCAAGTTCAAGAAATGCCTCAATCAAAATATATAAGCTCAGACATTATAGGTCCATTCAAAAAGTCAACAAAAACACCTTTTGGGTCAAAGCTCCTTACATGAACATGAAAGATCCAATTGAGATGAGACCAAAAGGTTTGTTTAGAGGACATCCTAAGCTTTCTAAAAAGTCCAAGAACACCCTCTTAGGGTTAAAAATGAGAAAGATATGCATTTCTAAAATTGACCAATTTTTTTAAATGTGCGTGAAGCTAATATTGATCTAACTTGAATTTTTTCCAAATGTGCCCATGTTTTCATGCTTGCAACTTGTTCCTAACATGGCCCATGACCCTTGAGCTCATTCGTATATTATTCCGTTATTTTTATTATTTATTTTGATTATTTATTCATTAAAAGTCAAAATTAAATAAAGAAATAATAGAAAATATGTAAGATATGACTTTCAAATCTTTTCCTTATCAAATGATCATCAAAACATGCTGGCATATCAAAGTAAAATCATGAAGGAAGGAAAAGATTGGATTTGTTCCAAAAATAGGAAAAAATCACATAATTGAAAGGAGGATATTTTCTCATGAAATCATTGGATTCTTTCCACATTTGCAACCCTAATGAGATACACTACATAAACACAAGAACCCTAGGTCAAAAGGGACGAAAAAAGTTGTCTCCACAAGTCCAGAAAAGTTCCAAATTTTTCACAAAAAAGTGCGAATCGGATTCATAGTTGCAGAGGGATTTAAAGCATCCTGAGCCTTGCAATCGATTGCTGGAGGTACTCTGAAGCTAGTTGCATCTTTAAGAATATCATTGATCTATATAGTAGTCGGATGAAGATACCCAGCACTGTGAAATATGTTTTGATACTTACTTAAAGCAGACTTCGTCTTCATAACTTCATTCTTCATGGAGAAACCCAAGCCAGTCCTACTCTTGTTCACAAGGTGATTAATAATTTCCTCCACACCTTGCTAGGGCCTTCCTGAACTACCTGATGTGCATCCTTAAACAATGCGATATAATCTTCATTCTTCCTTATATTGTCAATAGATAAAGCTTAGAACTAAGTTCCAACCGGAACTTCATCAGCTTCCATAATACTGAATGAGGACAAATGAGATATTAACAGAGCTTTCTCACCGTTCACAATGACCACCTTTCCTTCATGAACAAATTTTAGCTTCTGGTGCAAGGTTGAAGTAACAGCTTATGCCTCATGGATCCATAGTCGTCCCAATAAACAGCTACAGGCAGGGACAATATCCATAACCTAGAAAGAAATCTGGAATAAGTGCGGTCCTATGTGAATATCACAATCTACCTCTCCGGTGACAGAATTCCTCGAACCATCAAATGCTTTCACTATGATTCCACTAGGGCGCATGGTAGCCCCCTGGTACTTAAGCTTCATGAGTGTTCTTATTAGTATGACGTTTAAAGCAGACTCATTATCAATCAGCACATTGGACAAAGAGTCATTCTTACAATTCATGGAAATACAGGAGCCAGGTTATGGTTTATTCCTTCATCAAGAAACTCATCATCACAAAAGCTCAGATTATTACAAGATGTAATATTCCCTGCAACACTGCTGAACTGATCCAGAGACATGTTACTCTCAACAAAAGCTTGATCTAACACTCTCATCAGAGATTCCCGATGAGCAGAAGAGTTCATAAGCAAGGCTAGAATGGAAATATTAGATAGAGTTTGCAACAACTGATCTACAATCTTGTAGTCACTCATCTTGATAATTTTCACACTAGTGCAGAAATGACTTTTTACATCGGGTGAAATTGACTTTTTACATCGGTTTTGGGTCCGATGTAAAGTCAGGCGATATAGTAAATCAGGGACTTTTTACATCGGTTCTGGGACCGATGTAAAAAGTCCCTTTTTTACATCGGTTATAATATCAGAACCGATGTAATAACCTGTTATTATGCACATTTTTTAAAAAATTGATCCAGTTTTTTACATCGGTTGGAAGTAATACCCGATGTAAAAAGTCCATTTTTTACATCGGTTATAATATATGAACCGATATAAGAAACTGTTATTATGCACATTTTTTAAAAAAATTGATCCAGTTGCGCTGCTTTGCGGAGAAAGCAAAATATAATCAAATTTCAATGGCAAGGTGATAACTCTATTAAGATTTCAAAACTTGAAACTCAAGTCTACAAAACTTTTTATTGAGAAAAAAGGTGCTACTTATCAAGTTGATGGAAATATTCAGGAGTGCAACATACAACATTCATATGCAATATGTAAGGGTGATTTTGAACTATTTCAAACATCATCAAATTGTCAAGTTATATTTTTAAAATCATTATGTCAAGTTTTGTGATATTTGTAGTTAGAATCAAGGCAGTAGGATTTGGCTGTAAATTATTATTATAATACTAAAAGGACGCAACATATAAATATTGTGATGTTGAAATAATTTATTTTGGTCCTTTCTTTTTTCATTACAGTAGAAACCCGGTTCCCCTATAGGTACAACCCATAATTCAAAAATAACACGCAGGAACCGGTTCCTGGTACAAATTCCAGGGAAGTGATTTTTGAACAAGTTTGGAACCCGGTTCCCTGTTAGGTAGGAACCGGTTCCTGAAGCTTTTTTTCTGACTTTTTTTTCCTGAAACAGATCTCAAACATAGTATTATTTCAAATAAGTGAAGAATGTGACTTACAGTTGAAACAGCGAGCGAGGAAGGGCGTGAATCGGCGGGTGAAAAGTCGTGAACAGCGTGAACAGAGTGAACGACGTGAAACTGCGGCAAGGAGACGTAATCAAATTTCAACAAACCGCATCATCTATGTTCATCAAACAAATCTGCAAATTCACAACAAAAATCATCATCAATGGCGGTCGAAAACGATGAAACACGAACGAACAGAACCACCGCGGTCGAAGACGACGACCAGAAACGGCGGAAACACGAACGAAAACCATTGCGGTCGAAGAGGACGACCGGAAACGGCGGTCAAAGAGGAAGACCGGAAACAGTGGCCGAAACGGCGGCCAAAGAATATTACCGAATCGGAATCGGGCGAGCATAAGGCAGTCGCGGTGGCAATCGGAATCAGGCGGGGTTGAGGAAGACGGAATCGGAATCGGAAGCGACCAGAATCGGAAACACGAACAGGGGAAAATGGAGTTGTAATTTTTCTACTGTTTGGGAAATGTTTGGGAAATAAGGGTTTGGCACATATTACATCGGTGCATTGTAATACCCGATGTAAGGGTTGGATGGCTATTACATCAGTGCATTGTAATACCCGATGTAAGGGTTGGCAAGCTTTTTTTTTTTACAACCCAGAATTCAAAAATAACACGCAGGAACCGGTTCCCATATAGGTACAACCCGGTTCCTGGTACAAATTCCAGGGAAGTGATTTTTGAACAAGTTTGGAACCCGGTTCCCTGTTAGGTAGGAACCGGTTCCTGAAGCTTTTTTTCTGACTTTTTTTTTACAATGCACCTATTACATCGGTGCATTGTAATACCCGATGTAATAAGTTGCAAAAAAATTAATTTATTCTTTAATTTATTTTTTATATTAATATCTGTTGTGAAGATATTACATCGGTTTTTAGTCAACCGATGTAATATGTTGCATGTTTTTTATTAATATTTCTACTACCTTGTTTCTTATTTACAAAAATGCCACCGTATTTTTTTCTGAAAACTTTTTACATCGGTGGATGCGTTTTCCCGATGTAATAGGTAGCGAAATATATTTTTTTTTTCATAATTTTTATATCATTGCAAATAAATACCTGATGTAAAAAGTTTGTTAATTGTATTTTTTACATCATATATTTTGATACCTGATGTAAAAACCTTTTCTCAAATGTCGTTTTTTTTAGTAGTGTCAACAAGTCATCCACATACTTATTCAAAGTAGTGCCACTAGATTCTCCCATAACTTTCTTCGGTTCAGTATTCTCAACAATCTTTTTATCAGAATTAACGTCCCCTCGAAAGGTAGGGGCGAAGACACAGCCACTGCGGGTTACCCGACTAGCTTCAACGATATTCTTGACGTCAAACAAAGGTTGGATAGGGATTTCCACACCATCTTCTAGGATAGTTTCATTGTATTTATAAGGCAAAAATTTATCTGATTTATATGGGACAAGACCAGGCAGACAAATAACCATTGGAGCAACAACAAGCTTGTTGTGATACTCAATCTCTATAAGAGAGGGAACACCTAAATATGGCACAATGACATTCACCTATTCTTCAGAATATTTAGGGATCGCAGAATTGTTATTGAAGAACATTTCTTCTTCAGAATGAAAGAACTCATCTGCAGAAACATATTCATCGTCTGACATGGCTTCAACAGAGTAATCTTCAATCATATTAACTCCATTGTAATCATCTTTATTACCCATGACTTTGATAGTACCATGATCTAACAATAACTGAACACCTCTTCTTATGATAGAACAACCCCAGGAATCCCTACAGCAGATCTGACAAGACCCGTAATGGTGTTCTTAGCCATCCATGTGACAAAATGTAGCATGCAGATGTACCAGATCGCCATTCATATAATTTACATCAAAAATTCGGAATTCACCGGGACATCCATAAACCATATTTACATCCTCTTTATACTCATCCCTTGGCCTAATTATGTGGATAAGACCTTCATCCATCATCTCTAGAAGATCAACTCTCACCTTATCACATCCATGAATATCTACACTGCAAATACTACAACTAGCATGGTCATGTGTATAATAGTTGAATTCATAGAGAACAACATGCATCTTCACTAAATCTCCTCTCACCAAGTTAATATCAAATATCCGGAATTCCCCAGGACAACCAGTGTGATACGGTGGGAGAACCGATTGTTATACTGGTTTTCCATTTGTATTCGAAAATTTTGCGGTAAGCAAGAGTCTCCATCGACTTTTCTTTTATCCAACAAAGGAAAGGGTGAAAAGAAAAGAAAAGAAAAGATCTTTCGAGATTATTTTTGAGTAAGGGGTAGATTATGGAAATGGAAGGTGTTAGCACCCTTTCCATCTGTAGTTATCTACGGGCTCTTATATGCTTAGCTCATTTTGAAATACCTTGTGCTTTGTGTGTTTTTTTAAAATTATTTTGAAAGCCCCTTAGTGCGAAGAACTTTGTAATGTTTCTCAGAATGGTAGAGGCATCTGCTTTGACATCATTTAAAACAGTTTTACTCCAAACGTTAAGACATTTAGCAAAATATTAACAAGTCATTATTTTACCAAAATTGCTGCCAATAAACACTTACAAACTTCCCCTTTGGAAAATTTTGGCTAAAACAATATTATAGCATATTATCAGAGCAGTAGCATAATCATCAAAGCATTATTAGGGCAGCAGCAAAGCAATCAAAACATACATTCAGTTAGAAATTAGATGTTAGCACAGGAAGATGTCAAAACATCTTCTGGGACATGAGGCTCCCCTTCAATCAATAGTTAGTGGTTAGTCAGTCACTCACTCACTTTCTCTCCCCCTTTTTAGTCATAATATGCCAAAGAAAGGATGCATTCAGGTGTCAGGAGAATATCAGTATTAGGGTACATACCATATAACTCAAATGTCAAGCACATACAAGTGCCAAAAAGAGAAACAAAGAGTTCATAGAGACATCAAGTAGTCTAACTGTCATCAGGACCAGTTGACTTGGTTGAACCATAACTTCTTTCCACACTGGAGTCTTCACCTTCAGAGCTCACTGTATCATCAAGGTTACTGTCCTTTTGCAAGTCCTTGATCATCTTTTCAAAGATTAGCTTCCTAGCTGAGTTAACTCTGATCACATCATTTAATTCCTAGTTGAGCTCACTCTGATCAAAGATCCAGGGAAGATATTTTCCCTTAGTTCATTGATCATTTCATCCTTAGTGGAGGTCTTATTTTCAGCAGTTGAAGATGTCAAAACAATGTCTAGGACATGTTTTCCTGAAAAAAGCTTAAAGTGAAGTGTCCAGGCAGACTCCCTCTTACACACTACATCATTACCATTTAGGGTTCCAGGATGTTGATTGAGAATAATTCCACATATGAGGGAAGGAAAAGAAATTAGAATTTTAATGGCACGAGTTCCTGCATGCTTAATAGTCTAATCAAAGATGTAAGTACCATAATCAAAAAGTTTATGGTTTCCTACAACATAAATAAACTTTCCTAATCCAATGGAGATGGTTGAAGTGTGATTGGTGGGAATCCAATTTGAAGCTTCAATCCTATGTAAAATAGCATATTTCACACTCAGTTTGCTAACATGAAGCTTATTTTTCATTGGCCACTCACTTATTTGATTAGCAGCAATGGCTCTACACACTTGATTGTCTGTTATTTCCAGCTCACAACAGATATCTTCAGACCTATCTAGATATTTGTTTATAATGGCAGAAGAAAATTCTACACACTTTCCTATAACAAAAACCTTTCTATACTCCTTACTCTTATGGTCAGCACAGTCAACAGGAATATTAACAATAAACTCCTTAACAAGAGTTTCATAGAAACTTGCAAACCTGGTAACTGTTTTCATCAGTCCAGCATAGGATATCAGCTCCATGATTTCCTTACATTCCAAAGCACCCACTCCTAGTTCTCTCTATAGGGAAATCCTTCTTTGATATGCATACTTCCACTTTTCAGCATTCCCAACAGAGTGAAAGGAGATGTCATCAAGTGGGGCATCAGGAACGCTAACAGACAATTTCTTATTTGCATACTTTTTGATAGGAGAGATGTCCTGGACATTTTGCTCGACAACATACTCAGAGTCAATCTCTTTAATCATAACAACTTTCTTCTTACTCTTGGATCTTTTTACAGCATCCTCATCCTTATCACTAGAGCTAACATGTCTAGCTTTTCTCTTGTTAGAAGGAGGGACCACTTTACTTCCTACTTTTGGGGGTCCATACATGGTTTTCTTCTTGATTGTCTTGGGAAGAGGTGTGATACTTGCATATTTCACTCTCCTGGACTTTAGCCTTCTAGAAATACCAGGTACAACATTAGTGATGAGCTCATTGTCAGATAGCTCTTCAACATTGACTACATTCACAGCATTGTGAGATTCTCCAACCTTGTAGGTAGCAGTATCTTCTTTAGAATTACTTCCTTTGTCAGCATAAGGAGGCATGCGAGCAAGGGGAGTATACATACCAGGCATAGCAAATCCTTCATTTAATACCCTGCCCACAAGCCTTCTGATGCTTCTATCAACATTGATAATTTCTTCTTCAGTTCTATTGTCAGTAGCAGTAGAAGAGTTACCTTTATCATCTTTAGATTTCTTAGCTGGTGATGATTTAGGTTTCTTGACCTTTTTATCAAGCGGAGGGATCGCTGATAGAGGAGTAACATCTAGTACTATGTCAAGAGAAAGATTTTCATTTGCGTATTTTGAGGAAGATGATGTGTGATGTTGAGACATGTTTGAGAATTTTTTAGCAAGGTGGTGAAGAATGGTAAGGGTCCTTTTTCTGAGGAGGAGAATGAAGAGTTTATGAAAGTAGAGAGATGAAATTTCATAGCGTGTGGGAAACAAGTTGAGGCAGTCTTGTAATGATTTCTTTCTAACTTTTATTTGTTGGAAACACAATTAATACAATATCACTTTAATGACATTCCCACACACTTTTAATTGTCATAAACCCTCATATAAACATATCCATAATTTTCTTCTTAAATTCTCAAATTGATTAGAATCCAAAGCTTTTGTGAAGATATCATCCAGTTACAATTCAATGGCTACATGTTCTAAGGCAACAATCTTTTCTTCAACAAGCTCTCTTATGAAGTGATGACGAATGTCAATATGTTTGGTCCTGCTGTGTTGAATGGGGTTCTTTGATATGTTTATGGCACTTAAATTTCCACAGAGTAATGTCATGTCATCTTGTTTGACATTGTATTCTGATAACATTTGTTTCATCCAAACAAATTAAGAACAACTGCTTCCTGCAACAATGTACTCAACCTCAACAGTGGACAGAGACATGCAATTTTGCTTCTTACTGAACCAAGATATGAGATTATTTCCCAGAAAGAAGAAACCTCCTAATGTACTCTTTCTATCATCAGCACTTCCTGCCCAATCAGCATCACAAAAACCAGTTAAGGAAGAATTTGATCCATGAGAGTACATCATACCATAATCACTTGTCCCATTCACATATTTAAGAATCCTCTTCACATGGTTGGCATGGCTAACTTTGGGATCAGCTTGATATCTTGCACACACCCCTACAGCAAAGGCAATGTCTGGTCTACTAGTTGTGAGATATAGAAGGCTACCTATCATGCTTCTGTAGAGACTTTGATCTACACTTACTCCTTTTTCATCTTTAGTCAGCTTCAGATGTGTGGGAGCAGGGGTTCTTTTGTGACTGGCATACTTGCTCTGAGATGAAAATATGGAGTCTTCCATTTTTTAACTTGCAGACCAAGAAAAAAGGTTAATTCACCAACAAGACTCATTTCAAATTCATACTGCATTTGTTTGACAAAATGTTCCACCATCTCATTTGACATCCCTCCAAATACAATATCATCAACATATATTTGAGAAATCATAATCTTCCCTTCTTCGTATTTGACAAAGAGAGTCTTGTCTATGCCACCTTTTCTATATCCATTTTCCCCAAGGAATCGTGTCATTCTCTCATACCAAGCTCTTGGATCTTTCTTCAATCCATGCAGAGCTTTCTTCAGTTTATAAACATGTTTAGGAAAACTTGGATTAACAAATCCTTTTAGTTTTTCAACAAAAACTTCATCATTCAGGTACCCATTCAAGAAGGAACTTTTTACATCCATTTGAAATAATTTAAATTTCAAAATGCATGCAACTCCTAACAGTAGTCTGATTGATTTAAGTCTAGCCACATGAGCAAAGGTTTCATCAAAGTCCACTCTTTCAATTTGAGTGTATCCTTGAGAAACTAACCTTGCCTTATTTCTAGTGACCACCCCTTTTTCATCAGATTTAATCTTGTATACCCATTTAGTTCCAATCACATTTTTCCTTTCAGGTCTTGGAACCAGATCCCAAACTTCACTCCTACTGAATTGTTCCAGCTCCTCTTGCATAGCATTAATCCAGAACTCATCAGTTAGGGCCTCTTTGACATTCTTAGGCTTAATTTTGTATACAAAACAAGAGTTAGAAATCCCTTCTCTTGATCTGGTAGTAACTCCCTTGTTTGGATCTCCTATGATGAGCTCCTTAGGATGATCTTTCTGAGTTCTGATTGAAGGTCCTTTATTGAGCTGACTAGGCTAGGGATCTTCTTAAGGAGGATTAGAATCAATACTTGTGTCATTTGATTAAGTTTGACTATCAGGCAAAGATGTTCCAACATATTCAGAGACATCTTCTTCAACATTCCATCCTCTATCATCAAAAGTAATATTTATTGACTCCATCATAACTTTGGCTCTGGAGTTAAACACCTTGTATGCTCTGTTGTTTGTAGAGTAACCCAGGAATATTCCTTCATCACTCTTGGGATCCATCTTCCTTCTTTGTTCGCGATCAACTAAGATGTAACATTTACTTCCAAAAACATGAAAGTATTTTACAGTTGGTTTTCTTCCCCTCCATATTTCATACAAAGTAGTTGAAGTGCCTTTCCTTAGAGTGACTCTGTTATGAATATAGCATGCAGTACTCATAGCTTCATCCCAGAAATGGTAGGGTAACTTCTTAGCATGAATCATGTCTCTGGAAGATTCTTGGAGAGTCATATTCTTGCGTTCTACAATCCCATTCTGTTGAGGAGTAACGGGATAAGATAATTCATGGATGATTCCTTCAGAGGAACAAAACTCAGCAAATTTATTGTTCCCAAATTCCTTTCCATGATCACTCCTGATTCGTATGACATGACTTTCCTTTTCCCTTTGAAGTTTTTGACAAAGATCTTTGAACACTTCAAAAGTTTCTGATTTTTCTCTAATAAAGCTTATCCATGTGTATCTAGAAAAGTCATCTACAACAACATAGGCATACTTCTTGCCACCAAGACTTTCAACCTGCATAGGTCCCATCAAGTCCATTTGAAGAAGTTCTAAATAATTTGATGTAGTAAGATGTTGAATCTTCTGATGTGACATCTTAGTCTGCTTTCCAATTTGGTAGTCACCACATACCCATCCTTCTTCTATCTTGAGCTTAGGAATCCCTCTCACTTCTTCTTCAGATATAATTCTCTTTATTCCTTTCAAATGAAAGTGCCCCAATTTTTTATGCCATAGTTTAACTTCATTCTCTTTGGCTAAAACACATTTTAAGTAGAGGTTTAACTCTTGAGGAACCCATAAATAACAATTGTCTTAGATCTGATTCCTTGCATAACAACTTCATTCATTTCATTGCACACAAGACATTCTTCCTTGGAGAAGTTAACTTTGAATCCTTGACCACATAGTTGGCTTATACTTATCAGGTTAGTTGTTAACCCTTTTACAAGTAACACATTTTCAAGCTTAGAAACTCCTTAACAGTAAAGCTTGCCAACACCTTTGATTTCTCCTTTTGCTCCACCACCAAGAGTAACATAACTGGTGGAATGAGATTTGATATCCACCAACAGATTCTTGACACCTATCATGTGTTTAGAACAACCATTGTCAAAGTACCAGTCATCTTTGGTTGATACTCTGAGAGAGGAGTGAGCAATGAGACTTTTAACGTTGGTCTTGGGAGCCTATTATTTCTTCTTTTTGTTGTTTTGGGGAATCTTATCAGTTTTGGGAAGAGGAGTATTTTTAGGATAGCCATACAGCTTGAAACAGAAGGGCCTTATATGTCCAAGAGTGATGACATTTCCAGGGTTGGGGATTTCTCTAGTGTGATTAAGCTTTTTCTTTTCATGAGGTTTTCCATGATGTCCTTTCTTCACATGAGGTTTCTCAAGATGTCCTTTCTTATCATGATGTTTGCCCAAATGTTGAGACATCTGATTTGATACCCTTGGTTTAGCCTTGGCATGTATGGAGATAGATGCGGGTTGTTTGCCATGATGTTCTTTCTTCACATGATGTCTGCCAAGATGTCCTTTCTTACCATGATGTTGAAACATTTGATTCAACATCTTTGGTGTAGGCTTGGCAAGAGTGGAAACAGATGAAGGCTCTTCTGAGTTAGGTTCCTTTTTCTCATTGAAACTTAAACCACTCTTATCTCATGTCACTCTTCTTGCTTGGAGAATTTCATCTAATGTGTCGGACCCATTATTCAACATCTTGAGAGACTTAACCATTCTATCAAGATTTGAATTTAGAGAGGACACTTCACTTTCTAGATCAGAAATAGTTTTAAGATGCTCTTCCCTTTCCTCCTTCAGCTGAGTTATAAGGGCTTTCTGTTTCTCCCCTTCAAGACATACTTCTGCACTTCTAAGACATAATTCTTTATATGAAGTAACTAACTCGTCAAAGGTTAGTTCCCTATCACTAGACTCTTCATCAGATACATATTTGTCTGTCAATTCTTTCACATAATTGGAAGATTCTTCAAGATCACTCTCTGAGTCCTCTTCAGACCACGTAACAGATAGATTCTTCTTCTGTTTCTTTAGATATGTAGGAAATTCAGCTTTAATGTGACCGAAGCCTTCACATTCATGACATTGTATTCCCTTCTCTTGAGAAGATTTTTCTTCAGCCCTTTTTCTTCCCACCTCATTTGACTTATAGATGTCAGATGGGATGTTCATGACATTTGACCTTTGGTTCCTGTCCATTCTTTTTATCAATTTATTAAATTGTCTTCCAAGCATAGCTAGGGCATTTTATATTCCTCCATATGTATCCAGATCACAGTCCTCTTCTTCATCTTCAGTATTAGATACAAAAGCTATGATTTTGTTTTTCTTCTCAGATCTCTCATTTATGCTTAATTCAAATGTTAGAGGGGATCCAACAAGTTCATCCACTTTCATTTTGTCAATGTCTTGGGCTTCTTCTATAACAGTTACTTTCATATTAAATCTCTTGGAAAGAGACCTGAGCATCTTTCTCACCAATTTGTCTTCATGTATTTTCTCTCCTAAAGCACTGGAGGCATTAGAAATTTCAAGTATGTTCATATGGAAGTCATTTATACTTTCATCATCTTTCATCCTCAAATCCTCAAATTTTGTGGTGAGCAGCTGAAGTCTTAACATCTTAACTTTGGATGTTCCTTCATGAGTAGATTGAATAATTCCCCAATCATCCTTAGCAACTTCACATGTATTCACCAATCTGAAAATATTATTGTCAATTCCATTGAATATAGCATTCAAAGCTTTAGAATTTCCAAGAACAATTTCATCTTCTTCTTTAGACCAATCTTCTTCAGGTTTTAATTCAGAAGTAGTTTCTCCATTCTCTCTCAATTTGACAGGGTGTTTCCATCCTCTTAAAACAGCTTTCCAGGCCCTGCTGTCTAAGGACTTTAAAAAGGCAACCATATGTGGTTTCCAGTAGTCATAATTGCTTCCATCCAGAATGGGTGGTCTATCCATAAATCCTCCTTCCTTGTCCATAGTACCATAAAGTATCTTCCCTAGATCTCACTCAAATAAAGAGCAGGATGCTTGCTCTAATACCAATTGAAATTCTGGTATCAGATAAGTGATGTCGAATGAGATGTCATGACACAAATATCTGTTTGCAAGTAAGGTGCAGTAAAATCAAAAGCAGTAAAAAAACAAGAGATTATTCACCCAATTCAGTATACAACAACACCTACTCTGGGGGCTACCAAGCCAGGAACAAGTTCACTAAATAGTATCAATTCATAGACCCTCATTAAACAACTAGTTTACGATCTAATCACTTAAACATACCCAAGCTAAACTTCTACCTAAGACTCACCTAGCTATGAGGCCATCCTTAAATCCCTTCAATCACTTACAAAATTAATAAGTTTGAAACACTTCAATCATTCAATGCTTAAAAGCTTATGAATGATACACAATTAATAACCCAAATAACAACTCAAGTATTTAAACTAATACTTAGAGTGTATTACAAATAAAAAGCCTAAACTTCTAATCAGAAAGAAAGTATTATTCTTCAAAAGTTGCTTGTCTTTGAATAAGGAAGCAAGTCCTTATATATGCGAAGCTTTGGGCTTGGGCTTAAAAACAAATATTCAAATCTTTTGATTATTTCCATAAAAACAGGCCAAGATAAAATTATGCAATTTGAAAAATATTCCTCCATATTTTTCACAGCCTGTAGATCACAAATCCTGAATTATAGAATGCTGGAAATCAGGAAACAAAAGACTTAACTAATTTTGGGTTGAGATCAGTTCAGTAGGAAGATGTCAAGACATCTGCTTTGACATCATTCAAAACATTTTTGCTCCAAATGTTAAGACATTTAGCAAAACATTAACAAGTCATTGTTTTACCAAAATTGTTGCCAACAAACACTTACAATGGGCCTGATATGGAACAGCAATGGGGGGTGACAATTGGAATCTATTAGGGCCCATTATCAAGAAGAAGCCCATACACGTTGGATCTTGTGAGGGTGCATATGGAGATTCATTGGTGAGCCTGCATATTCAGAATGCTTAGATATGATCAGATGGGATCTATTGTCTATGATCATGTGGTGTATGGTGCATACTCGTGACTGAGACGTATTGAATCTGCAAAAGAATTATTAGAAAGAATAAAATGTGAGGCTTGGGTATCGAACCTAGGTCCTTTCTGTTATACACGTTCCCCTTCACCAACTGAGCTAGATGTTCATTTACTAATACAAATGAAACTATAACATTATATTAGAAACACAAACCAAATATATCTGGAAAGAATAAAACGCGTGCTGGCTTGCTTGGCCCAATAAGAAAGGGACACATGGGGTGCCGGAGTCAGCCCACCGGAGTCAACTCTCCGGTTGTCTTCTCCGGTGGGTTCCAACATTGAACCTACAAAATATCCAACAACAAAGATTGAAATTTTCCCTATCCCCCCGATCTCAAATCTGAGCTTACTTTGGCTTGAAACGGCTTAAATCCAGAGATTTGAAGGAAATCTCAGATCGTGCCCTAGAAATGGAATGATCCCACTCTTATGCCTTAGCTTGCATGTAGCACGTTATACTTGTACCATCCATAGTCCTGAACACGAATCAAATGGTTAAAAGTATTAATATGCCGTAAAAATGTAGTTTTGAGTTTGCAAACCCTTACCAATTGGAGATACGTGGATCTGTGGCTGTGGGTGTGGAAATGCTTGCTTAAGGGCCTGAATGCCTTCCTGGGAATATCAGGAGGAAGATAAGATACTTGGTTTAGGGTGACAACAGTTGTAACTTATCATTTGAATTTTGACAACTTAGAGATTTTTTTGCCAATTTTGAGATAGTGGTTTCAGGGCCGTTTCTTGAGGCAATATGGGCTTGTGATTTGGCTTGCAAATGATTTTGTATTTATAGAGGAGTATAGTGGCTTGAAAAATATGGCAAGGATCATCCATTAAACATGGCTTTGAAAACAAGATCAAAGAATTTAAAAACATGCCATTTTGGGTGATTCTCTTGCCATTCTCATCTTTGCATGAACCTGGACCTTTCTAATGTATCTTGCACGAAAATTAGGCCTTAAAACAAATCCAAACATAAGACCACATTAAATAGTTGGACATTAATGAAGCAAATCCATGAAAACTGTAAAGCCAGTGTAAGCAGAAATAAAAATTGCATTTTGAACTGTTATGTGTCGACACAAAGCTGCTATGCATCGACACATAACTCTTCATGCTCCTGTAAAACAAAATTAACTCAGTATGATTCGATGCATAATGGGATGTGTCAACTCATGCACCTGTTTGTGTCGACACATACGCATTTTGTGTCGACTCATGCACCTTTCATCCTTCTATTTTGGGGCCTGGTTAACAGTATGTATCAACACATAAGGCTTTGTGTCGACTCATACCCTGTTTGTGTCGACACATACGCGTTTGTGTCGACTCAAGCACCTTTCGTCCTTCTGTTTTAGGGCCTAGATAACACTACGTATCGACACATAAAGCTTTGTGTTGACTCATACCCTGTTATGTAACTAAAATGAGTCGACTCATGTGGGTATGTGTCGACTCATGTTGCAGTTTTTTGCCCTAAACATTGTACAGTTCACTTTTCAACATAGTATTGACAAAAGCAAGTAAATGGTTAGCTCCAAAAGACAATGATTACTACATTTATCCTAAAAAATGAATAAGTAATTATGCTTGAAATGAAAGGTTCAATAGTCAAGAAGACTTACCTTGAGACTGCAATTTGTTTTGAATTTGAACCTCTTTCAAGATGTTGTGGTATCCTCAGTGAACCTCCAGGATACTGCTCCTGTCCTCCCTCTATATTGGAAGTTGTAAAGTATGAGCTTGTATCTTCTAAATGATGCATTTATTAAACTTAAGGATAGAAGAGAAGTTGTAGGGAACTGGATTCTCTTCGAAATTAGCTTCGGTTGGGGAAATTGGACGAAGTATGTGAAAGTTATGCCTGGTCAAAGTTTAGTTGACTTTTGACCCAGTACAGTTAATTTTCAAACACTTGAGTAGTTGACTGAGCAAACTTGTAGTGTAAGGCATGAAATTTGGCATGGACATTCTTGAAGACATATTAGGGACCATGGAAATCATTTGGAGCCTTTTCAACCTAAAAATCTTGGTGAAAAGTGAAATCCTAGTTGGAGGTTCATTGCTTAGGAGGAGAATTTGTCTGATCAATTCTTTTGTCAACCTTGAGCAATTGAGGACCTCAATGAGCATGTCTTGAGTAAAATGGAAGGGCAAATTTTGGGGTACAACAACCAGCAACCATATTCACGGTGCTTCCACCTCTATGCTTGGGTAATGGATTATCTTTTATGTTAGGTCCAACATCTTTGAATCATAAAAGACCAGATGTAACCATCTTCTGTACTTTAGACTTCAAAGGATAACAATTTTCGATGTTATGCCCTGGAGCTCCTTGATGAAAAGAACAGGTCTGATCCACCTTATAATACCATGGTATAGGTGAAGGTATAGCAGGGGGAGGCCTAGTCTGTACCAATTTCTTTTGAATTAAGGCAGGAAACAACTCTGCATAACTCATCAAATAGAGTCAAAATCTTCTCTCTTCTGACGTTGCCCTTGATTTCCCTGAGGAGGTGGTCTTTGATAGGCAATAATAGTCAGAGCTGTATTTAAAACTGGAGTCACAGAAGCAACTTGTTGTTGGTACTGATGACGTCTTCTTGGCAGTATAAACTTTCTTTCCTCAACGACAACATTTGTTTCATTCTCTTTCTTCCTAGAAAACCCATATGATGATTTCTTCGTTCCTTCATCTTTTGTCAAATGTCATTCCCTGACAGCTTCTTCTAGATGAACACCCATACTTACCATCTCAGTGAAATCACTTGGTGCACTAGCAACCATCCTTTCATAGTAAAATGATCCAAGGGTTTTGAGAAAGACCTTGGTCATTTCTTGCTCTCCCATCAGGGGTACCACTTGGGCAGCAATCTCGCGCCAACGCTGCGCATATTCTTTAAATGACTCTTTATCCTTTTGAGACATCGCCCTTAGTTGGTCATGGTCAGGTGTCATAAACATATTGTATTTTTACTGCTTGATAAAAACTTCTCCCAAATCAATGAAGGTACAGATACTGCTACTGTCCAAACCCATATACCATTTCAATGCAGCAACACCGGTTAAGCTATCCTGGAAGATATGAATAAGCAAACACTGATCATCGATATGACTGGACATGTTTCTTATATACATCACTAGGTGGTCACGAGGACAAGAGGTTCCCTTATATCTCTCTAATTCTGGCACCTTAAACTTCGCTGGTACTTTTACGTTAGGACTTAAACAAAGTTCATCGACGTTCTTCCCGAATAGTTATTTCCTTCTAAGAGCCTCCATTTCCTTATGCATCTCATTGAATTGGTCCTGAAAGTCGTCCAGTCGGTCATAGAAACCCATAATTTCACTTGGTGGAGGAATAGGACGATAAACTTCATCATTGATAAATGGCACAACATTCACCATGGGAGGCGCAACATAATGAATCTCATTTCTAGCAGTAGGAGCAGCTTGTACCACAGAAGGCGTAGTAACAACAGTTGCTTGAGCAAATGGAGAAACTTGAGAATTAGGATTGTAACCTTCTGGCATAAAATTTTCAGGCATTCCCCACGGGTAACCCTGAGGCATACGGTTTTGAGTAGCGGTAATTGGAGTAATAGAAACGAGAATCGATGGTACTTCAGAAACAATCGTTGTTTGTTGTGGCTGAGCAATATAAGGAGACGGAGAAGCAAGTGGTGGCTGATTCTGAGCAGCCACCAACAATTTCATCAAAGCAGTCAGATTAGCCATATCGGCCTTCAAAACAATAACTTCTTCATGCAGCTCACAATTCTCTTGTTCAAGATTCTCCATTTTATTCCTGGAATTAGCCTGAGTATTATATTGATGAGACAACTTGCTTGACTGAACAAAGTAGAGAAACACAGTAAGACACCTGGGTAAATATGTGCAAAATGATGCATGATATGTAGTGCATATGATTTATTCATCATTATTATGATTATTTAAAGGAACTCAAAGAATTATAAACAATTGCAAATATTAAAGTACTAATACATTTTGAGATACTGAAAGTTTTATTATAATAACTTTGGAATAGATTACATCTTTTAGTACAAGTTTCAGTAATCCTAAGCAAAAGAGGATAAAGATGAAATCTAAAATCCTAAGGAGCCTAAACTGATGAAGATATCTCCATGCACTGACCCTTTCCCATAATTCTTGCAATTTGAGCCTTCAACTGCTTGTTCTCTTCTGCATACTTGTCGGTGACTTTTTTCCAACCACCAGAGTCAGGAAATGAGTCACTATGTCTTGGCTGAGCTTTAGAGGAAAATAAATCCTCCACAACTCAACTTTCAATAATCTTGATCAAGTCATTATTTTCTTTCAATTCTATTTGGTAGGATGTCTCTGAAATCTGACACTTGTTTTTCTATGCTTCCTTCTCTTGCTGCATCCTAACCAGGGCAAGCTGAAGTTCTTCCACATCATCTAAAAGAGGATGAGTAGTCCTTATAAACATATCAGGTTTAGTATATTCACGAGAATATGGCATCTTCAATTAAATTGCCCTTGTTTGTACCCAATGGAGATGAGGTTCCAAAGAAACAACTCTTCTTGGTCTCAAATATTTTTCTAATTTTCTTATGAATATCGCGCCATGCATTTGCAATCTCTTACTTATATTCCTTATGATCTTCTACTTCTTTGAGAAAGAAATCACTCATATGAATACTATTTGGTTTGTCTCTCATCGGATATCCAAGTTGACGACGCGCAAGAAAAGGATTATAGTTAATTCCTCCCTTTGTAGCAAGAAGAGGTACATTGGGGAAACTACCATAACTATCAATAATATCCAGTCATAATAAGCCTGATGATACAAAACAATTTCAGAATGAGTGAGAGCCATAATCTTTGGTGCCCAACGAGGTTCCTTCTTGATATTCCAGAAAGCAACAAACCGAGGTAAGTGAGAAATAAACCACTGATATAGCAAAGGCGTGCAATAAATGATCATCCCTCCATGATAAATATCTCGAAGATGGATGGAATAATAAGTATCTCCTAATAGTGTAAGGATTGGATTCCCAATAAAAAAGATCCTAATGACGTTGAAATCCATAAATTTGTCTAAGTTAGGAAATAAGAATAACCCATAAGTAAGTAAAGCAAAGATAGCCTTAAAAGCAACTGTACTCTTCATCTTGGCAAAGTAGCGGGATGTGATACGGTGGCAGACCGACTGTTAATATTGGTTTTGTGTTTATGTTCGTAAATGTTGCGGTAAGCAAGAGTCGCCACCGACTTTTCTTTTATCCAAATTAAGGAAAAGGTGAAAATAATAGAAAAAGATCTTTCCTGATTTTTCTGAGTAAGGGGGTAGATTATGGAAAGGGAATGTGTTAGCACCCTTTCCATTTGTATTTATCTACGGGCTCTTATAGGTTTGCTCATTTTGAAATACCTTTGTGCTTTGTGTATTTGAAAATGTTTTGAAAATGCTTTAGTATGGCGAACTTTGTAATGTTTCTCGGGATAGTGGAGAAAGTATAGAACGTGTTTTGAAAAACTTTGTTGAAAAGTAGTATTTGTGTAAGTGCAAAATGTTTTGAGCAAACTTCTAACAGCTATCTACTTTGTACTTGAAAAATGTTATTCTTTTCCTCATATTCTTTAGACAGCACTATCCTACTATTAGTGAGTAGGCAGCCCTAGTCGTTGGATGTATAAGGGACATTAGAAGGGACGTTACGATCACGAAGGCAACTTGGTAAGATATTTTAGTAACTGTCCTAAAGTCCTAAGATCACTTTAAACCGAGGTAACGTCGAAAGGGTCATCGATGGACTTGTGATCTTTCGAACTAGAGGATAGCCACTAAAGGTTCTCGTATTTCGATAATTGTGACCATTTTCCGAAGGCAGCTGAAGTGGGATGCCCTAGAAGTGCGCATGTACACTTTTAGTTCAAGTATTTGTCTTTCATTAAGGTTTGCTAACGTTTTTGTTTTTCAGTCTTGCCATGCAATCTTAGTTACTAGCAGTAATATTGTACAAAAAATAAAGTGCGGAAGATAAAAACCTAGATTATTACATGGCTTCGGGGAGGGGGATTTACAATGTAGAAAATTTGGGAGTGCAAATATTAAAAACAGAAAATAAAGTCTAATTACTATTACATCCCCGTATACAGGTATAATAAATAAAAAGTGCGAAAAAGTAAATAACGCGCAAGAGATTGAAAGTTCGTCTATAAAAAACTAATAAGAAAAATCTTTTTTGTTGTTTTTAATTTAAGAAAAATAGTCAATTATCCTAAAGTCTATATAATAAAATTAACTTAAGAAAAATAATCTCATTTCTTTTTAGTTTTTTATTATGAAGAATAAAATAATTAAACCTAGATTAAATCCTAAATTCTAATTTCTTTTAGATTATGAAAGGGTTAAGGTTTAATTAATTAATTAATTAAAGAGATTAATTATTTAATTAAGAAATCTAAACCTAATTTTTTAGTGAGCTTTTTTTTTCATATTTTGCTTAATTAAACAAAATAAAATAATAATAAAAACAAATATAAGAAATAATACAAAAGAAAAATGCCAAACGAGCTCGATGCTGAAAAGAAAAAGGGGTGCTTCTTAGAAATTTCGCTGGGCCCAGATGAGGAAGCCCATACTTGATTTTCGATTCAGCGAGGACTGCTCTTGAGGGTGCATGGTGCTCTGCATATTGCAACCCTTTGATCTAGATTAATGATGATTTGATGGCTACACCTGATGGTGTTTGGTACACCTCTGGCCAAGTAACACATGTGATCTACATAAAACAAATTAGAAAAGTAAAACTGTTGGACCTGGGACTTGAACCCAGGTCCTCTCCCTCACATACACGCTTCCTTGCCGACTGAGTTATCCATTCATTCGTTATACAAAATAAAACAAGAATAATATAATGCAAAACTTCAGGTAATTATTTAAAATTAAAAAAAAGCGCACGCAGATTTGAATTGCCCAGTGGGGGGTGCCACGCATCGTCTTCTTCCTCCCTTTGTCGTCTTAGACATTGATACCTATAGTGACAGTTTTTACTTGTCACTATAGCACCCACATCTTATAAAATTCACAATATGCAACATAAATTAAATGTGAGGCCATGGATCAACTTGCCTCGACCTCCTGAGCATGATGGCATCCTTAGTTTGGGCTAATTTTGGCCATTGCAAAAAACCCCAATTTAGAGGTCCGAATCCTAACAATGGAAAAATGCGATTCCTGCACCAAAACTTCAATCCAACTATACAAAAAGCTTGCAAATACTCAAATGATCAATAATGCATGGTCAAAACGTATTTATATTACATGAATCAAGCAAAATAAAATTGAAAAGATGTGAAAACCGTGCGAGCTTACTTATATGTTTTGTGATTTTTCAGGACTTGGTAATGATCGCAAGTGCTTCAGGGAACCTCCAGGAATGTGTTTGGATCCTCGGTTTGGATTGAGGAAGGTTGGAACTATGTTTTTGAATTTTGACAACCTTGCTTTTTTTTAAGTTTTGTGTGACTCTTTGGGGCTCTGTATCTGTGGCTAATGCTTGCTAATGTGTTCTTTATATAGAGAGGAGGGATAAGACAAGAGAACAAAGATTTACACAGCCATAAACAAGTGTTTTGAAAGTCATGAATGATGTTTCATAACTTTTCCAAAGTCATGGAAACTTGTCTCTTTTTTGAATTTGAATGAATTTGAACATGCAGACCTTGTTGTACACAAAATATAGGGCCCCTCCATGCATCAAATAAAGTCTAATCAATAATGGCCCATATAATTTGCATTAATTTTTATTTATTTGATTTTTAATTAAATAAAATTAATATAAAATGCAAATAAGATCAATACTATGCAAAAATGGTTTTAGGGGTCCTTAGACATGTCATGAACATGTTTAGGCCCTAATAGTTAGGCTCATTAGATTGAAAAATGATTTTTCCCAAAGTTGACTCCATGCATTTTCTTAAAAATTACCCAACTTGTTCAACCCGTAACTTACTCAATATTTATCTCATGATGATGATCTTAGACTTTTTGGAAATCCCAAGATGTCT
Source organism: Vicia faba (assembly GCA_948472305.1). Lineage (NCBI taxonomy): Eukaryota > Viridiplantae > Streptophyta > Magnoliopsida > Fabales > Fabaceae > Vicia > Vicia faba. The sequence goes on along the minus strand of OX451739.1, from coordinate 1,478,218,805 downwards.
ACTTCAATACCTCTTTTGATAAATTTTGCATTTGAAGATTTTATCTTGATGTAAAGGTCTTAGAAAAAAGTGGGTTTTGTTGACTTTCTGAAAATGACCTGTAATGTCTGAGCTTGTATCTTTCAAATGGTGCATTTCTTGAACTTGTGGGCTGAAGAGAAGTTGTAGGGAATTGGATTCTCTTTAAAATGAGATTTTGTTGGGGGGAAATGGATGAAGTATGTGAAAGTTATGCCTGGTCAAAGTTTGGTTGACCTTTCCAATAGAAACCATAATTAGCAATTCTTGGCTTTTGATGAATTAGGAGCATTTCTTGAGGAATCATGATCAACCCTTGATCAAATGATGGATATTAACTCAAAATGCTGAGGTTGACCAAAAACCTTGAAGTTTGACTGTATATAGGCCACAATTGACTTTTGACCTAGTATAGTTGATTCTCAAGCATTTAAGCAATTGTCTAAGCAAACTTGTTATGCAAGGCATGAAACCTGGCATGGACAAACTTTAAGGTATATTAGGACCATGGAAAACATTTGAGACCTTTGAAGCTCAAACATATTGATGAAAATTGAAACCCTAATTAGAGGTTCATTGCCTTAGGAGGAGAATTTGTCTGGTCAATTCTTAATCATCCTTGAGCAATTTGGGGACCTCAATGGGCATGCCTTGAGAAAAATGAGAGGGAAATTTTGGGGTACAACAACTTCCCCTATTTAATCTTATTAAACCTAAAGAGGTGCCTTTTGTGATCTGAAGGTGGAAGATGATTGAACACTAGAGTGCCCAAAAAGTTGCACTCGCTTGAAGTTACATTGTTTATTGATATTGTCAGGAATGGGCTTACAGATGCCATCCGAAGAAAATGACGAAGAGTCGTCGGATATGGGCTTAAAGATTCCATCGAGAGTAGATGTTGATTTCATAAGAGATTCCTTTGCGGGGACTCCTGTTCCTGTCGTTTGAGGAGGACTCTGTTGAGGTATGTTGGTCTTTGTTCTGGGAAAATAGATTCTAGGAGCTTCAATTGTCCATTAATCTGTTGATAAGTTGTCTCTTGACTAGAGATATGAGAGTTAACTGTTATCTGGTCGGGTCCAGGCTTCACAATAACTTACTTGGGGAATATGAACTTGACCGTTATTTGGTCGGGTCCAGGTTTTAGTGTTTTGAAGAAATAAAGTTATTATCTGGTCGGATCCAGGCTTCAACTTGAATTTCAGGTATATTGTTATCTGGTCGGGTCTAGGCTTCAGTGTTGACCTGTTATCCGGTCGGATTCCGGGATTCACAATGATGTTAACCGTTATTTGGTCGGGTCCAGGCTTCATAGTGTCTTGAATTTTTCATTGAATGTTATCCGGTCGGGTCCCAGACTTCACAATGATTGATGAGTTGTTACTTCAGATAGCTACCCTGCCTTGTTTCAGGTATTAATATAGCTCCAATGGTCTACCAATCAGTGCCCTGTCTTGCTTCAGGTATTAATCTGGAACCCACTTGTTGTTGGTCATGGAGATAGTTGCCCCGCCTTGTTTCGGGAGTTAATCTCTGACTAATCAGAAATAAAGCTAGTTTCCCCATCCTATTTCGGGAGTTGTTTTTCAATCTTCTCTCCTGTTGGTTATTGAGGTAGTTATCCTGTCTGGTTTCAGGAGTTACTCTTTAACCTGATCTTGTAGATTAGTCGCCCAATCTAGTTTCAGGAGTTGATCCACAATCAATCGTTCACAGATATTGCCCTGTCTGGTTTCGGGAATTTGATCTGGAACTTGCTTTTTGCTAGTTGTCGAGGTAGTTGCCCTGTCTGGTTTTAGAAGTTACTCTCTAACCTGGTGAAATTTGTTGATGACAAATCTCTATCGATTGATCTTTCCTGAAAAGGTAAAGAATTAGTTGTATGCAATGTCATGAAGTATGAAATGCATTGCGTAATAATACTCTCAAAATAAATGAGATTGTGATGTATGCTTTTGTATGCGCATTCCATGATGTATGAACATGAAATGCTGTTGCGAAGTATATTTATCTGGGAAAATAAATTCTTGACTGCTGCTAGAGAGTAAAGGGAAGCTGAATCCCTGACTGCTGTTGGTGAATGAAGAAAGTGATTCTCCAAATTCCGCTGGGGATGATGAATGGAGATAATTTTGCTGGAGATTCCCTTTATCTGCTGGGGATCTTCGACTTCTGCTTGAGAATGAGACTTTATAATCTGCTAGAGACTTATAAAACTCTATTGGGAAACCTTGATTTCAGCTCTGAAGATGCTTTTCTGGGGAGATGATGCTCTTGTTGGGAGGTTTTTCCAATTTTGAGAAATAAACTCCGCTGGAGGACGAACTTCCGCAGCTAGAGAAATAAACTCTGATGGGGATAAAGCTTTATAAACTGCTTGCGATTTATAAAACTCTGTTGGGGAATAAGAGGTCAACACTTTTGTTGTCTTCACTCTATGGGGGATATAAACATCACTAGACTGTATGCTGAGGATGTGGCGGTGACCTTGTAGTAGGACGTCTCTACCTTTGTATTTGCTGGAGAAAGTAACTGCGGGGACCATAAATGGCCTTTAGACATTATCCCGTTTCTTAAAGTCATTTGCAACTTTCTTTTTGTTTTTTTATGCAAGTATTTGTAAACAGTAATCATATTCAAATGAATATGTCAAAAATAATCACTGGACGTTTTTGGGAAACAAAATAGAAAAATGGAAACAAATAGTTTTGAACTTTCAAAGGAATAATTTGTATTGACTTGAAGGAGTTTGCCTATAACAGGCGTTTTTGTACAAAGAGGCTGGCATTCTAGTAAGAGAATGTCACCGAGAAAACTATATAAAATAGTGTACAAAGAGAAAATAGCTATTTGAAATAATACCATTGAGTTCCAATTCTGATATTGCCCTTATGTCTCTGAGCGTCTCATCACTTTGCTATTTCTCCGAAGCTGGCTAGATTTATTGGTACCTTTTGAACTTGATAGTTGATACTAAAGTTTGGCTACAAGGTGATCCAATGGGACATAGTTGTACATTTTAAATCCCTAACTTTTGCATGGACCTCCCTTTCGGGTTTTCAGTCCACCGGGATACCCTTTTTTTGCCCAAGCCTCCTTTTCAGGTTTTCGACTTGTCGGGTGTATAGATTTTTTATGTATATCCCTAATTTTTGCCTAAACCCTTTTGGTTCGTCGGGATGCCCTTATTTTTTCCTAGACCAGTCAACCTAGCGGGTCTTTATTCATGTGTAATATCTTTTAACTATGTTCGTGTTTACAGGATGAGGAAGGTTGTCATCGTCCATAGTGGTTAAGATTATGGCTCCACCATAAAATATATTCTTGATCACAAATGACCCTTTATATGTGGGAGTCCATTTTCCCCTAGGATCACCTTGCGGCAGGATAATGCGCTTGATTACTAGATCACTAACCTGATATACTTGACGTCTGACCTTCTTGTTAAAAGCCTTGATCATACGCTTCTGGTACATCTAACCATGACAAACAACAACAACCTTTTCTCATCAATTAGTTTCAATTGGTCAAGTCGAGTCTGGATCCAATCATCTTCGTTCAAATCTGCATCCTTCATGATTCTCAAAGAAGGTATCTGGACCTCAATAGCTAGGACAACTTCCATACCATATACCAGAGAGAAAGGAGTTTCTCTCATTGACGTGCATGCTGAGGTACGGTAACCATGAAGAGAAAATCGTAACATCTCATGCCAATCTTTATATGCCACCGTCATTTTTGTAAGATCTTTTTGATGTTCTTATTAGCAGCCTCTACAGCGCCATTCATCTTCGGTCGGTAAGGGGAAGAGTTATGATGTTGGCTTTTCAATTGCTTACAGAGTTTAATGATCATAGTATTGTTGAGATTGGTACTATTATCCGTGATGATTCTTTCTGGAACACCATACCGACAGGTAAGGTTATTCCTGATGAACCGAGCCACAACATTCTTGGTAACAAAAGCAAATGAGGCAGCCTCTACCCACTTTGTGAAGTAATCAAAAACAAGGATGAAGTGATTCCCATTGGAAGAGGTAGGTCTAATTTCTCCAATCATGTTAATGCCCCACATTGAAAAGGCCAAGCAGCAGTCAATCCATTCAAAGGGACCAGAGGCACATGTACTTTATCAACATAGATCTAGCATTTGTGACAAGTTCTGGAATGCTGATAACAATCTGCTTCCATAATGGACTAGTAGTATCTTGCCCGTAGGATCTTATTTGTTGTTTTGTGCCCACTAGAATGGGTGCCAAAGGTTCCTTCATGCATATCTGCCATAATCCTCTCTGTTTCACTCTTGTCTACACACCGAAGCAAGGTGGAATCATGGTTGCGCTTGTAGAGGATTTTGTTACTAAGGAAGAACTTAGCAGAGAACCTTTTTAGGAACTTCTTATCATTGATGGATACCCCTTCAGGGTATTCTTGAGCTTCGAGATACCTTTTCACTTCATGGAACCAGGGTTTGTCCACTACTTCTTCAATATCAATTTTATAACAGTGAGCTGGTTCATCTAATCTCTCAATAGTAATTTGAGGAGCTTCATTGTCCCATCTGACTTTAAATATGGAGGACATGGTAGCTAACGTGTCCGCTAACTGATTCTCTTCTCGGGGAAAATGCTCAAAGGTAACCTCTTCAAAATGTGGAATCAACGTCAGTACATGCTCTCGATAAGGGATGAGATTAGGATGCTACGTGTCCCATTCTCCTTTGATTTGACTTATTACCAAGGCCGAGTCTCTAAACACACTTAAGAACTTGATTCTTAGATCAGTTGCAGCTTTGAGACCCATGATGCATGCTTCATACTCAGCCATATTATTGGTACAGTTAAAACATAGCCTAGCAGTGAAAGGGGTATGAAAGCCCTCGGGATATGTGATTACAGCACCGATACCATTTCCAAGTGCATTGGAAGCCCCGTCAAAAAACATAGTCCCTCAGGATCTTTTTTCAGGTCCTTCATCCGATCCATGTTCTTCAAAATAGGTTACTAACATGATGTTCTCATCCGGGAACACAAAATTCATGGATTGGTAGTCATCCACAGCCTGATGAGACAAGTGATCATCTAGTACACTTCCTTTGATTGCTTTTTGGGTTGTGTATTAAATATCGTATTCGGTCAGGACCATTTTCCATCTTGCTATTCTTCGAGAGAGAGTGGGCTTCTCAAAGATGTACTTGATAGGGTCCATCTTAGATATCAACAAAGTAGTGTGGGTAAACATATACTGTCTCAGTCGGCGAGTAGCCCATGCCAAAGCGCAGCAAGTTTTCTCGAGCAGTGAGTATCTTGTTTCAAAGTCGGTAAGCTTTTTGCTAAGGTAGTAAATTGTATGCTCTTTTTGACCAGACTCGTCATGCTACCCCAGCACACACACCCATTGAATTATCTAATATTGTTAAGTACATTATCAAAGGTCTTCCTTCAAACGGAGGCATATGAATTGGAGGCTCTTGAAGGTATTCCTTGATTCTGTCAAAGGAAGTCTAGAATTCGTCATTCCACCTTACTACTTGATCTTTCTTCAGGAGTTTGAAAATTGTCTCACAAGTAGAAGTTAGATGGGAAATGAACTTGGCAATGTAGTTCAAATGTCCCAAGAAAGCCCTAACTTTCCTTCTCAGTGCGAGGAGCCGACATTTCGTGTATGGCTTTAACCTTTGCAGGGTCTACTTCAATACCCTTGTCGATGACAATGAAACCTAAGAGTTTACCATACCTTACCCTAAAGGTGAACTTGTTCGGATTCAGTCTCAACTTGTACATCTTCAGTCTATCAAACAACTTTTATAGATGATCAAGGTGTTCTTCCTCAGTTTGAGACCTGGCTATCATGTCGTCAACATAAACCTATATCTCATGGTGAATCATATCATGGAATAAAGCTACCATAGCATGCTGATAGGTTTCCCCAGTGTTCTTCAATCCAAATGGCATAACCTTGTAGCAGAAAGTGCCCCACTGTGTGACAAAAGTTGTTTTTTCCATGTCTTCGGGTGTTTTAATCTGATTGTAACCATAAAAACCGTCCATGAAGGAGAAGATCTTATGTTGTGCGGTTTTGTCAACTAGAACTTCAATATGGGCAAGAGGAAAGTCATCCTTGGGGCTTGCCCTATTCAGGTCTCTGTAATCCACACACATACGTACCTTACCATCTTTCTTAGGTACTAGAACAACATTGGTGACCCATTGTGGATAAGATGTGACAGCTAAGAAACCAGTATTAAACTGTTTCATGACTTCAGCCTTGATCTTTTCTGACATATCCGGCCGCATACGAAGAACCTTCTGTTTCAGTGGAGGGCTATCCTCTTTTGTAGGTAGGCGGTGAACCATAATATCGATGTCAAGTCCCGGTATGTCTTTGTATGACCATACAAAAACCTCAACATATTCATGTAGCATCTGTATTAACCATTGTTTGACACTAGGCTCCAAGTTAGAACCTACCTTGACTTCTTTTATGTCCTCCTCAGTACCCAAGTTCATTGTCTCAACTGGCTCGTCATGAGGCTATATTGTCCTTTCTTCTTGTTGTAACAATCTGGCAAGCTCTCCTGGTACCTCATAATCTTCCTCACCTTCGTCCTCGACTTGGTTGATCGGATTTTCAAAGTTATAATGAGCAATAGAAGAACCGTTATCAATGGGATCCCGAGTGAATCTGAATCTGCAGTTTGATATGTGAGTGTGTGTAAGAGCATAGTTGTATATTTTTGATAAAGTAAAGAGGCGGAAAAGAAAAACAAAGAGCATAAAATTTGTATGTCAAACGTCCAATGTTTTATTGATGACATATGAAAATGAAGTACTAACCCTCACAAATATACCATTGTCCCTCGGGTAAGACACAAGGCTGTAATGTTTCAAATGTTCAAATATTACATTTCCTTAAAACAAAAAGACAAATTACTCTTGAATAAAAGTAATAGGCACAAAGTGTTTAGCCTCACAATTGTTGAGTCCACCACTGATGGTTGGGAATATCCACTTGTCCAGGTCACAATCACTATTGTTGTCTTCCAGGGAATTGATTCCATGGTTTCTGATCCGTAAAGGTGGTTCCCCGGTGCAAGCATGACGAACAGCTCTCTGGGCTCCTGAAGTAAAACCCAAACCAAATTTGTTAGATTTGTAGGAATATCCGGAAGTTGGCCCCAAATTGTACACTCACCTTCTTCAACGACTATCTTGGCATCTTTCAGAGAAGCCATCTTCAGCGGATGCCTAGTAGTCTTTGGAACATTGGCAGAGGTTTTGGTTGCAGCAAAGGTTTGTGGAACCTCCTCAAAGTTTTGACAGGGGGTCTCAATGAACTTCCCGTCCATTTCAATGTACCTGAAAGAGTTCAGGTGGCTCACCATGTACTCCTCCTCCCCATGAACTGTGACAATTTTCCCATTGACTGGGTACTTCAACATCTAATGTAGGGTGTAAGTCATAGCACCAGCCCCATGGATCCAGGGCCGACCCAATAAACAAGAGTAAGATGGGAGGATGCCCATCACATAGAAAGTGGAATTAAAAGTCTGAGTACCCACTTTGATAGGGATGTCCACCTCCCCATGCACCATTCTTTTGGAACCATCGAAAGCCCTCACCATAGTGTTACTGGGCTTCAGAGTCAATCCTTCGCAATCCAATATGTCAAGGGCCTTATTGGGAAGAACATTCAGTGGTGAACCTGCATCCACTAGAACATGGGCCAAAGTAGTGCCCCTGCACTCGATAGAGACATGCAGAGCATCATCATGTTTCCTTCCTCTGGTTGTTAAATCAACATCAAAGAAACCTATCCCATTATCAGCAGCCAAACTAGAAACACAGTCTTTGAATTGATCAGTCGAGGTTTCTTATGGCATATGAGCAGTATTGAGGAATTTCACCAAAGCCTTAGCATGGGCTTCAGAGTACAATAACAGGGTGAGCATTAAGATCTTGGAAGGGGTCTTCTCTAGTTGTTCAACCACATTGTAGTCACTCTTCTTTATAATCTTTAAAATTTCTTCCATCTCTTCCTTGGAGGATCCAGGGATGATTTCTTTGGGTGCCTTCGTCTGGGTAGGCTTAATCAGTACTTCTTTGCCCCGAGTCCCAGCTGACTCAGTAGCAGGGGTGGCAATAGGAGTGATGATAGGAGTAGTAGCAGGAGTACTAGTAGGAATAGCACTAGGAATAACAACAAGAGCAGAGATCTCGGGAGAGAAAATCCTCCCGCTTCTGGTAATTTTGTTGGTCCCGATAATGTTACTAATGTCGGGATCATAGTCTTCAGCATCTTTGTCTTTAACAACCAGTAAATCTTGCTTGACGCCATGGTAGTAAACATTAGCACCGTAATTCCAAGAAATAGCTTTGTTTGAGGAATACAGTATAGGTCCAGGAAAAGTAATTATCAACTGAGCAACTATTGGAACAGATGTAATCCTGATAGGTCTTTTGGAGGAGACCTTGGGAGGATTGGCAGAAATGGTAATGATAGAAACATCTTCACATGGAGCACTTGTAACTGGAGTTTTCTTAAACAGAATTTCTTTATCATCCATCAGGCGTTGAACACCTTCCTTCAACAAATGGCAACCATTAGGTAAAGACAAACATACGTGGCAATCTTCACCACAACTCAGAAATAAATTGGCCTGCAAGAGATTCTTTTTAATCGTCAGGAGTGGAGTAGCTAGTTCATCAACAGAGGCAACAAACATGTCATCATCAATATCATTAACACCAAGGTCATGCTTTGGCATAGGGGCAGTTATAACATTAGGGGTCTCAGGAGCGTCAAATTTAATCTCCTTTGCCTCAATCAAATCCTGCACCTTGTTCTTCAAAGCCCAACAGTCGTTTGTATCATGGCTTGGACTTTCAGAATGGTAAGTACACCGAGCATTTGAATTGTAGTGAGGAGATGCAGCGTTGGGATTTTTGGGAGCCTCTCTCAGGGTAACCAGATTGGATTTCAGCAAATGTGGAAAAACTTGAGACAAGGTCATATTAATCCAGGTAAACTGTCTTCTGGGCTTATCTGTTCTGGACTGATTATTCTATTGTTAAGTAGTTGCAGGTTTAGATATCATTACAGCTCCCACCGTTGGACGACATTTGGTTCTGCCCTGACTTCTCTAGTTATAAGCAGCGCTGACCTCTTTCTTTCCCATGAGAGGCTTCTTTCCTACACTTGAAGAGGCATCTCTTTGAATCTTACCACATTTAATACCAGCTTCCACTCTTTCTCCTGTCAAGATCAGCTTAGTAAACCCAGTTGAAGAGCTTCCAATAAGGTGGTTGAAAAATGAACCAGATAAAGTACCCAAGAACATGTCTACCAGCTCCCTATCAGATAGAGGAGGTTGGACCCTTCCTGCAAGGTCTCTCCATTTCTTGGCATAATCTTTAAAGCCTTCACTAGAACCCATAGACATGCTCTGAAGTTGTATACGGGTTGGAGCGAAGTCAGCATTATATTGGTACTGCTTATAGAAAGCAGCAGCCAGATCTTCCCAGTTACGGATGTTGGTTCCCTCCAGCTGATAGAACCACTCTAATTGAGTCCTTGATAGATTGTCCTGAAAGAAGTGCACCCACAAATCCCTGTCAGCAGTGTGGGGTTGAATCTTCCTGACATAAGATTTGAGATGCAGCTTAGGACATGAGACCCCATCATATTTAGCAAATGCGGGCACTTTGAACTTTTGCGAGATAACCACTCCAGAAACCAACCCTAGCCCTTCGAAATCCAGGCCAGGTATCCTCTGAACTTCCATGGTGTTGAGACGGTCCTTCAGTTGTTTGTACTTATCATCAGCAGGAGGGTATTGTTCCTCGGTGTAATCAGCTTCATCTTCTTCAGACTCCCTTGCACAGTGGTCGTCTTCTCTTAGCCCTCCTGATAGAGTTGTGAGCTCTGAAACTTGCCTCACTAGTCCTTTGAACCTTCTTCCCAAATTCAGGACACCCACCGACCTCTTTTTCTTCTTCTTGTCCTTGAGAATCATAGCTTTCAAATCTTCGTGTCCCTTAGCCAGATTCAGGAACATTTCTTGGAATTGTGCTTTCTGTGCCTGAAGCTCCTTAACTATTTGTTCAAGAGCCGTTGCTGAAATAAACAGCGAAGAAGATAAGAAACCTGTCCTGAAACCTGTTTATGCAATGATATGTATGGTATAGGTATGCAATGTTTTCAAGGACTCTGGGAAATTTAAATTTGTGAACCAAAATGAGACAAAGATTTTATTAGTAGAATTCAAAATACAATTGCCTTTTTAGGCTTACAATTGAAAATTTCTAAAATCTAAGACATCAAGTTTCCCAAGGCCTCTTCCTCTTTATGCCAAGATAGACATTGAGACTTCTCTCTTCGTGAAGTTTCTTCGTGAGCTCCAACACTTTTTTCTCATGGACATAGAAATGATCTCTATAGGTATCTTGTTCTTCTTTCAACTGAATCCAAGATCTCTGCAGCTCTTCAAGATCAGTGGGCATGTCAGGATGGAGAACTGTATAAGGAATATCCCCTTCGGTAATGGACTCCACAACCACTGGTAAGATGGCTATATACGGCATTATAAGGTTCTGAGCGTGAGCTCGTACCCATTTGAGATAAGGTTCCATAGGGATGGAAGTCTTAGGCCCCAAAGTCTTAGTATCAAATTTGTTTACCATGCCCCAAGCTCGTATGAACCTCTGACGATACCCTTGAACATCATCCTCGTAGTTAAACATAATGCCCTAGATAAGCATATCGTGGGGACCATCCCTTCGAGCATAGCCAAATTTTTGCAGAGCCAGAGACGGATTATAAGTTATGCCTCCATTAATACCAAGTAGTGGGACATTAGGAAATTCCCCGCAGTGGTCAATAACATAAATATCTCCCATAGATCGGGAATACCAGAGAATATCTGTGTGAGAAAGTGACATTATCCTCCGTGACTAACCCAAACCTTCTTCATTCTTCAATACTGATTTAGGGAGGTGAGAAATAAACCACCTCGACAGCAATGGCACGCAAAACATAAGAATCCCTTTTCTCTTCATGGTACGAGTGTGGAGGGTATGCAAGATGTCTCCGAGTAGAGTAGGCACAAGGTTACGAGAGAGGAAAACCTTGATAGCATTCACATCTATGAGAAAGTCTGGATTAGGGAACATCACTAAACCATAGATTAGAAGGACTAGAACCTTATCAAAAGCTTGGAAATCCAAATCATCCCAAAATTGGTGAGCCTTCTCGTACAGAAACTTGGCTAGAAAACCCTTAACACCACTTCTTGTTTCCTAGTTGGATACAATGTTGGATTGTTTCAGATGCAAAGTTGTTGCAGTGACTTCTGGCTTGGGAGCTTCTTCTAAATCGATGAAAGGCGCCTGATCAAGAATAGTTATACCCAATATTTGAGATAACTCTTCCATGGTGGGCACCAACTGATAATCTGGAAAGGTGAAGCAAAGGTGCTTAGGGTCAAAGAATTGAAAGAGTACACTCATCATCTTCTCATCAAAACCCGAGGTAACCATATTGAGAAGTTGACCATAGTTCTTGGTAAATGAGGAAGTCTCGGGAACCCTTGATACTAGCTCTTTGAGTTGGAGAGGTATTTTCACGAAGCTGATTCAGATGGTATTTCTACGAGCGGAAACCATGATCTGTAAAACAGAAAAAAGATAAATTCCCTTGGTCCTTGAAATGGTCAGTGTAATCAAAAATGGATGTTATGATGCATGATGTAATGTTTAAGCAAAATAAACACACACAATCAAAACACACAAGACCTTAGGTTTAGGCTTGTAGGGAGTTCATAGGTAAATACCCTCTTGAAGTTTAGTTGGTTTAAACCTGTCCTAGAAATAGTAACCAGGTTCTAAGGAGTCTCAATATCACTGATCTTTATTTATCGAGTATTGTCTCAGCTTAGCAATCTTTTCTCACGACTGAAACAACTCGAAAGTCCGATCTCAATGAGTGTAGCATCAAGTATCAACCAATCCCCAACTTTACACCGAGGTCGGCTATGTCACTACTTTCTAATGGCCGAGTTTGTTCAACTAAGGTTCTAAGGTCCGTTAGTGCTTCACGACACCATGCGGCGGCCCCGTATTCTCCTCGATTCAACACAAGGGATACCGATACCAACCAAAGTGTCACACCAACGCAGCTATCGCTTTAACCATATCGATCTATGTCGTACAGTTTCCATGATCTATTGTTGTTTACCTAACAAGATGCCCCCAGATCTGGGTGTAGGATCTTTACAAGAATACCCCAACAAACCCTCAAAGATAAAGCAAGCAAACACACAATAAAGCATTTAAAATGATGAACTAAACTCTAAGGTAATCCCACTTTTTCTCTATTCCCCAGCAGAGTCTCCAGTTCTATGATACGGTGGCAGAACCGACTATTAATACTAGTTATGTGTTTGTGTTTGCAAATGTTGCATTGAGTAAGAGTCGCCATCGACTTTTCTTTTATCCAAATTAAGGAAAGGGTGAAAAGAACAAAAAAGACCTTTTCGAGAGTTTTCTGAGTAAGGGGGTAGACTATGGAAAGGGAAGATGTTAGCACCCTTTCCATCCGTAGTTATCTACGGGCTCTTAGAGGTTTGCTCGTTTTGAAATACCTTTGTGCTTTATGTATTTGAAAATGTTTTGAAAATGTCTTAGTATGGCAAACTTTGTAATGTTTCTCGGGATAGTGGAGAAAGTATACAAAGTGTTTTGAAAATGTTTTTGAAAAGTAGTATTTGTGTAAGTGCAAAATGTTTTGAGCAAACTTATAACAGCTATCTACTTTGTACTCGAAAAAGATTATTCTTTTCCACCTATCCTTTAGACAGCGTTGTTCTACTATTAGTGAGTAGGCATCCCTAGTCGTTGGATGTATAAGGGACGTTACGGTCACTAAGGTAACTTGGCAAGAAATTTTAGTAATTGTCCTAAAGTCCTAAGATCATTTTAAACCGAGGCAACATCGAAAGGGTCATCGAGGGACTTGTGATCTTCTGAACTAGAGGACAACCATTAAAGATTCTCGCGTTTCGAGAATTGTGATCGTTTTCCGAAGGCAACTGAAGTGTGATGCCTTAGAGGTGCACATGTGCAGTTTTAGTTCAAGTATTTATCTTGCATAAAGGTTTGCTAACATGTTTGTTTTTCAATCTTTCCATGCAATCTTAGTTACTAGCAGTAATATTGTACAAAAAATAAAGTGTGGAAGACAAAAACCTAGATTATTACATGGCTTCGGGGAGGGGATTTACAATGTACAAAATTTGGGAGTGCAGAGATTAAAAACAGAAAATAAAGTCTAATTCCTATTAGATCCCCATATACAGGTACAATAAATAAAAAGTGTGAAAAAATAAATAACGCGCAAGAGATTGAAAGTTCGTCTAAAAAAACTAATAAGAAAAATCTTTTTTGTTGTTTTTGATTTAAGAAAAATAGTCAATTATCCTAAAGTCTATAAAATAAAATTAACTTTAAAAAAATAATCTAATTTCTTTTTAGTTTTTTATTATGAAGAAGAAAATAATTAAACCTAGATTAAATCCTAAATTCTAATTTATTTTAGATTATGAAAGGGTTAAGGTTTAATCAATTAATTAATTAAAGAGATTAATTATTTAATTAAGAAATCTAAACCTAATTTTTAGTGAGCTTTTTTTTATATTTTGGTTAATTAAACAAAAGAAAACAATAATAAAAACAAATATAAGAAATAATACAAAAGAAAAATTCCAAATGGGCTCGATGCTGAAAAGAAAAGGTGGTGCTGCTTAGAAATTTCGCTGGGCCCAGATGAGGAAGCCCATACTTGATTTTGGATTCAGCGAAGACTGGTCTTGAGGGTGCATGGTGCTCTGTGTATTGCAACCCTTTGATCTAGATTAATGATGATCTGATGGCTAAATCTGATGGTGTTTGGTACACCTCTGGCCAAGTAACGCATGTGATCTGCAGAAAGAAAAATAGAAAAGTAAAATTGTTGGACCTGGGACTTGAACCCAGGTCCTCTCCCTCACTTACACGCTTCCCTTCCAACTGAGCTTTCTATTCATTCATTATACAAAATAAAACAATAATAATATAATGTAAAACTTTAGGTAATTATTTAAAATAAAATAAAAATGTGCGCAGATTTGAATGGCCCAGTGGGGGGCTGCCACGTATCATCTTCTTCCTTCCTCCATCGTCTTAGACATTGAGACCTATAGTGACAGTTTTTGCTTGTCACTATAGAACCCGAATCTTATAAAATTCACAATATGCAACATAAATTAAATGGGAGGCCATGGATCAACTAGCCTCGACCTCCTGGGCCCGATGGCATCCTTAGTTTGGGCTAATATTGGCCATTGTAAAAAACCCCAATTTAGAGGTCTGGACCATAACAATGGCAAAATGCGATTCCTGCACCAAAACTTCAATCCACGTATATAGCAAGCTTTCAAATACTCAAATGATCAATAATACATGGTCAAAACATATTTATATTACATGAATCAAGCAAAATAAAATTGAAAAGAACTGCAAACCGTGCGAGCTTACTGATGCATTTTGTGATGTTTTAGGACTTGGTAATAATCGCAAATGCTTTAGGGAACCTCCAGGAATGTGTTTGGATCCTTGGTTTGGATTGAGGAAGGCTGGAACTATGTTTTTGAATTTTGACCACCTTGCTTTTTTGTAAGTTTCGTCGTGTGACTCTTTTGGGCTCTGTATCCGTGGCTAATGCTTGCTAATGTGTTCTTTATATAGATAGGGGGAGACAAGAGAACAAAGATTTAAACATCCATAAACAAGTGTTTTCAAAGCCATGAATGATGTTTTGTAACTTTGCCAAAGTCATGTAAACTTGTCTCTTTTATGAATTTGAATGAATTTGGACATGTTGGCCTTGTTGTACACGAAATATAGGGCCCCTCCATGCATCAAACAAAGTCTAATCAATAATGGCCCGTATAATTTGCATTAATTTTGATTTATTTGATTTTTAATTAAATAAAATTGATATAAAATGAAAATAAGTTCAGGACTATCAAAAAATGGTTTTAGTGGTCCTTAGACATGTCATGAACATGTTTAAGCCCTAAAAATTAGGCTCATTAGCTTGAAAAATTATTTTGCCCAAAGTTGACTCCATGCATTTCTTGAAAATTACCCAACTTGTGCAAGCCGTAACTTGCTCAATTTTTATCTCATGATGATGATCTTGGACTTTTTGGAAATCCCAAGATGTATAAGTCAATCCCTCTTTTGATAAATTTTGCATTTTAAGATTTTATCTTGATGTAAAAGGTCTTAGAAAAAAGTGGCTTTTGTTGATTTTCTGAAAATGACCTGTAATGTCTGAGCTTGTATCTTACAAATGGTGCATTTCTTGAACTTCTGGGCTGAAGAGAAATTGTATGGAATTGGATTCTCTTCAAAATGATCTTTGGTTGGGAAAAATGGACGAAGTATGTGAAATTTATGACTGGTCAAAGTTTGGTTGACCTTTTCTATAGAAACCCTAATTAGCAATTCTTAACTTTTGATGAATTAGGAGTATTTCTTGAGGAATCATGATAAAACCTTGATCAAATGATGGATATTACCTAAAAATATTAAGGTTGACCAAAACCTTGAAGTTTGACTATATAGGCCACAGTTGACTTTTGACCTAGTACAGTTGATTCTCAAGCATTTGAGGAATTGTCTAAGCAAACTTGTTGTGCAAGGCATGAAACTTGGCATGGACAAACTTGAAGGAATATTAGGACCATGTAAAAAATTTGAGACCTTTGAAGCTCAAACATCTTGATGAAAATTGAAACCCTAATTAGAGGTTCATTGCCTTAGGAAGAGAATTTGTCTAGTCAATTCTTAGTCATCCTTGAGCAATTTGGGGACCTCAATGGGCATGCCTTGAGTAAAATGAGAAGGCAAATTTTGGGGTACAACACGGGCTTTCTCCAATAAAAACTGAGTGGGTAAACTTTTATTCCTCCTTTAGTAGTCATAATAGCCTCAATCTAAGACATTCCTAAATATGTCATGGCAACAATCTCAAGAGACTTGGGCTCTCCCTCAAAACCGGTGAAAGGAGCACGATCGGTGACAGGTAAACCAAGTAGGTGAGGATACTCTTCCAATGTGGGCATTAGATGATAATCAGGAAAATTAAAATACCGGCAAAGGATCATGTCACTAGACTAATGTAGAAATAATACCCTCGTTCATCTTAAGTTTCATCAGAGGCACAATGGATCCATACTTCTTCTAGAAATCTGTAGAGCTCTCAATCTCAGAAATCAAACTCATCAGCTCTTTTATCTTAGGATATTTAAAATTGTACTTCCAAGTCTCTCTTTTTCCAGAATCCATGGTCAAAAAGTACCTGAAATATTTGCAAAAGGTCAACTTTAAGTTCCTTGAAACAATTGTCTTAAAGAATGCTTATGGGTGCATGAATGCATGATGCAATAATCACACACAAGATCACAAACATGGGGGGTCCATAGGTTCGACGTCACGATTATGAATTCAAAGGTACTACCCACAAGGTAAGGACTAATATTTCATCACTTGTCGAACAAGGTTCTAAAAGGTTCCCAGAGTCTACGTCCTTCCTTCGGATATTACCAATGTCCCGATTAACTCTATAATTAGTAATATTCTCAAGAAAAACTTGTCTGAGTGTAGTATCACGTGACAACCATTTCCGGATTACTCCTTCATAGTTTCCACACTATACTTAAATGGCCAATATGGGTTAAGGGTTCTATGGTTCCCAGCTTCAGTAGGCTCCCAAGTCGTAAGCAATACGTCTACCTAATTACTCGGTAAATGACACTACAGTCAAAGGGGCCTCCACTGGGTGGGGGATCTCATTCCTCCTTTTTTTGGATTACTACCTAAAAGTTAACATGAATATAACGCTTGTCCTATCTTAAGTTTGCTCAAGTCTGGGTGGAGGACTTATGAGGAATCACCAAGCACCCTTGAAAAGTAAGAAAATCCAAACAAACATATATACAACACATAATATATTACAAATAATAACACATACAATAATAAACAAAGATAGACTCAACCCACTTGGATATGGACCATCATTTGGTCATTCTGTATCAGTGAAGTTGCCATTTTTTTCTGTAGCAGTAGAAATGTTGAGACTAAGCCATTGGATTGACTTGACTTGCACGAATCAAATAAAAATCGCCACCGTGCTTTATTGTTTCTAGAGGAATGGAAAATAGCGAATAACCCAAAAAAGAAGGAAAGAGAATCTAAGTACGGGGGTTGGTTATGCAAAGGGAAGGTATTTGCACCCTAAACATCTACGGTACTCTGCAGGAACCTCTTTGAAAATTTGTGTATTTTGGCTATAAATGTTGTATATAAAAATATATGGTGGAGGTGAGAAGAGAAATATTTTTTACAATTTTTTCACCCGCCACGGTTGTGAACCTTTAGTGCCTACATACCAACTTCCGTGCAATAGGGGATCAGGGTACACGTAGTTCACCTTTAAAAATTTTAAAACACATGTGTGTTGGTTTATTTTAAGAGAAGAGACATCATTGTCTTATCCGAGTGGAAGAACATACTTAATACCCACGATTGTGATAAAGGAGAATTTGCATAATCTCAAAATGGAGGATATAGATTGAATCTTAAAATCAACAAAGCCTCGCTGAACACCCAAGTGGAAAATATCTCGCTTCACTATATATTATAGAAGTATAGTAGCTCGCATCATTACATGGATTGACAAGAATCTAATCTTTTGAGAAAATTTTAAAGTAAAAATCCAAAGTGGTAAAATGGTTTGAATGAGATTAATTGACTTTTAGTCTTCTCCCAAAAAATGTCAAAGTATGATTAAATTGGTTAAAGTTTAATTAAGAAAATATTTTTTTGAAAAATTCATCGATCTAAGTCCAAGTTTATGTGAAAGCGGTTCAAGTTAGAAAACAAAAAGAGTTTTGAAAAAGAAGAAGAAGATTTCTGAAATTAAAGAAAATGGGAGGATATGAAGGGACTATCCTAAAGCATAAGTAAAAGTTAGGGAAAAGATTCGTCTAACCAAAAAGAAGCTAACACTTGACATAAAGAGTCAATGTAGAATTCCCATCATTTGGATTGAAGCCAAGCAAGTGATGATACGAAACCTCTTAATAATACCAAGCTTCAGATGCATTAGGTCTTCACAAAAATTGAGAAGAGTAACGGCTGTATACAGAGGAATTCTCAATCACAGACAAAGAAGATTATCAAAATAACCTTCACACAAAGAAAATCAACCCAATGTCTTAGGGGTAAACCCCAAGAACTCCAGAAAAAATAACAAACAAAGTCACAAGGTGCCAAGGGTATCAAGGCTTCTAATCCTAAGTCCAAGAGATCCACAACTCCATAATGCCAGGGATAGTAACCAAATAGTCCAAGTAACCTTAAAGTTTTTTATTATTCAAGTTGGTTATTAAGTATCTTCAAAAAGAAAATTAAAAGCTCAAGTGAGCAAAAATCAAAATGGCATAAAGATAAAGTCTCAAGTGAGCAAAGATAAAAATGACATGAAATGTAAATGCCAAAATAAAGGGTACATAAAAGGAAAAACTATAAATTAAAAGCATAAAGTAAAAGTCAATTGTTAGTGAGTTAGAAATTATAGGTTACTTGAATGACCATCTTGAAACTTGCATTTGAAAACTCATTAGAAGATTGATAAAATCAATGTTTCTCAACAACAAGTTTCATTTGCTTTTTGTCAAGTATATCATTCATTTCAAGTTATTGAGGCGATAGCATATGATCAACGATGTTTAAATGATTCGCTTAAACCAAAGTTTATGATGGTTCATTAGAGGATTGATAAGACCAAAGCCTCCTAACAATGAACCTCAAGGTTATTGAATCAAAGGTTTGAAATTAAACATACTTAGGCTTGCAAACATAGATTTGGGCTACGAATGACCATTTCTTGAATTGGGACAAAATTTAGCGCTATGTTAAGAAATCGTAAGTAGACTTATATAGAAGTCGCACATATTTTGAGGTTGGTAAATAGCAATCTATGTACCATATGTTTAGAGAAATGATATGTAGATCATTCCCCAACAACATGTAGCACAAGTAAGAAAGGGATAAGATGAAGAGGGAGGGGATGTATTAGATGAAATTAGGGTTTTAAATATCATCAACATCATTCGTCCATTTTGATGGATTTGGTTTTTCAATCTATCAACACCCAAGATCGAATGAGGTTGAGGAACTTGTCCTAAAATAAAACCCAAATCCGAACCAAACAGAAATAATAAAATAATATTTAATAAAACATTATTTAAATGGTAAATAAAAGGGAAACAATTGGTAAAATATACAAAGTATATTAAATCCTCAAATAAAACTAAAAAAAATAGTCAGAAGTTAAACAAAAATCAGTAAGTGTTGCAAAATTTTTTGGAATTTTTTAAAATCAAAAACTAATTTTTAAATTTAAAGAAATAAGCAAAATAAACCAAAAATTGTGAAAAATAGAAAAATCAGAAATAAAAATGAGATAAGGTCACCAACATTTGTCAAGAGGTCATTGGATCCTTCCATGATTTTTCCAGAATTTTAAAAAGACCAGAAAGTATTTTTATAACAATTAAAATAAGGCAAACAATACAAAAATTATGAAAAATATCAAACATCAAAATAAAAATATGAAAAAATATTCACAAAGTCAGAAATAATTCAAAGTTTTTTTATAAATTTTATTCATGATTTTTGGATAAAAAATAAGAGAGTTCTGAATTTTTGAAATTAAAACGTATTTTAAACAAATTTTGTAAAAATAAAATAAATCAGAAATAATGTGAGGCGTTGGATTTGGTTCATTAAAACGCGCTGGCACATCTATGCCTTAAGATTGATGATGTATGGTGATCCGCGGCCAATAAGCGCACACTAAATTCATGATAGTCAGACCAATCATAAAATTTCAATTGTCCTGCTCTCATTGATTGAAGAAGCCACTTAGGTCATCTTCAACCTCCAACTACCCTACAACTAGGGCGAGATCATGATTTTTAAATCTGTAAATTTAGACGCTCATGGTGGTATTATTATATGCGTCTCTTCAAGATGATCACAACCATATCCTCGCACCAAATTTAAATAAAACACAACTTACTCGATTTGAAAAAAACTAGAGATGTTTTAAATAAATTTAAATCAAAAACAGATGCATCAAATGCATTGATTCATCAAAATTTAGTTAACAACAAGCATCAGTGAACATCATAAACCATTCCAGTAATTTGAGTTATAAGATTTGGAGCCTTAAACTACCTAAATGAAGCCAGACGAATTTTCTCTGAAATTGGACTTGGCTAGCACGATTTAGGAAGCCTCGGGACTTGGTTTTCTTCTGTTAGCTTCAGTGAAGTTCAAGGATGAGGAATCAACAAAGAAATTGGATTGAAAATTGGAGAAAAGATGAATTCTCGAAAACTCGGAAAAGTGAGTTATGGAGAGAGTTTGGCAGGGTGATTTTGGCTGCCCAAGCTTGAGAAAATGAGAGGAGTGAGGTCCTCTATTTATAGGGAAGTGAATGGTGCAAAGAATTGAGAGGAAATTTGAAGTTTGATGGAAACTAGACGGATCCCGAAAGTGGAAAATGTGTGATTCCATGTGCATCAAAACTTAACTAATTTCGTGCGCTTTTATCCTTAATTAAACTTTGGGAACTTTGTTAAACATGTTTTAATCAGAAATGCGTGCTAATTTGGTGTTTAGAAGTTGGATTATGGATTTCAAAATCTGACTTGGAGGAAAAATGCAGTTTCAAGTAGCTGACTATGAACTCATGGTGTGCACGATTTAGGAAGCCTTAGGAGATGATTCTTGATGTATTGGAAAGATCATGTAACACTCTTTATAATGTTCCAAGAAAGAATTCATTTGGATGCTTGAGCTAGAAGTTATTCTTGGTCAAAATCATGAAAAATGCATTGACATTTATACTTAGAAAAATTCTAAGTTTTTTCTTCAAAAATGACTTATAATGTTTTGATTTCAAATAGGGTCTTCCTTCAAAATCTAGCTTTGATCATTTATGATAGCTTGAAGTAGACTCCCTAAAGAGTATTGTGAAACTTATATCACTCAAAAATTCCAAATATTGAACAAGTTATGATCTTGTGAAATTGGTGAAAACCCATGAGATGACCTATAATCTGTGGTAAAGAGTTGTTTGGCAAAATATCAGTGATATTTGTCTTATTCTGTATGTTCAAGTGCCTATTAAATTCAAGGTTCTAGATTTTGAGAAGTACAGGGGAGATTCTTTCCCATATAGCCATCTGGTTATGTATGCTAGAAAGATGTTAACCCATATTGATGATCAGCGCCTGCTGATTCATTACTTTCAAGATAGTTTAATCGATGCCGCACTGAGATAAAACATGGGTTTGACCAGTGCTGATATTCATTCTTTCCATGATTTGGGAGAGGAATTTGTGAAACAGTAAAGGTATAATTTGGAGATGGCCCCTGATCGTGATCAGCTTAGAAGTATGTCTCAAAAAGAAGAAAAAAAATCATTTAAAGAGTATGCACAGAGATGGCATGAGGTTTCTGCTCAAGTTGTACCTCCCATGGAGGAGAAAAAGATGACGAAAATTTTCTTGAAGGCTCTCAGCACTTTCTACTTTGAAAAGATGGTGGCTAGCTCTCCCAGTGACTTTTCCAAGATGGTTGGTATGGGAATCTGTTTGGAAGAAGTCGTCTGTGAGGGACAAATGATGAAGGATGAAAGTTCTAGCAGTAAGAAGCCTAGTTATGGGTATGCTAAGAATAAAGAACATGATGTTAATTCTATTTCCCGAGGAAGGTCTAAAATATCTCATGGTGGACACCATCATCATCAACAACAACATGTAGCTTCTGTAGCTTCTGTTGTTAATGATGTTCCAGCCACTGTTTATGTTCAGCCTCAAAGGAACCACCAGCAGTCTAATTAGAAGAGAAACCAAGAACCCAAGGAAGGATCCCTTTGATTATATTCCTATGAATTATACTAAACTATTTCCATCTTTGATTCAAAAGAACTTGGTACAAACTAGGGCTCCCTCTAAGCTTCTTGGTCTTATTCCATGGTGGTATAAGGCTAATGCCACTTGTTCTTTCCATCAAGGTGGTGCGGGGCATCATATTGAAAATTGCTATCCTTTGAAATCTGAAGTTCAAAAATTAGTGAAATCTGACATGTTGTCATTCAGAGACATTTTTCCAAATGTGAAACAGAATCTGCTACCCCAACATGGAAATGCTATTGTGAATATGGTGCAAGGCTTCCCTGGCGAATATAGATTATGAGATGTATGTTGGATACGAGGATATTTGGTTGATATGCATACTAATATTTATGAACTCACTCATTATGCGCATAATTATGACGCTTGTAGAATTTGTATGAGAATTCATCGCGGTTGTCCCATTGTTAGAAGGGATATTCAAGAGTTTCTAAACCAAGGTCTCATTCATATCTACAAAGCAAGAGATGAAGATCATGGTGCACAAGTTGATGATGATTCTGAAAGCTATCATATCTTTGACGTGAACATGATTAGGGGTCCTTTGGTTCAAATGAATGCTAAGTTGTGTGAATTGAAGTATTTTGATCATGACCATTCAGCCTGTTCAATTTATTCTCATGATCCTAAGGGATGTGAGGTTGTCAAGAATGATATTCAAGACATGTTAAGGGCAGGATCACTCTCAGTTACCAGAATGATAAAAAGAGTTGTTGACCATGGTGTGAATGTTATAATGCCTCATTATGAGATGCTTAAGCCTGTGGAAATTGAGTATCGCCGTAAGCCTCATTTGACTCTGCTTATGATCAGTCTACTTGGACTAGTTTCATACAAGCCAGATAAGTTGTATCGTATAAGTACAATGCCACCATCTTAGAAAATGGCAAAGAGGTAGAGATTCAGTTGTTGTCTTCTATAGTCAATATTGTAGAAGCTAGAAGTGTGACCCATAGTGGTTGAGTCTTTGCTCAGGAACCTCTGAAAGTTGTGGAAGCAAACAAAAATGTTGGTAAGCAAGACGTGGAAGTTAATGTCGAACCCAACCATGTGGAAAGTCAGAATGGTGATGATGAATTATTGAAGATCACAGAAATGAGTGATTATAAATTTGTGGATCAATTGCTTCATACTCCATCAAATATTTTCGTCTTGTCCTTGTTACTTAACTCTGCTACTCATAGGAACTCCCTTACGAAGGTTTTGGATTAGGCTTATATGGAACATGATGTTACCATTGATCAATTCACACGTGTGGTTGTTAATATTACTGCTTGTAATAATCTTGGTTTTTGTGATGATGATTTACCTGAAGAAGGTAAGAACCACAACTTGGCTTTGCATATTTCTGTGGAATGCAAAGGAGAGTCCTTGTCTAATGTGTTGATTGATAATGTTTCATCGTTAAATGTTCTGTCGAAGAGTACTTATCAAATCTTGTGTATCAAGGAACACTGATGAGATATAGTGGTGTTGTGGTGAAAGCTTTCGATGGTTCAAGAAAGTATGTGATTGGTGAGGTTGATCTCCCGATTTGGGTTGGCCCACATATGTTCCAGATCACATTTCAAGTTATGGATATCACTCATGCCTATAGTTATTTATTGGGTCTTCCTTGAATCCATGAAGTCGGTGCTCTCGCGTCTACCTTGCATCAAAAGTTGAAGTTCATCAGTAATGGTAAAGTGGTTATCATTAATGGAGAACGAAGCATCTTTCATCTTTTCATGTTGTTGAAGCTGATGAAGCCGTTGTTGGAACATCGTTCCAAGCTTTGTCCATTGATACTGACTATAAGAAGAGTGTCGCATCCATTTCTTCATTCAAATATGCTCAACATGTCGTTAAGCAAGGTCCTAGTGAAGTATGGGGATATGTCATTAATTTACTCATGAATAAAAATGGAGTTGGTTTAGGTTTCTCTCACAAGGATGATGAGTCTACCAGACCGAAGTCAGCTTTCAAGTCTTACCAGGATGTATTTCATAGTGGAGGTTTTGTCAACCTGATTCATCTAAAAGTTGATGTTATGTTTGAAGACGAGCCAGAATTTGAAGGTCCCAGTTTTGTGACGCATGAAAGAAGAGTCCAGAATTGGATTTCTGTCGATATTCCTTATTGTGTTCATATTTCAGAGTAATTTGTTTTTTGTTTTTCTTTCAAAACCCTTCCACTCTTCCCAAGGTGGAAGTCATGTTGCGGGGCTTACCTTTGTTGTTTCAGATTTTAAAATCATTAATAAAAGTTGTTTTGTTATCCAATTGTGTTTTATTTTCTGCTTTGTCTGGAAAATGGTAACATAAAAAACCCTTTTGATAATAATGTCTTTTAAATAATCTTCATAATCACTTTTTGCACTCAGTTTTCTAAAATCAAGCATAAAACATATGTGTAGATTAATTAATAAACCCGTTGAAAACAATGACTTTGTACCCTCTCCCAACTTTGAATTTCCTATGTATGAAGCTGAAGAATATGAGTTGATTAAAATTCTATAAGAAGTCACTTGGTTTCTTGAGCACGAGGAAAGAATTATTCAGCCGTACAAAGAGCCACTGGAGGTGATTAATTTGGGGACTGAAGAAGACAAGAAAGAAGTCAAGATTGGGGCACTACTTCATCCAGAGGTTAAGATCCGGTTGATTAATTTGTTGAAAGAATATGTTGATGTATTTTCTTGGTCTTATAAAGATATGCCAGGTTTAGACACGGATATTGTGGAGCATTGTTTTCCTTTGAAGCCAGAATGTCCACCTATCAAGTATAAACTGAGAAGAACTCATCCTGATATGGCAATAAAAATTAAAAAGGAAGTGTTAAACCAAATTGATGTTGGTTTCCTTGTCATGTTAGTTTATCCTTAATGGATTGACAACATTGTGCCAGTCCCATTGAAAGATGGAAAAGTCTGCATGTGCGTTGATTATAAAGATTTGACTAAAGCTAGTCTGAAAGATGATTTTCCTCTACCACACATTGATATGTTGGTAGACAATACAATAAAGTTCAAGGTATTCTCTTTTATGGATGGATTTTTTGGATACAATCTGATTAGGATGGCTCATGAAGACATGGAAAACATTTCACCCTGGGGAACATTCTGTTAACGAGTGATGCCCTTCGGGTTGAAGAGCGTTGGTGCAACGTACCAGAGGGCTATGACTACCTTGTTCCATGATATGATGCATAAAGAGATTTAAGTATATGTTGATCATATGATTTCCAAGTCTCAAATTGAAGAAAGTCACATTTAAGACTTGTTGAAGTTATTCCTGTGTTTGAGGAAGTTTCGGCTCCGCTTGAATCCAAACAAATGCACTTTTGGTGTTCGTTCAGGAAAATTTTGAGTTTCATTATCATCCAAAGAGGTATTGAAGTTGATCATGATAAAGTAAAATCCATTCAGGAAATTCCTATTCCAAAAACAGAAAAACTGGTCTGAGGATTCCTCGGACTTTTGAGTTATATTTCCATATTCATTTCCCATATGACTGCTACTTGTGAACCGATCTTCAAGCTGTTGAAAAAGGATCATGGTTGTGTATGGACTGCTGATTGTCAAAAGGTGTTTGATAGTATCAAAGATTATCTTCTTGAGCCTCCTATTCTGCTTCCTCCTTTTGAAGGAAGACCTTTGATCATGTATTTCAGTGTGTTAGATAATTCCATGGGTTGTATCCTTGGTCAGCAAGATGAAATTGGTAGAAAAGAGTATGCTATCTACTACTTGAGTAATAAGTTCACCGACTGTGAGTCTCAGTATTCTATGCTAGAGAAAATGTGTTATGCTTTAGCTTGGTGTAGCGGTAGAAATGTTTAAACTAAGCCATTGGATTGACTTGACTCGCACAGATAAAAAAAAAATCACCAACGCACTTTGTTATTTCCAGAGGAATGGGAAAAGTGAGAATAACCCAAAAAAGAGGGGGAGAGAATCTAAGTATTGGGTTGGTTATGCAAAGGGAAGGTATTAGAACCCTAAACATCTATGGTAATCTGCGTGAACCTCTTTGAAAATTTGTGTACTTTGGCTATAAATGTCGTATATAAAAATAGATGGTGCAGGTGAGAAGAGAAAAATTATTTACAATTTTTTAAACCACTGCGGTTGTGAACCTTTAGTGCATATGTACCACCTTCCGTGCAATAGGGGATCAGGGTACTCGTAGTTTACCTTTAAAAATTTTAAAACACATGTGTGTTGGTTAATTTAAAGAGAAGAGACATCATTATCTTATCCGAGTGGAACAACATACTTACTAACCACGATTATGAGAAAGGAGAATTTGCATCATCCCAAAGTGGAGGATATAGCTTGGATTTTAAAATCAGCAAAGCCTCACTCAACAGCCAAGTGGAAAATATCTCTCTTCATTATGCATCATAGAAGTATAGAAGCTCGCATCACTACATGGATTGACAAGAATCTAATCTTTTGATAAAATTTTAAAGTAAAAATCCAAGGTGTAAAAATGGTTTGAATGAGATTAATTGACTTTTAGTCTTCTCACAAAAAATTTCAAAGTATGATTAAGTTGGTTAAAGTTTGATTAAGAAAATATTTTTTTGAAAAATGCATGGATCTAAGTCCAAGTTTATTGTGAAAGCGGTTCAAGTTAGAAAACAAGAAGAGTTTTGAAAAAGAGGGAAAAGATTTTTGAAATTAAAGAAGATGGGAGGAGACTAATGGACTATCCTAAAGCATAAGGTAAAATTAGGGAAAAACAACTGTCTAACCAACAAAAAGCCAACACTTGACATAAAGAGTTAATTTTGAATTCCCATCCATTGGATTGAAACCAAGCAAGAGATGATACTACACCTATTAAGAATACCAAGTTTCAGAATCATTAGGTCTTCACAAAAATTGGGCAGAGTAACGACTATATACAGAGGAAATCCCAATCAGAAACAAAGTAGATAATCAGAATAACCTGCACAAAAAGAAAATCAATCCAATGTCTTAGGGTAAACCCCAATAACTCCAGACAAAATAACAAAAAAGTCACGAGGTCCCAAGGGTATCAAGGCTTTTAATCCTAAGTCCAAGAGGTCCACAACTCCATTACGCCAGGGATAGTAACTAAATAGTCCAAGTAACCTTAAAGTTTTTTATTGTTCAAGTTGGTTATTAAGTATCTTCAAAATGAAAATGAAAAGATCAAGTGAGCAAAAATCAAAATGGCAAAAAGATAAATGCTCAAGTGAACAAAGATAAAAGTGACATGAAATGTAAATGCCAACATAAATGGTACATAAAAGTAAAGGCATAAAGTAAAAGCATAAAGTAAAAGTCAAATGTTAGTGAGTTAGAAATTAAAGGTTAGTTGAATGACCATCTTGAAACTTGCATTTGAAAACTCATTAGAAGATTGATAAAATCAAAGTTTCTCAACAATAAGTACCATTTGCTTTTTGTCTTGTATATCATTCATTTAAAGATCTCGAGGCGACAACATATGATCAACGATGTTTTAATTATTCGCTTAAACTAAAGTTTATGATGGTTCATTAGAGGATTGATAAGACCAAAGCCTCCTAACAATAAACCTCAAGGTTATTGTATCAAAGGTTTCAAATTAAACATACTTGGGATTGCAAACATTGGTTTGGGCCACGAATGATCATTTCTCGAATCAAGACAAAATTTAGCGCTATGTTAAGCAATCGTAAGTGGACTTATATAGAAGTCACACCTATTTTGAGGTCGGTCAATAGCAATCTACGTACCATATTTTTAGAGAAATGATATATAGATTATTCTCCAACATGTAGCACAAGTAAGAAAGGGATAAGATGAAGATGGAGGGGATTTATCAGATGAAATTAGGGTTTCAAATATCATCAATATCATTCATCCATTTTGGTTGATTTGGTTTTTCGACCTATCAATAACCAAGATCCAATGAGGTTATGGAACTTGTCCCAAAATAAAATACAAATCATGACCAAACAAAAATAATAAAATAATATTTAATAAAACAATATTTAAATGGTTAAGAAAAGGGAAATAATTGGTAAAATACACAAAGTATATTAAATCATCATATAAAACTAAAAAAAAATAGTCAGAAGGCAAACAAAAATCAATAAGTGTTGACAAAAAATTTTAGAATTTTTTAAAATCAGAAACTAATTTTTAAATTTAAAGAAATAAGCAACATAAATCAAAAATTGTAAAAAAATAGCAAAATTAGAAATAAAAATGAGATGAGGTCACCAAAATTTGTCAAGACGTCATTGGATCCTTCCATGATTTTTCTAGAGTTTTAAGAAGACTAGAAAGTATTTTTAAAACAATTAAAATAAGACAAACTATACAAAAATTATAAAAAATATCAAACATTAAAATGAAAATATGAAAAATATTCACAAAGTCAGAAATAATTCAAAGTATTTTTGTATATTTTTTCATAATGTTCGGATAAAAAATAAGAGAGTTATGAATTTTTGAAATTAAAACAAATTTTAAACAACTTTTGTAAAAATAAAATAAATCAGAAATACTGGGAGGCGTTGGATTCGGTTCATTAAAACACACGGGCACATCTAATGGCTCGAGAGTGATGATGTATGGTGATCCACGGTGAATAAGCGTGCACTGAAGTCACGATAGTCAGACCAATCACAACATTTCAATAGTCCTGCTCTCGTTGGTTGAAGAAGCCACGTAGGTCATTAGACGCTCATAGTGGTATCGTTAGATGCGTCTTTTCAAGACGATCACAACCATATCCTTGCGCCAAATTCATATAAAACACAACTTACTCAATTTGGAAAAAACCATAGATGTTTTGAAAATTTTGAAATCGAAAACAGAAGCATCAAATGCATTAATTCATCAAAACTGAGTTAACATCAAGTATCACTGAACATCATAAACCAATCCAGTAATTTGAGTTAGAAAATTTGGTGCCTTAAACTACCTGAATGAAGTTAGACGAATTTGCTCTAAAATTGGACTTGGCTAGCACGATTTAGGAAGCCTTAGGACTTGATTCTTCTTCTGTTAGCTTCAATGAAGTTCAAGGATGAAGAGTCAGCAAAGAAATTGGATTAAAAATGGAGAAAAAATGAATTTGAAAACTCAGAAAAGTGAGTTATGGAGAGAATTTGGCAGGGTTATTTTGGTTTTCCAAGCTTGAGAAAATGAGAGGAGTGAGGTCCTCTATTTATAGGGAAGTGAATGGTGAAAAGAATTAAGAGGAAAATCAAAGTTTGGAGGGAAATTGGATGGAGCTCGAAAGTGGAAAATGTGTGACTCCATGTGCATCAAAACTCAACCAATTCGTGCATTTTAATCCTTAATTCAACTTTGGGATCTTTTTTAAACGTGTTTTAATCAAAAATACATGCTAATTTGGTGTTTTAAAGCTGAATTATGGATTTCGAAATCTGACTTGGAGGAAAAATGCAGTTTCAAGTAGCTGACTTTGAACTCATGGTGTGAAAGATTTAGGAAGCCTTAGGAGGTGATTCTTGATGCATTGGAAAGATCATGTAACACTCTTTATAATGTGCCAATAAAGAATTCATTTGGATGCTTGAGCTAGAAGTTATGCTTGGTCAAAATCATGAAAAATTCGCTGACTTTTATACTTAGAAAATTCTAAGTTTTTTCTTCAAAAATGACCTATAATGTTTTAATTCCAAACAAGGTCTTACTTCAAAATTAAGCTTTGATAATTGATTCTATCTTGAATTATATTCCCTAAAGAGTATTGTGAAACTTATTTCACTTAAAAATTCAAAATATTGAACAAGTTATGATCTTGTGAAATTGGTGAAAATCCATGAGATGACCTATAATCTTTTGAACTCAAAAAGCATCTTGCAATCATTTACAAGCTTAGCACCAAAAAGAGAGTTAAATAATATCTTTAACATAATTTTGAAAAAATAATAAGCTCAAGATGATAAAAATTTACCAAGTTATGCTCTTTTGAAGTCACTCAAAAGAATTTGATGGTCTATCTATAGGGCTTGTAATCTTTCTCGATCATTAGTGGTCTTCCATATAAAATTTACTTGAAACTATTGAATTAATTTGTTAATAACCATTTAAAGAGAAACATATATTTGGAATCACTAAAAAATCTCAAAAGATGAACAAGATATAGTCCTTAGAAGTTCAAAACCCTGGCTCTTAAAGCATCAAAATGACTTCGAACCCCTTTCAACTTTTGACAATATTTCTTGCACAATTGCTTTTTCTATGTGAAGAGAAGTTATTGTGGATGATAATAAGAACCCATAGAAACAATAATCACTTCCAAATGTTGATAATTGAGAAAATTATACACTTGTAATCAAGGAATCAAGAACTTGTCAAATTAGGTCAAACTTCTTGAATCAATCTTGCATCTCTTGACTTTCCTTTGCAAAGTAGAGCATGGTGAGACATAGTAGGCTTTGAAATCATGTTATCTTGAAAAACACACAAAGATGAAGCTTAAATATCAATTAATCTTTGTTGAATAAGGCACGAAAATAAACTCATGAACCTATGAATCAACCTGATGAAATATGATGTGCCATTACCTATAATGTCAACATCCATAAAGAAAATATACATTATATTTGTTATTTAAAAGTCAATCAATCATAAAAAAACACATGTATAAAACCATACAAATTAAAGTGCTCGGTGATCTCCTATAAAAAAACCTAAAGATAAGAAGAAGAACCAAACCCTAGTGTGTGATCTTGATATGATTGAGTTGACATTGAAATGATGAGAGATCTTAGCGGCAAAAATAGGGGTATAACAGCTGACCTTATTTAAGTGTCTTCTATCCGGAGATGTGAAGGTTAAAATCTTTGTCTCGACGAGATTGAAGATACTTAAATATAAAACAAGCCCTATTTTTTGCTCTAAGATGCCATGAAATGCTTATGATCATGTATGCAGACAAACAAATCCAGAGGTGACACTGGACACCACTAGGGATGTGGGAAATAAAAATAAAGGATAAAAAAAATCCGAACAGGAAAATAAATCACTGGTATACAGAAGACTCGACTCCACTAGGGTAAAGCCCAAGGAGGAGATACAACATATTTAACTCAAACATTGAGGAAAAATTAATGGATGACAAAGATCGACAGATAACTGCGAACTACCCACTCACTAAGAAGATAACAAAAAGGTAACGTTGACTCACAGGGAATAGACATGGTAAGATAATACTGGTGAATACCAAAATTATGGTAAGTAATAAATGATTGGCATCAGTACTTATAACTGGAAGCAAATGAACTTCTTTAGAGAAAAGTGAATCTTAACAACGAACTATCTCCCATGATGGCGAGACTACCATCCATCGGAAAACGATATCAACAACGAACTATCCCTTATAATGACGAGACTACCATTCATTGGAGTAACAAATCTCAACAAAAAACTATCTCCCATAATGACGAGGATGCCTTTCATTGGAGTAAAAAATATCAACAATGAACTATCTCCCATAATGAAGAGACTACCATTCATTGGAGTATAAAATCTCAATAACGAACTATCTCCCATAATGAGGATACTACCATTCATTGGAGTAACAAATCTCAACAACGAACTATCTCCCATAATGACGAGACTACCATTCATTGGAGTAACAAATCTCAACAACGAAATATCTCCCATAATGACGAGACTACCATTCATTAGAGTAACAAACCTCAACAATGAACTATCTCCCATAATAACGAGACTACCATTCATCAGAGTAACAAATATCAACAACGAACTATTTCCCATAATAACGAGACTACCATTCATCGGAGTAAACAAATCTCAACAATAAACTATCTCCCATAATGACGAGACTACCATTCATCGGAGTAACAAATATCAACAATGAACTTTCTCCCATAATGACGAGACTATCATTTATTGGAGTAACAAATATCAACAATGAACTATCTCCCATAATGAAGAGACTATCATTCGTTGGAGTAATAAATATCAACAACAAACTATCTCCCATAATGACGAGACTACCATTCATTGGAGTAACAAATCTCAACACTGAACTATCTCCCATAATAATGAGACTACCATTCGTCGAAGTAAACAAATCTCAACAACAAACTATCTCGCATAATGACGAGACTACCATTCATCGGAGTAAACAAATCTCTTCTGGCATTGACAGGCTTACTGGGGAAGAACATGTTGCTCAAATAAAGAGACTTCCACTTGTTGTTATGAGAAGGAATTATAATAATGTTGCTGGGAAATGAATCTTGGCTTCTCTGGGGAAATGCCAATATATTCCTGCTGAGGAGATAAAGTCTTCTCGTGCAAAATAAATTCACATTCTTAATCCAGGGCTCAAAGCCTACAAAAATCAAAATAATAATATTGTCGGGGACCATAAATCCAAGCCAAGAACAAACTGAAATGAAGCAGTCAACCAAGATAGCACCTAATAAGGATTAAACTCAAAAGGGGACCATGTTCCATCCAGATAATGAGCTAAATATGAAGGATGAAACAAAATTCTTCCACGAGGGATAACACAGTGGGGAAATTGAAAGGATATACACTTTCTGCTTAGGGTTGACGATCTATTGAAGAGAGGGTAACATAACTCTACAAATAGGGTAATATGACAACAAAAATATTAATGAATGCAAATGAGCAATGACTTTTAATTCATCTATGCATGATGTATGTATGAAGGTTATCATGTATATGCTGACAAACCAGACATACAGCACTAGAAATAACCAGACAAAACCAACTTGGGTAAAGTCAACACTTGGCTAAACCATATCCAGGATGAAGATTCCATGAGAGAGTAAGCACCAACTGAGGAAACAAATTCCCATTTCACGGCTTAACTCTACTGGGAAGAAACACGGTTTGAAAAAAATAAAAAATAATAATAATCAAAGCAAAATCTAAAAGTACAACCAAGGCAATTGCAGGGATATGAAATCCTCCTCCAGATTTCAGTGGGGAATATCATACAGACTTCTACTGGGGAAGACAGTGTCTCATCGTTTATCCTTCAACTGAAGATTCCAATATTGACTTCACTAGGGAAGGAGAAAACCAAATCGTTGAGACTTCAACTAGGGGTCTTGTGTTGACTTCATTGGGGAGGAAAACATCACATCATTGAGGAGAGCTCAAGTACATTATTCAAAATTAAGGATAATAGTCTGTGTAAACTTTTCCGGAGAGAAATTATGAAACTTCATGGGGATATTATTCTTAAAGGAAAACATTGTCCTCGATCCATATGGAGATCTAAAGATGTTATCATCATATCAAGAGGTCAAAATTATGGGGATTTTAAATCAAAATCAACACTTGCCAAGAGAAAACCCAAAAAGTTGATAGCCATCTTAAAACATTTTAGAAAAGAATATTGCCCTTGTCAGGCTTTCTGGGAAACAAACAACAACAATAATGTCATGACTGCAAAGAGCGATGATTTGCAAATGATTCAACTTCAACACACACAGATGGAAATAACTTTCATCAAATGAGTGAAGACCTCATTGGGGAACTTGTGATTGAGGTTTCAAACTACACAAACTCGAAACCAAATAATCGACTTGAAGAAGATCTGAACTAAGACTTAATTGTGGAAAGATGATATCACAAACCCAACACCCACATATATCAATTGTTATGAAATCCAAATATCCAGAACACAAATGGATCATGCGCATATCAGAAAGAGTAATACCGGGATACATCTTAAGGAATCCTTTCAGAACTCCAGAGTTAGTCCATTCGTGGAATCACTACTTTTGTTCCACTTGAATCACAAAATCTAAAGTAAAAGGTGATTTTCAAATTCTATTCAAAAACATGTTTTTATTATTAAGTCTTTTTTTTTTGAAAATTACTATCAATAATAAATGAAATTTTGGTAAACAGAATAAAATAAAAACCACAAAGAATTGGATAAAGGCTCAAAACTTTATTAATAGAATGGTAGTCCGCAAATGGCGTGAATCCACGAATGATTACAAAGTCTGGAAAATGGTAAGTATATGGCAAATATATATATATATCTAAATACAATGAACATTATTCTCCCTAACAACTTTGAACTCTTGAGTAGAGGCTTTAGTTGAAGTGTGATGAGAATCTGAGAAGATTATTGCTTCAATGATCAAGTCTTGTCCGATACAGTTACTTTCCAAGAAATACTTATCTTTTTCCTAGGTTGCCCTTGCGGGTTTTCAACCTACCGGGAAGATTTATTCTGTTTATGTCTCTAACTTTTTCCTAGACCTCCCTTTCGGATTTTCAGCCTACCGAGACGCTGTTTTTTCCTAAGCCACCCTTTCGAGTTTTCAACTTAGCCAGTTGTTCTTTATTTCTTTAGGAAAAGTATTTCTTGATTGTGTCAGCATTCATGGGACGTGGGAACTTCTTGCCATCCATAGTTTCAAGAATCAATGCACCACCCAAGAAGGCTTTCTTGATAACATATGGGCCTTCATAATTGGGAGTCCACTTTCCCCTAGAATCAGTGTTAAAAGACATGATCTTTTTGAGCACGAGGTTACCTTCTCTAAATTCACGAGGCTTGACCTTTTTATCAAAAGCTTTTTCATTCTTTTCTGATATAATTGTCCATGACACAGAGTCGTCATTCTCTTCTCTTCAATTAAATTCAATTGGCCAAACCTGTTCTGGATCCATTCAGCCTCTAACAATTTGGTTTCCATTATTACACGCAAAGAGGGAATCTCAACCTCGATGGGGATTACTGCTTTCATACCATATACAAGAGAAAATAGGGTCTCCCCTGTCGAAGTACGGAAAAATGTATGATACCCATGCAAAGAAAAAGGGAGCATCTCATGCCAATCCTTATAGGTAACAACCCTCTTCTAGATGATCTTTTTAATATTTTTATTAGCAGCTTCAACAGCCCCATTCATCTTAGGTCTGTAAGGAGACAAGTTGTGATGGACAATTTTGAATTATTCACAAAGTTCTGTCATCATTTTTTTATTTAGATTTGTGTTGTTGTCTGTGATAATCCTGCTTGGCATACTGTATCGACATATAAGGTTGTTCTTGATAAAGCGCACTACCACCTACTTGGTGATGTTATCATAAGAAGATGTTTCCACCCATTTGGTGAAGTAGTCAATTACCACCAAGATGAAACGATTACAATTTGATGCCTTGGGTTCAATCACTCCAATCATATCAATACCCAACATAGAAAAGGGCCACGGTGAAGAAATAACATTGAGAACCGTTGGAGGCACATGAATCTTGCTAGCATAAATCTGATACTTATGGCACTTCTTTGCAAATTTATAACAGTCAGATTCCATTGTCAGCCAATAGTAACCTTCCCTAAGCATATTTTTTGCCATTGAATGTCCATTGGAATGGTACCAAAGGAACCTTCATAGATATCATGCATCAACATGTCTGCTTCGTGTCTATCCACAAATCTGAGCAAGACCATGTCGTAATTTCTTTTGTATAGCACATCTTTGTTGAGGAAAAAGCTACTTTCCAGCCTTCTCAATGTCTTTCTATCTTTATTCGACGCACCTAGCAGATATTCTTGAGTCTGGAGGAAGTGCTTGATATCATAATACCAAGGTTTTTCATCTGACGTATGTAACACCCCAATTCTACCCCGGCAAATTATGCAAAATAAATCAGAGTTATAAAATTTCAATCATACAAATGAGTCGGGACGTCACAAATTATTCTAAAAAATTCATTGCAATCATCATGGATATATAACACTTTTAATAAAACATCGGATGAACCATCAATATAGCATCTTTAATAAAATAATTCAACAACTACGCAGCGGAATTCTTCAATAACATCTTTAAACAAAACAGCAACTACGAAACATCTCATATTTAATAACAATCAATTCAAAACTCAACAACTGAAAATCAACAATCAAAAATCAGCAAGTGTTCATCCCCCCGAGTGTTACATATCAGAGCAATGACACCGACTCAAACTATTGAAGGTATACAGCCTTCACTCGCGATTACCTGCATGTTACCAACATAAGGGCAACATTCAAACAGAAGGAGTGAGATATCTAACAATATAATAAAGCGCATGATAATTAATATATTAAATTAGATCACTAATATCACCACTTCTCATCTCATAATCAACAATAATTATAGCATATATACTCATTCATCAACATCAAATACACTTCATTATTCAATCATATAATGCGACTCAAAACTATGCAAATGCATGTGGTACCATTGGAGCAGAACTCCCATCTCAAAAATCTTCCAATTAATAGAGGCATCAACAAGGCATAGCCTTCATCTCAAAATTTGCCAATCCAGGCCATCTCAACGAGCATAAGCTCCATCTCAAAAATACAATGTATGCGACTCATCATGAATGTAATAACAACCCCCAAGTTAACAACATTTTAAATCATCTCAAAACAACAACATCTCAATCATCTCAAAACATCTCAATCATCTCAAAGCAACAACATCTCAATCATCTCAAAACATCTCAATTAACAACATCTCATAATTTATTAAACATCATTTATCATCACAAAATCATCGAACACAACTTCATCAATAACATCTCACCATTACTCAATTGTATATTAATAGTACAGTAATCCATCCTGATATTCTGCTAATTTATATCGTTACTGTCACTAATCCTACTATCATAATTCTAACACCAACCTCTAAACATCTACTATTCATCATTCTATCCAAAAATCAGCACAACGGTCATCTACGGGAATTAATTCTAAATCATGCATTATCTGCTAGGATTACACTTCTTAATCATCTAAGTCATCTAGGATAAAGTTCATCGCGTTAGTAAATCAACGATTCGAACGGCATCTCAAACAGCACCCTAAAACTCAAGTTACAGCAATTTAAAACTGAATCTGTCAAAAATCAGACATTATGTATCGACACAAAACTCCTTGGATTGACGCAAACTGCTTCACCTGTACAACATGAGTCGACACAAAACCCTATGGATCGATTCATCCTGGCTTAAATCACAGCATGTATCGACACATGCTTCTCACCGGTCGACTCATCATGACTCTTGCAACTAACATGTATCGACACAAGCCCTGCATGCATTGACTCATCCTGAGTCTAACCTCGCCCATGTATCGACTCATCCTGCTTGAGGTCGACACATACTGATACCTTCTGCATAAATTCTGCATTTTCTTATGTATTTTCACTACGGGAATCATACTACAGCCCTAAAAACCTTATTATGATCATGATGATTCATCACCTAACATTAACCTATAATACTACATCGATTAAACAACATCATGGCATCATCATTCATCCAAAATTCATCAATCTTCATCATACATCATCATACATACATCCACTTCAAGAACAAATAACAATCACATCTAACCCCACATATTAAACATCATGAACCCAATTATAAAGTCAGAACCCCACCCTTACCTTGGATTGAAGGTCGCTCTACAATTTTCGGGTTGAATCTTTGTTCTTGCCGTTTTCCACTTTTTCCAGCAGCTTCACGTTCTTCTCAAATCCTTATTTCCTCTATTGCTTCTTTCTTCTATTCTAACAACAAATAATAAAATAACCTAATATTCTATTATTCCTTAGTGGGCTCCAAACTTACACCCCCTTATTACATCTACTATCTCGAAATAGGCCTACCTTAATAATATTACACTTCTAATATTATTTCACCATATAATAATATTATACCTCTAATATTATTATTTCTCCACTTAATATAATAAATCCAATTTAATTATAACATATCTTCACAAATATTCCAAAAATAATTTAATTAAATAATTAATTAAATTACGGGCGTTACAACTCCCCCCCCCCCCACTTAGAATATTTTCGTCCTCGAAAATTTACCTCAATCAAACAATTCAGGATAGGAGTCTCGCATCTTGCTCTCCAACTCCCAAGTCATGTTTTCTCCTGCAGCTCCTAGACAAACCATTTTAACCAAAGCAATCTCTTTGCCCCTCAGAGTCTTCATTTCACGATCCGCGATCCGTACAGGCATTGTCTCCACCGTAAGATTATCCCGTACTTGCACATCGTCCATATGAATCACATGAGATGGATCTGAAATATACTTCTGAAGTTGCGACACATGAAACACATCATGAAAATTCGAAAGATTGGGCGGTAAAGCCACTCTATAAGCAACATTCCCCACTCTCTCTGGAATCTGATACGGTCTAATAAAACAAGAAGTGAGCTTCTTAGACTTCAATTCTCGCCCAACACCAGTCACAGGTGTAACTCTCAAAAACACATGATCACCGGCTTGAAATTCTAAATCCTTCTTTCGCTTGTCATGATAACTCTTTTGTCTACTCTGTGAGGCTTTCATCTTTTCTCGAATCAACTTCACTTTCTCAGTAGTCTCACGAACAAGTTCAGGTCCAAGTACTACACTCTCACCAAATTCATGCCAACATAACGGAGTTCTACATCTTCGACCATACAATGCTTCAAAAGGTGCCATTCCAATACTAGAATGGAAACTATTATTATAAGTGAACTCTATCAACGGAAGATAAGTATCCCACAAACCTCCCTGCTCAAGAACACATGCTCTCAACAAGTCTTTTAAAGATTGAATCGTTCGTTCAGTCTGACCATATGTCTGAGGATGATACGCTGAACTCAACCTCAACTTAGAACCCAACGCTTCTTGCAAACTCTTCCAAAAATCAGAAGTAAATCTTGGATCTCTATCTGACACAATGCACAAAGGAACACCATGTAGCTTCACAATCACACGGATATAAATCTTAGCCAACTTCGACACTGGAAAACTAATGTTAATAGGAATAAAATGAGCTGACTTCAAAAGCCTATCAACAACAATCACCCAAATCGAATCATGTCCTCTCAAAGTATTATGCAATCCCATCACGAAGTCCATTGAAATGATATCCCATTTCCATTCTGGAACTTCCAACGGTTGCATCAATCTTGCAGGCTTCTGATGTTCAACTTTCAACTTCTGACAAGTCAAACATGCATACACAAATAGAGCCACATCACTCTTCATCCCAGGCCACCAAAACAAACCTTTCAAATCTTGGTACATCTTTGTAGCTCCTGGATGAATACTCAACTTACTTCTATGACTCTCTTAAAGTATCACTTTCTTCATCTCGGCATCATCAGGAATACAAATCCGACTATGAAACCTCAACACACCTTGCTCATCTAGCTTAAAATCACTATTCTCATATTGATCAATCCCAACCATCAAATCTACCAGTTTCACATCCAACTTCTGAGCTTCTTTGATACTATCTAAAAATTCATTATTAACCTTCAACATACCCAACATAACACTTTGCAGAGTAACCTCGCAAACTAAGCTCATATCTCTGAACTGCTCAATCAATTCCAACTCTTTAATCATCATTGCTGACATATGTAAAGTCTTTTGACTCAAGGCATCAGCTACCACATTCGCATTTCCTGGATGATAATTCAAACCGAAATCATAATCCTTTAACAATTCCAACCATCTTCATTTCCTCATATTCAACTCCTTCTAATCAAATAAATACTTTAAGCTCTTATGGTCACTAAACACTTCAAATCTAGAACCATAAAGATAATGCCTCCAAATCTTCAACACAAAGACCACTGCAGCAAGCTCTAGATCATGCGTAGGATAGTTCTTCTCATGAGTCCTTAACTTCCTCGATGCATAAGCAACTACCTTACCATTCTGCATAAGCACACCTCCTAAACCCATCTTAGAAGCATCACAATACACCACAAAAAGGCTCTCCTGGATTAGGCAACGTCAAAATCGGAGCCGACATTAACCTCTTCTTCAATTTCGTAAAACTTTCTTCGCAATGAACATCCCATACAAATGCTCTACCTTTAAAAGTCAACTTAGTCAACGGAAGTGACAACTTAGAAAACCCTTCAATAAACCTTCTATAATAACCAGCTAATCCCAAGAAGCTTCTAATCTCAGTAGCTGACTTTGGGGTTTCCCATTGCAACACAGCATCAACCTTCGATGGATCTACAGCAATGCCACTACCTGAAATCACATGACCAAGAAAACTAGCCTCTTTTAACCAAAATTCACACTTGGACAGCTTTGCATACAACTTCTTCTCTTTCAAAATCTGCAATACTACTCTTAAATGTTCAGCGTGCTCTTCATCCGACTTAGAGTAAATCAAAATATCATCAATGAACACCACTACAAACCGATCCAAATAAGTATGAAAGATATGATTCATATATTCCATGAATACTCCCGGCACATTAGTAACACCAAAAGGCATCGCCGAATACTCATAATGTCCATAACGCATTCTGAAAGCCGTCTTCTAAATATCCTCATCCTTTACTTTAATCTGATGGTAACCCGACCTCAGATCAATCTTACTAAATACTCGAGCATCCACTAATTGGTCCATCAAGTCATCTATTCTTGGAAGCGGATACTTGTTCTTAATCTTCACTTTATCCAGCTGTCTATA
This sequence comes from Vicia faba, assembly GCA_948472305.1. Classification (NCBI taxonomy): domain Eukaryota; kingdom Viridiplantae; phylum Streptophyta; class Magnoliopsida; order Fabales; family Fabaceae; genus Vicia; species Vicia faba. The sequence continues at coordinate 1,478,178,186 of OX451739.1, read as the reverse complement.
ATCAACACAAAGCCTCATACTTCCATCTTTATTCTTCACTAACAACACTGGAGCTCCCCACGGCGATACACTTGGTCTTACAAACCTCTTCTCAAGTAACTCTTCCAATTGCTTCTTCAACTCTGACAACTCAGATGCAGACATCCTGTATGGTGCCATAGACACAGGTCTGGTACAAGGTACAAGATCAATTGCAAATTTAACTTCCCTCTCTGGCGGTACATCAGGAATCTCGTCAGGGAAAACTTCAGGAAATTCACACACCACCTGCAATTCCTAAATTATAGCTTGAGTCCCTACAGATAGCGACGCCATCAACAAAAACATTTGTGCCTCTTCCTCTTGCATCAACTTTCTCAACTGTCTAGCAGACAATAAACCATCTTCCTCTTCCTCAGGAGTAGAAAACTTCACCGACTTGTCATAACAGTTAATATGAACACAGTTATGCTCTAACCAGTTCATGCCCAAAATCACATCCAAACCTCTTAACGGTAAACAAACCAAATCAACAACAAAGTCTCTATCGAAGATCGACAAGGGACACTTAGCACACACAAAAGAAGTAGTCATTGATCCCTTGGCTGGAGTATCGACGACCATTTCTCCATCCAGAGAAGACAACACAATACCCAATCTTTCAACACAATCAGCAGCAATAAAACAATGCGTAGCACCAGTATCAATAATAGTAATTAAAGAAGTACTATTAATGAAACATGTACCTCTAATAAGTCCGTCCTCAGCAGCTGTCTGATCCTCAACCAAAGCAAACACTTTACCACTTGACTGAGCCCTCTTCGGTTTCGGACACTGACTACCAATGTGCCCTTCTTCTTTACAGTTGAAACAAACCGCACTCTTGTGCTCACACTCAGCTACAACATGTCCGTTCTTTCCACAACAGAAACACCTCTTCACTTCAGTAGTGCATACATTACTCTTTTGTCCAGGTTTCCCACACTTAAAGCAAATCACACCAGCAGGAGCATCTCCCCCACTAGTCCTCTGACCATGAGCAACTCTCTGCTTACCCTTACCAGCTGGGGCATCATAGGGTTTACCACGACTCTATGGGTGCTTACCCCTCTTCTCACTAATAATCTTGTAATGAGCATTATTATCTTCCTCAAAAATCCTGCAGCTATCAACCAAATCAGCAAAGACACAGATTTTCTGATATGCAACTGCTTTCTTAATCTCTGGGCGCAACCCATTCTCAAACTTAATACACTTTGAAAATTCAGCATTTTCCTCAGCGTAATGCGGATAAAACTTAGCCAACTCAGCAAACTTGGCAGCATACTCAACAACAAACTTACTTCCTTGCTTCAGCTCAAGGAACTCAATTTCCTTCTTACCACGGACATCTTCAGGAAAATAATTTCTCAAAAACTCCCTACGGAACACAGCCCAAGTGACATTCTCACCTGCAGCTTCTAACTTTTGGCAAGTCTCTAGCCACCAGTCATCAGCCTCGACTGCTAGCATATGAGTCCCATAACGAACCTTCTGCGCTGGAGTGAAATCCATCACGCGAAAGATCCTCTCAATCTCTTTCAACCACTCCAAAGCTCCGTCTGGATCATATTTTCCCTTGAACGCAGGTGGATTCTCTCTCTGGAAAGTCGCCAAGCTACTAGATCCAGCATTCCCGTCAGCATTCGACTGATTTTCCATCGCATGAGCCATTGCTTCTAAAGCAGCAGCAAGTGCAGCATCATTCCTTCCAGCCATCTCAACTTATCACTACAACACGAACAACGATTAGAACTCAAATAACAATACTCAATTGTTAGACAACTACGACTCGACGACAACGTCGGACCAACCTTTTGCTTTGATACCAACTTTGTAACACCCCAATTCTACCCCAACAAATTATGAAAAATAAATCAGAGTTATAAAATTTCAATCATACAAATGAATCGGGATGTCACAAATTCTTCTAACAAATTCAATGCATTCGTCATGGATATATAACACTTTTAATAAAACATCAGATGAACCATCAATATAGCATCTTTAATAAAATAATTCAACAACTACGCAGCGGAATTCTTCAATAACATCTTTAAACAAAACAGCAACTACGAAACATCTCATATTTAATAACAATCAATTCAAAATTCAACAACTGAAAATCAACAATCAAAAATCAGCAAGTGTTCATCCCCCTAAGTGTTACATATCAGAGCAATGACACCGACTCGAACTATTGAAGGTATACAGCCTTCACTCGCGATTACCTGCACGTTACCAACATAAGGGCAACATTCAAACAGAAGGGGTGAGATATCTAACAATATAATAAAGCGCATGATAATTAATATATTAAATCAGATCACTAATATTACCACTTCTCATCTCATAATCAATAATAATTACAGCATATATACTCATTCATCAACATCAAATACACTTCATCATTCAATCATATAATGCGACTCAAAACTATGCAAATGCATGTGGTACCATTGGAGCAGAACTCCCATCTCAAAATCTGCCAATTAATAGAGGCATCAACAAGGCATAGCCTTCATCTCAAAATTTTCCAATCCAGGCCATCTCAACGAGCATAAGCTCCATCTCAAAAATGCAATGTATGCGACTCATCATGAATGTAATAACAACCCCCAAGTTAACAACATTTTAAATCATCTCAAAACAACAACATCTCAATCATCTCAAAACATCTCAATTATCTCAAAACAACAACATCTCAATCATCTCAAAACATCTCAATTAACAACATCTCATAATTTATTAAACATCATTTATCATCACAAAATCATCGAACACAACTTCATCAATAACATCTCAACATTACTCAATTGTATATTAATAGTACAGTAATCCATCCTGTTATTCTACTAATTTATATTGTTACTGTCACTAATCCTACTGTCATAATTCTAACACCAGCCTCTAAACATCTATTATTCATCGTTCTGTCCAAAAATCAGCACAACGGTCATCTACGGGAATTAATTCTATATCATGCATTATCTGCTAGGATTAAACTTCTTAATCATCATCTAAGTGATCTAGGATAAAGTTCATCGCATTAGTAAATCAACGCTTCGAACGGCATCTCAAACAGCATCCTAAAACTCAAGTTACAACAATTTAAAACTGAATCTGTCAAAAAACAGACATTATGTATCAACACAAAACTCCTTGGATCGACGCAAACTACTTCACCTGTACAACATGAGTCGACACAAAACCCTATGGATTGACTCATCCTGGCTTAAATCACAGCATGTATCGACACATGCTTCTCACCGGTCGACTCATCCTGAGTCTTGCAACTAACATGTATTGACATAAGCCCTGTATGCATTGACTCATCCTGAGTCTAACCTCGCCCATGTATCGACTCATCCTGCTTGAGGTCGACACATACTGATACCTTCTGCATAAATTCTGCATTTTCTTATGTATTTTCACTACAGGAATCATACTACAGCCCTGAAAACCTTATTATGATCATGATGATTCATCACCTAACATTAACCTATAATACTACATCGATTAAACAACATCACGGCATCATCATTCATCCAAAATTCATCAATCTTCATCATACATCATCATACATCATTTACATACATCCACTTCAAGAACAAACAACAATCACATCTAACCCCACATATTAAACATCATGAACCCAATTATAAAGTCAGAACCCCACCCTTACCTTGGATTGAAGGTCGCTCTACAATTTCCGGGTTGAATCTTTGTTCTTGCCATTTTCCACTTTTTCCAGCAGCTTCACGTTCTTCTCAAATCCTTATTTCCTCTATTGCTTCTTTCTTCTATTCTAACAAAAAAATAGTAAAATAACCTAATATTCTATTATTCCTTAGTGGGCTCCAAACTTACACCCCCTTATTACATTTACTATCTCAAAATAGGCCCACCTTAATAATATTACACTTCTAATATTATTTCACCATATACTAATATTATACCTCTAATATTATTATTTCTCCACTTAATATAATAAATCCAATTTAATTATAACATATCTTCACAAATATTCCAAAAATAATTTAATTAAATAATTAATTAAATTACGGGCGTTACAACGTACCCCCGTAGCAAACACATGAGTGGGTATATCAAGATGTCGAATAGTGATCTGAGGTACATCATTCCAAGTATTCACTTGATACTTGGAAGCCAAGGTGGCTAAGGCATCTGCCATCTGATTCTTATCTCTGGGAATATGATGGAATTCAACTTTATTAAAGAAAGGTAATAATCTTCTAGCATTATCTTTATAGGGAATCAAGCCAACGTGACGAGTATCCCATTCTCCTTTAACCTGATTTATTACCAAAGATGAATCGCCATATACATCTAGAATTTATATTCTGATATCTATAGCCTCTTCAAGACCCATGTTACAAGCTTCATATTCTGCCATGTTATTGGTGCAATCAAAGGTCAACCTTGCAGTAAAAGGGATACGTGATCCATGGGGAGTGATAATCACAGCACTCATTCCCTTCCCATAAGCATTTACAGCTCCATCAAACACCATACCCCATCAGGATTCAGGATCAGGACCTTCCTCAAACAAAGGTTCATCACAATATTTTACTTTTAAATACATTACACCCTCATCCGGGAAATCATATTTAACAGACTGATAATCATCAACTGGTTCGTAAGCAAGATAATCTGCCAACACACTGCCTTTTATAGCCTTCTAAGTATGCTATTTAATATCATATTCAGACAATAGCATTTGCCAAAAGGTAATTCTTCCAGTAAGAGAAGGCTTTTCAAAAATATACTTAACTAGATCCATTTTGGATATCAACCAGGTAGTATGATTTAATATATATTACTGCAATAGCTTTGCTACCCATGCCAAAGCACAACATGTTTTTTCCAGCATAGAATACTGTGACTCACAATCATTAAACTTCTTTCTGAGATAATAAATGGCATATTCTTTTCTTCCCGTTTCATCTTGTTGTCCCAAAATACAGCCGATAGAATTATCTAACACAGTTAGATACATAATCAATGGTCTTCCTTTAACAGGAGGGAGAAAGATAGGCGGTTTAAGCATATACTCTTTAATGCTTTCAAATTCTGTTTGGCAATCGTCCGTCCACACACAACCTTGATCTTTCTTTAACAGCTTGAAGATTAGTTCACATGTCGCAATCATATGGGAAATAAATCTGGAAATGTAATTCAAACGTCCAACGAAGCCTCTAACTTGATTTTCCGTTCTTGGTGTAGGCATTTCTTGAATTGCCATAAATTTATCAAGGATCAACTTCAATTCCTTTTTGGCTGACAATGAAACCTAGCAATTTTCCTGAACAAACACCAAAAGTACACTTATTTGGATTCAAGCAGAGACGATACTTTCTCAAACACTGAAACAATTTCAACAAATCTTCTATATGCCCTTCCTCAGTCTGAGATTTGGAAATCATATCATCAACATATACCTCAATTTCCTTATGCATCAGATCATGGAATAGGGTTGTCATAGCCCTCTGGTAAGTTGCATCAGCGTTCTTCAACCCGGAGGGCATCACTCTGTAACATCCCCAGAGCGTGATAAACGTTGTTTTTTCCATGTCGTCAGGAGCCATTATAATTTGATTGTATCCTGAAAATCCATCCATGAAAGAAAACACTTTGAATTTCACTGTACTATTAACCAACACATCGATATGCGGCAATGGAAAGACATCTTTTGGACTAGCTTTGTTTAAATCTCTATAATCAACGCACATGCGGACTTTTCTGTATTTTTTGGGTATTGGAACAATATTGGAAATCCATTGAAGGTACACTGATTCACAAGAAAACCGGCATCAATCTTCTTTAAAACCTCTTCTTTAATCTTCACTGCCATGTCAGGATGAGTTCTTTGTAACTTTTGTTTAATTGGCGGACATTCTAGCTTTAGCGGTAAATAATGCTCTACGATATCAGTATCTAAACCAGACATATCTTGATAAGAACAGGCAAAGATATCCACACATTCCTTTAACAATTCAATCAACCTGCTCTTCACATCAGGATGAAGTAGTGCTCCAATCTTGACTTCCTTTGGATCTTCCTCTGAACCCAAGTTAATTGTCTCCAATGGCTCTTTATATGGCTGAATTGAATTTTCCTCGCGCCCAAGTAACCGTGAAACCTCTTCTGGATTTCATCATATTCTTATTCCTCAACCACATACATAGGATATTCACAGTTGGGAGAGGGTGCAGGGTCATTGCATTCAACAGGTTTTTTAATTAATCTGCACATGTGATTTATGATTGATTTTAGAAACTGACACATGTAACAAGTGATTATGCAGATATCATTTATTTTGAAAGGGTTTTTTTATTACCATTTTCCAAGAAAAAGCAAAAAATAAAGACATAATTTTGGAATCAAAAACAACTTTTATTAATGATTTTAAAAATCAAAACAACATATATGCCCATACAACATCATTACTTCCACCTTGGGTGGAGTGAAAGGTTTTTGAAAAGACTAAAGAATAAATTACTTTGAAATGTGAATGCAAGAAGGAACATCAACAGTGATCCAATTTTGGACTCTGACTCTGTGTGTTACGAAGTTCGGCATCTCTTGCTCTGATTCATCTTTAAGAATAGCATTGATCTCTAGAGTAGACGAATGAAGATACCCAGCACTGTGAAAGATGTTTTGATACTTACTTAAAGCAGACTTCAACTTCACAACTTCATTCTTCATGGAGAAACCCAAGCCAATCCTACTCTTGTTCACAAGGGGATTAATAACCGCCTCCACACCATGCTAGGGCCTTTCTGAACTACCGGTTGTGCATCCTTAAACGAGGCGATATAATCTTCATTCTTCATTATATTGTCAATAGATAAAGCTTAGAACTGATTTCCAACAGCGGCTTCATCAGCTTCCATAATGCTGAAGGAGGACAAATGAGATATTAACAGAGCTTTCTCACTGTTCACAATGACCACCTTTCCTTCACGAACAAATTTCAGCTTCTGGTGCAAGGTTGAAGTAACAGCTCCTGCTTCATGGATCTATGGTAGTCCCAATAAACATCTATAGGCGGGGACAATATCTACAACTTGGAAAATAATCTTGAATACGTTTGGTCTTATGTGAATAGGAAAATCTACTTCTCTGATGACATACTTCTCCGAACCATCAAATGCTTTCACTATGATTCCACTAGGGCGCATGGGAACCCACTGGTACTTAAGCTTCATGAGTGTACTTCTTGGTATGATGTTCAAAGCAGACTCATTATCAATCAACACATTGGATAAAGAGTCATTCTTACAATACATGGAAATATGGTGAGCCAGGTTATAGTTTCTTCCTTCATCAAGAAACTCATCATCACAAAAGCTCAGATTATTACAAGATGTATTATTCCCCACAACACTGTTGAACTAATCTAGAGACATGTCACTCTCAACAAAAGCTTGATCTAACACTCTCATCAGAGATTCTCGATGAGCAGAAGAGTTCATAAGCAAGGCTAGAATGGAAATCTTAGATGGAGTTTACAATAACTGATCTACAATCTTGTAGTCACTCATCTTGATAATTTTCAACAAGTCATCCACATCCTTTTTCAAAGCAGTGCCACTAGATTCTCCCACAACTTTCTTAGGTTCAGTATTCTCAACAATATTTTTATCAGAGTTAGCGTCCCCTTGAAAGGTAGGGGCGAAGACACAGCCACTGCAGGTTACCCAACTAGCTTCAGCGATATTCTTGACATCAGACAAAGGTTGTATAGGGATTTCCACACCATCTTCTAGGATAGTTGCATTGTATTTATAAGGCACAACTTTATCTGATTTATACGGGACAAGACCAGGCAGACAAATAACCACTGGAGCAACAACAAGCTTTCTATGATACTCAATCTCTATAGGAGCAGGAACATAAAAATATGGCACAATGACATTCACCTCTTCTTCAGAATATTTAGGGATCGCAGAATCATTATCGGAGAACATTTCTTCTTCAGAATGAAAGAACTCATCTGCAAAAACATATTCATCGTCTGACATGGCTTCAACAGAGTAATCTTCAATCATATTAACTCCATTGTAATCATCTCTATTGCCCGTGACTTTGATAGTACCATTATTTAACAATAAATTAAAACCCTTCTTATGATAGAACAACCCCGGGAATCCCTACAGCATATCTGACAAGACCTATAATGGTGTTCTTGGCCATCCATGTGAAAAAATGTAGCGTGCAGTTGTACCAGATCGCCATTCATATAATTCACATCAAAATTTTGGAATTCACCGGGACATCCATAAACCATATTTACATCCTCTTCATACTCAGCCCTTGGCCTGATTATGTGAATAAGACCTTCATCCATCATCTCTTGAAGATCAACTCTCACCTTATCACATCCATGGATATCTACACTGCAAATACTATAACTAGCATGGTCATGTGTATAATAGTTGAACTCACAGAGATCAACATGCATCTTCACTAAATCTCCTCTCACCAAGTTAATATCAATAATCCGGAAGTTCCCAGGACAACCAGCAACCATATTTGTGGTGCTTCCACCTCCATGCTTGGGAAATGGATTATCTTTTATGTTAGTGCCAACATCTTTGAAACATAAAAGACCAGATCTAACCATCTTCTGTATTTCAAACTTCAAAGGATAACAATTTTTTATGTTGTTCCCTGGAGCTCCTTGATGAAAATCACAGGTCTGGTCTGCCTTATAATACCATGGTATATGTGAAGGTATAGAAGGGGGAGGCCTAGTCTGTACCAAATTCTTTTGAATCAAGGCTGGAAACAACTCTGCATAACTCCTCGGAATAGAGTCAAAAGCTTCTCTCTTCTGACCTTGCCCTTGATTTCTATGAGGAGGTGGTCTTTGATAGGCAACAGTAGTCGGAGTTGTATTTACAACTGGAGTCATGGAAGTAACTTATTGTTGGTACTGATGACGTCTTCTTGGTAGTCTAAACTTTATTTCCTCAACGACAACATTTATTTCATTCTCTTTCTTCCTAGAAACCCCATATGATGATTTCTTCGTTGCTTTATCTTTTGTTAAGTGTCCTTCCTTGACAGCTTCTTCTAGACGAACACCCATGCTTACCATCTCAGTGAAATCACTTGGTGCACTAGCAACCATCATTTCATAGTAAAATGATCCAAGGGTTTTGAGCAAGACCTTGGTCATTTCTTGCTCTCCCATCAGGGATACCACTTGGGCAGCAATCCCGCGCCAATGCTGTGCATATTCTTTAAATGAATCTTTTATCCTTTTGAGCCATCACCCTCAGTTGGTCACGATCAAGTGCCATAAACATATTGTATTTCTACTTCTTGATAAAAGCTTCGCCTAAATCATTGGAGGTACAGATACTGCTATTGTCCAAACCCATATACCATTTCAATGCAGCAACATTGGTTAAGCTATCCTGGAATAAATGAATAAGCAAACAATAATCATCGATATGAGTGGACATCTTTCTTATATACATCACTAGGTGGTCACGAGGATAAGAGATGCCCTTGTATCTCTCAAATTCTGGCACCTTAAACTTCGCTGGTACTTTTACGTTAGGAACTAAACAGAGTTCACTGACGTTCTTCCCGAATAGTTCTTTCCCTCAAAGAGCCTTCATTTCCTTCTGCATCTCATTGAATTAGTCCTGAAAGTAATCCAGTCGGTCATAGAAACCCATAATTTCACTTGGTGGAGTAATAGGACGATAAACTTCATCATTGATAAACGACACAACATTCACCAAGGGATGTGCAACATAATGAATCTCATTTCTAGAAGTAGGAGCAGCATGCACCATAGAAGGCGTAGTAACAACATCTACTTGAGCAAATGGAGCAACTTGAGAATCAGGATTGTAACCTTCTGGCATGAAATTTTCAGGCATTCTTCATGGGTAACCTTGAGGCATACGGTTTTGAGCAGCGGTAATTGGAGTAATAAAAACCGGAACTGACAGTACTTCGGAAACAATCGTTGTTTGTTGTGGCTGAGAAATATGAGGAGACGGAGAAGTAAGTGGTGGATGATTCTGAGTAGCCACCAACAATTCCATCAAATCAGTCAGATTAGCCATACCGACCTTCAAAATAGTAACTTCTTCATGCAGCTCGCAATTCTCTTCTTTAAGATTCTCCATTTTCTTCCTGGAATTAGCCCGAGTATTGTATTGATGAGACAAATTGTTTGACTGAACGAAGTAGAGAAGCACAGTAATACACCTGGGTATGAACAAAAATACAAAGAATATGTGCAAAATTATGCATGATATACGGTGCATATGATTTATTCATCATTATTATCATTATTTAAAGGAACTCAAAGAAATATAAATAATTGCAAATATTAAAGTACTAATACATTTCGAGATACTGAAAATTTTATTATAATAACTTTGGAATGGATTACAACTTTTAGTACAAGTTTCAATAATCCTAAGCACTAAAGGATAAAGATGAAATCTAAAATCCTAGGGAGCTAAAACTGATGAAGATCTCTCCATGCACTGACACTTTCCCATAATTCTTGTAATCTGAGCCTTCAACCGCTTGTTCTCTTCTACATACTTGTCGGTGACTTTTTTCCAACCACCGGAGTCAGGAGATGAATCACTAGGTCTTGGATGAGCTTTAGAGGAAAATAAATCCTCCACAACTCAACTTTCAAGAATCTTGATCAATTCATCATTCTCTTTCAATTCTATTTGGTAGGATGTCTCTAAAGTCTGACACTTATTTTTCTATGCTTCCTTCTCTTGTTGCTTCCTAACCAGGGCAAGCTGAAGTTCTTCCACATCATCTAAAAGGGAAGGAGTAGTCCTTATAAACATATCAGGTTTAGGATCTTCATGAGAATATGGCATCTTCAATTGAATTTCCCTTGTTTGTACCCAATGGAGATGAGGTTCCAAAGAAACAGCTCTTCTTGATCCCACATATTTTCTAATTTCCTTATAAATATCGCGCCATGCCTTTGCAATCTCTTCCTTAGCTTCCTTGTGATATTCTCCTTCTTTAAGAAATAAATCACTCAGATGAATACTATTTGGTTTATCTTTCATCGGATATCCAAGTTGACAATGCGTAAGAACGGGAGTGTAGTTAATTCCTCCCTTTGTACCAAGAAGAGGTATATTAGGGAAACTACCATAGCTATCAATAATCTCCATGTCATAATAAGCCTGATGATACAAAACATTTTCGGAATGAGTGAGAGCCATAATGTTTGGTGCCCAGTGAGGTTCCTTCTTGATATCTAAGAAAGCAATAGACCGAGGTAAGTGAGAAATAAACCACTGATATAGCTAAGGCATGCAACAAATGATCATCCCTCTATGATAAAGATCTCTAAGATGGATGGAATAATAAGTATCTCCTAATAGTGTAAGGATTTGATTCCCAATCAAAAAGATCCTAATGGTATTGACACCCACAAATTTGTTGAAGTTAGGAAAGAATAATAACCAATAGGTAAGTAAAGAAAAGATAGCCTCAAAAGCAACTGTACTCTTCATCTTGGCAAAGTAGCGGGCTTTCTCCAATAAAAACTGAGTGGGTAAACCTCTGATTCCTCCTTTAGTTGTCTTAAAGAATGTTTATGGGTGCATGAATGCATGACGCAATGATCACACACAAGATCACAAACATGGGGGGTTCATAGGTTCGACGTCATTATTATGAAGTCAAAGGTATTACCCACAAGGTAAGGACTAATAGTTCATCACCTTCCGAACAAGGTTTTAAAAGATTCCCAGAGTCTACATCCTTCCTTTGGATATTACCAATGTCCCGGTTAACTCTGTAATTAGTAATATTCTCAAGAAAAACTTGTCTGGCTGTAGTATAACGTAACAACCATTTCCGGATTACTCCGTCATAGTTTCCACACTATACTTAAAAGGCCAAGATGGGTTCAGGTTTCTATGGTTCTCAGCTTCAGCAAGCTTCCAGGTCAAAAGTAGCACGTCTTCCTGATTACTCGATAAATGACACTACAGTCAAAGGGGCCTCCACTGGGTGGGTGATCTCATGCCTCCTTTTTTGGGATTACTCCCTCAAAGTTAACATGACTATACCGCCCGTCCTATCTTAAGTTTCCCCAAGTATGGGTGGAGAACTTATGAGGAATCACCAAGCACCCCTGAAAACCAAGAAAATCCAGACAAACATATATACAACGCATAATATATAACAAATAATAACACATACACAAATAAACAAAGATAGGCTCAACCCATTTAGAGATGGACCAACATTTGGTCAATTTATCCCCAGTGAAGTCGCCATTTTTTCTGTAGTGGTAGAAATGTTGAGACTAAGCCATTAGATTGACTTGACTCGCCCAAATCAAATAAAAATATCCACCACACTTTCTTGTTTCTAGAGGAATGGAAAAGAGCGAATAACCCATAAAAGGGGGAAGAGAATCTAATTACGGGGGTTGGTTATGCAAAGGGAAGGTATTAGTACCATAAACATCTATGGTACTCTGCAGGAACCTCTTTGAAAATTTGTGTATTTTGGTTATAAATATTGTATATTAAAATAGATAGTGGAGGTGAGAAGAGAAATATTTCTCAACAACAAGTTTCATTTGTTTTTTGTCAAGTATATCATTCATTTCAAGTTCTTGAGGCGACAACATATGATCAACGATGTTTAAATGATTCGCTTAAACCAAAGTTTATGATGGTTCATTAGAGGATTGATAAGACCAAAGCCTCCTAACAATGAACCTTAAGGTTATTGGATCAAAGGTTTCAAATTAACATACTTAGGCTTGTAAACATAGGTGTGGGACACAAATGATCATTTCTCGAATCGGGACAAAATTTATTGCTATGTTAAGCAATCGTAAGTGAACTTATATAGAAGTTGAACTTATTTTGAGGCTGATCAATAACAATCCATGTATCATATGTTTATAGAAATGATATATAGATCATTCTCCAATAACATGTAGCACAAGTAAGAAAGGGATAAGATGAAGAGGGAGGGGATGTATTAGATGAAATTAGGATTTTAAATATCATCAACGTCATTCATCCATTTTGGTGGATTTGGTTTTTTAACCTATTAACACCCAAAATCTAATGAGGTTGAGGAACTTGTCCCAAAATAAAACCCAAATCAAGACCAAACAAGAAATAATAAAATAAGATTTAATAAAACAATATTTAAATGGTTAATAAAAGGGAAATAATTGGTAAAATACACAAAGTATATTAAATCATCAAATAAAACTAAAAAAATAGTCAAAAGTCAAACAAAAATTAGTAAGTGTTGCAAAAAAATTTGGAATTTTTTAAAATCAGAAACTAATTTTTAAATTTAAAGAAATAAACAAAATAAACCAAAAATTGTGAAAAATAGAAAAATATGAAATAAAAATGAGATGAGGTCACCAATATTTATCAAGAGGTCATTGGATCCTTCCATGATTTTTCCAGAATTTTAAAAAGACCAGAAAGTATTTTTATAACAATTAAAATAAGGCAAACAATACAAAAATTATGAAAAATATCAAACATCAAAATAAAAATATGAAAAAATACACACAAAGTCAGAAATAATTAAATGTATTTTTGTATATAAAAAATCATAATTTTTGGATAAAAAATAAGAGAGTTCTGAATTTTTGAAATTAATACAAATTTTAAACAAATTTTGTAAAAATAAAATAAATCATAAATAAGGTGAGGCGTTGGATCTGATTCATTAAAACATATTGACACATCTAATGGCTTAAGAGTGATGATGTATGGTGATCCACGGTCAATAAGCGCGCACTGAATTCACGATAGTCAGACCAATCATAAAATTTCATTTGTCCTGCTCTCGTTGATTGAAGAAGCCATGTATGTCATCTTCAACCTCCAGCTACCCTGCAACTAGGGCGAAATCATGATTCTTAAAATTGTAAATTTAGACGCTCATAGTGGTATCATTAGATGTGTCTCTTCAAGACGATCACAGCCATATCCTCGCGCCAAATTCAAATAAAACACAGCTTACTCGATTTGGAAAAAACTAGAGATGTTTTAAAAAAACTTAAATCAAAAACAGAAGTATCAAATGCATTGATTCATCAAAATTGAGTTAGCAATAAGCATCAGTGAACATCATAAACCATTCTAGTAATTTGAGTTAGAAGATTTAGTGCCTGAAATTACCTAAACGAAGTCAGGACAATTTGCTCTGAAATTGGACTTGGCTATCACGATTTAGGAAGCTTCGGGACTTGGTTTTCTTCTGTTAGCTTCAGTGAAGTTCAAGGATGAAGAATCAACAAAGAAATTGGATTGAAAATGGAGAAAAGATGAATTCGAAAACTCGGAAAAGTGAATTATGGAGAGAGTTTGGCAGGGTGATTTTGGTTGTCCAAGCTTGAGAAAATGAGAGGAGTGAGGTCCTCTATTTATAGGGAAGTGAATGGTGCAAATAATTGAGAGGAAAATTGAAATTTGGATGGAAATTAGATGTATCCCAAAAGTGGAAAATGTGTGACTCAATGTGCATCAAAACTCAACTAATTTCGTGCGCTTTGATCCTTAATTAAACTTTGGGAACTTTGTTAAACATGTTTTAATCAGAAATGCGTTCTAATTTGGTGTTTAGAAGCTGGATTATGGATTTCAAAATCTGACTTGGAGGAAAAATGCAGTTTCAAGTAGCTGACTTTGAACTCATGGTGTGCGCGATTTAGGAAGCCTTAGGAGATGATTCTTGATGAAATGGAAAGATCATGTAAAACTCTTTATAATGTGCCAAGAAAGAATTAATTTGGATGCTTGATCTAGAAGTTATGCTTGGTCAAAATCATGAAAAATGCGTTGACTTTTATACTGAGAAAAATTCTAAGTTTTTTCTTCAAAAATGACCTATAATGTTTTGATTCCAAACAAGGTCTTCCTTCAAAATTGAGCTTTGATAATTTTTTATAGCTTGGAGTAGACTCCCTAAAGATTATTTTGAAACTTATATCACTCAAAAATTCTAAATATTGAACAAGTTATGATCTTGTGAAATTGATGAAAACCCATGAGATGACCTATAATCTTTTGAGTTCAAAAAGAATCTTACAAACATTTACAAGCTTAGAACCAAAAATATAGTTAAATTTAATATCCTTAAGATCATTTTAAAAAAATAATGATCTTAAGATGATAAAAATTGACCAAGTTATGATCTTTTGAAGTTACTCAAAAGAATTTGATGGTCTATCTAGAGGACTTGTAATCTTTCTCAATCATTAGTGGTCTTCCATATAAAATTTGCTTGAAACCCTTGAAGTAATTTTTTAATAACCCCTTAAAGAGAAACATATATTTGGAATCACTCAAAAATCTCAAAATATGAACAAGATATAGTCCTTAGAAGTTCAAAACCTTAGCTCTTAAAGCATCAAATGACTTGGAACCCCTTTCAACTTTTGACAATCTTTCTTTTACAATTGCTTTTGCTATGTGAAGAGAAGTTATTGTGGATGATAATAAGAATCCATAGCAACAATAATAACTTCCAAATTTTGAAAATTGAGAAAATTATGCACTTGTAATCAAGGAATCAAGAACTTGTCAAATTAGGTCAAACTTCTTGAATCAATCTTGCATCTCTTGACTTTCCTTAGAAAAGTAGAGCATGATGAGATATGGTAGGCTTTGAAATCATGTTATCTTGAAACACACACAAATATGAAGCTTAAATCTCAATCAAGCTTTGTTGAAGAAGGCATGGAAATAAACTCATGAACCTATGAATCAAATATACATTATATTTGTTAGTTAAAAGTAAATCAATCATGAAAACACATGTACAAAACCATACAAATCAAAGTGCTTGGTGATCTCCTATGAACAAACCTAAAGATAGGAAGAAGAGCCAAACCCTAGTTTGTGATCTTGATATGATTGGGTTGACATTGAAATGATGAGAGATCTTAGGGGTAAAAATTGGGGTATAACACTTGGGCTGAGAAGAATCTTCGTTATTATATGATTAACCATACTGCCTTGTTGATATCCAAAATGGATCCAATTAAGTGCATATTTGAAAAGCCTGCTCTTATTGGAAGAATCATTCGTTGGTAGATGTTGTTATCAGAATATGATATTGAATACCATACTCAGAAAGTTATTAAAGGAAATGTGTGGGATGACCATTTGGCTCACCAAGAGATTGAAGATTACCAGTCCGTTGGGTACGATTTTCCCGATGAAGGTGTTATGTATTTGAAAATGCAAGATTGTGATGAACCATTGCCTATTGAAGGGCCGGATCCTGAATCCCAATGGGGATTTAGTTTTAGATGGAGTTGTTAATGCTTATGGCAGTGGAATTGGAGCAATCATTATTACTCCTCATGGTTCTCATATCCCTTTCACGGCTAGATTGAGATTTAAATGTATGAATAATATGGAAGAATATGAAGCTTGTATCATGGGTATTGAAGAGGCCATTAATTTAAGAATTAAGATCCTTGATATCTATGGTGATTCATTACTGGTGATCAATCAGATCAAAGGAGAGTGGGAAACTTATCATGAAGGTCTAATTCCTTACAAAGATTATGCAAAAAGGTTGTTGACTTCCTTCAGCAAGGTTGAACTGCATCATATTCCTCGAGATGAGAATCGAATGGCCGATGCTTTGGCTACTTTATCTTCCATGTTAAAAGTGAATCTTTGGGACGATGCGCCTTCAGTTACCCTTATGCGACTGGATGGCCAGCTTATGTGTTTACAGTAGAAGTAGTGGTGGATGAAAAGCCATGGTATCATGATATCAAGCATTTTCTTCAACCTCGGGAGTACCCACTTGGGGCATCCAACAAAGATAAGAAGACATTGAGAAGACTGACATGTAGTTTTTTCCTCAACGAAGATGTGTTATTCAAAAGGAATCATAAGATGGTCTTGCTTAGATGCATGGATAGACACGAAACAGACATGTTAATGTATGAAGTTCATGAAGGTTCTTTTGGTACCCATGCCGATGGATGTTAAATGTCTAAAAAGATGTTAAGAGAAGGTTACTATTGGTTGACAATGGAATATGATTGTTACAAGTTTGTGAAGAAGTGCCTAAGTGTCCAGTTTATGCTGATAAGATTCATGTGCCTCCAACTCTTCTCAATGTTATTTCTTCCTCGTGGCCTTTCTCTATGTATGGAATTGACATGATAGGCATGATTGAGCCTAAACTTCAAATGGGCATCTTTTCATTCTTGTAGTTATTGATTACTTCACCAAGTGGGTAGAAGCAACATCGTATTATAATGTGACTAAGCAAGTTGTGGTCTGATTCATCATGAATAATATTATTTGTTGATATGGTGTGCCAAGAAAGATTATCATAGACAATGGCTCTAATTTGAAAAACAAGATAATGAATGAGTTGTGTGAAAGTTTCAATATTGAACATCATAACTCTTCTCCTTACACACCTAAGATGAATGGGGTTATTGAAGCTACTAATAAGAATATTAAGAAGATTATCCAGAAAATGGTTGTTACAAACAAGGATTGGCATGAAATTCTTCCTTTTTCTCTGCATGGGTATCATACATTCGTTTTCACTTCAATAGGGGCAACCCGTTTCTCTCTTGTTTATGGCATGAAAGCAGTGCTCCTGGTAGAGGTTGAGATTCCATCTTTGCGTGTGATAATGGAAAACAAGTTATCTGAGGTTGAATGGGTTAATAATAGGTTTGATCAGTTGAATCTGATTGAAGAAAAAAGAATGATGGTTTTGTGTAATTACCAGTTGTATCAGAAAAGAATGAAGACAACTTTTGATAAGAAGGTCAAACCTCGTGAATTCAAAGAAGGAGACCTCGTGCTCAAAAAGATATTGTTTACCAAATCTGAACCTAGGGGCAAGTGGGCTCCTAATTATGAAGGACCATATGTTATTAAGAATGCATTCTCTGGTGGTGCTTTGATTCTTATAACTTTGGATGGTGATGAAATTCCACATTCCATAAATGATGGCACAATCAAGAAATACTTCGCCTAAATAATAAAAGAACAACTAGCTAAGTTGAAAACCCGAAAGGGGGCTTAGGAAAAAATGAGTGTCTCGGTGGCTGAAAACCTGAAAGGGTGGTGTTGTACCCCAAAATTTCCCCTCTCATTTATCAAGTATTTTCTCACAAGATCTTCTTTGGTCCAAGACTACACAAGAGTTGATCATCTCAAGACACCTCCTTAATCATTGATGACTGAAATTAGGGTTTCAGATTACACAAGGATAATTGAACTTTTAATGCCTAATATGACTTTCATGGATCATTATGGACCCCCAAGATTTCTCATGACAAGTTTCAAGTCTTGGATCACATTTTTGCTCAGTCAATTTATCAATTGACCTAAAAATCAACAACATTGGGGAAAAAGTCAATTATGGTCAATTTACAGTCAAACTTCATAATTTTTTATCCATACCAACATTATGAACTCATATATGTCATTTATTCAAGTTTGGACCACAATTCCTCAAGAAATTTGATCAGATCATCAAAAGGGCAAAATGGTCAAAATTAGGGTTTTGATTTGGAAAGGGCAATTTCTGATTTTTGACCTAGAAAATGGTTAATTAGTTTGAAACATTATCTAAAGGATTCAATTGCATCATTTTTACCTAATTACATGACTCAAAGCATCCCTCAAGATCAATTGATTGATAATTGATTTTCAGTCAACTGATCAAAAGTCAATTGAACACTAAAAAGTCAAACTTTGACTTTTTGGTCAAAATCAAGTGTCAAAGATTTCAATCATCAAAACATGTCAAAATATTAGACTTGTTCATCAAGAAATCAAAAAGTCAAGATTTCATTTTGAAAAGTCAAAGTTTCCAAACTTAGAAATTTTTCTAAGTGTTGAAAACTTCATGTTTTTTTCACAACTTTGAGCCATTTTTTCACCATGATGCAAGATGATTCAAAGGAAACTTTCAAAATGAAAGTTGTATATCTCAATGATATCTAAAACATTGCTTTACACAACTTCTCCTAGAAATGCATGGATTTCAAGTTATGATTTTATGGATACATGTTCATGAAACTTGGAAATTTAGTGGAATTTTACCCTAGTTTAGGCAGGATTTTGACCTAACTTCATGGCAGTTTTCACATAGTTCCAAGGGGAATTTTCAAAATTGATTCAAAAAGGTTGTAGATCACATTAAAAGATTTATAAAAAGTCAAAGAACTCCTTGAGATCATTTGTGAGCAAGGAGAATCGAAGGTCAGAAGTTAGGGTTCCAAGTTGTTTTACAAGGCAGAATTTCATGATGAACAAGAATGCAAAGCCATGCTAGGCTGCACAATCTTTGCTTTGAAGGCCTCAAACTTTTTTTTCACTCCATAATTAAATGTTTGCACAGCTGTTAGAGGCTTCAACTCAAGCATTCAATGCATTGCCCATGCTTAATTCCATTTTGGGAAGAAAGTGCACATTGCCATTTTGGAAAAGTAGCTTTTATGCACAAAATCAGTTCTTGAGCTTTGTAGTTGTTCCTTCTGCACACACTAAGTCTATAAGATCATAAGAAGTATGTTTAAAGTTCTCAACCACCCTACCTTGCCTTGAAACCATGTTTGTCCATGTTGCTTCAAAAACAAGTCAAAATCCACAAGCATGTGATTTTGTACTTCTGACTTCTACAAGTCTCCAAACCTTTTCCTATATGTTAGGACACTCTTATGCAACTTAAGACACGATTTTACAAGCTATCAAACTCCCTCAAACTCCCCAAAACCAGAAATTTCCATACAAGCACAAAAACTTGTCATTTCTGATTTTTGAATCCAGTCTCCAAATCCCCTTGTGCGTTTCTTGGCCAAACCGTCCACAAAGCTTCTAATGCATATATAGAAGCTATCCCAACCCCTGTTTTCAAACTGTAATACCATTTGAACCATCCTCCATTTTTAAAAACATGGCATTGCACATTGACTTCTTCAGCTTTATTCAAGAACTCTCAGCATAAAGTAAGCTTTGCAATAGCTTCCTGGAGGTTCAAGGAAGCTAACCAATCATCAAAACACTTTGAAAGCAGCTCTAACTCAAAACACGATCTCCAACTGCAAGGTGAGTTTTCTGACTTTTCATCTCATTATTTAGGCATTGTTAGGCTTGCATTTTCAAAGAAAAAATGTAGATAACATTGTCCTGAAACTGTATGTATCTATAGATTTCATTTATATGGCCTGAGTAGAGAGAATTTTGGACCTGGACTTTCTAGAAAATTTAGGTTAAATTTGGTACTGTTCAAAATTCATGCTTGTCTTAGATTCATAGTTTTAATGCTTTACATTTCTGGAATCGTGATGGAACTTGCCACAAGTTTCATGTTCACATTTTTCAATTTGGTTAAGAGATGAATGAGATGCAGGAGTTCAAGAAGGCGTGAGGTTGAAAATGAAGTTGTCTTCAGGAAGTGTCTTAAAATATAAGACAATGGTTTGGTATTAAACATCGGATGTATGGCCACCCTAGTGGTAAGGTAGCGCGCATATTATACAGAGGGCGTGGGTTCAAGCCTTAGCGCTGCCATTTTGCACTTTTCACATATTTTTCTCAATTTTGTTTGTTTCAGCTAGCGCTTGGGCCTCCTTTGGTGGGCTTTTTTTTGTTTTTGCTGACCTTCCACCCCCTGTTCACTTTTGTCACATGGCCCTTTTTTTATACCATTATTTCCTTTTAATTATTTTACTTAATACCAAAAAATCATTAAAAAAATCATTGAAAAATAGATTTAGGTTTTTATTTATTTAAATTAATTTTTAACATAAAAATAAATTTATTTTAATCACCTTTTATTTTTTATAATTAATTTGTTAATTAATTAGAATTTAGGATTTTGATTATTATTTTCACACATTAAAAATATTTTCTTAAAACAAATTAATTTCTTTTTCCTCAAAATAAATCAATATTAGAACCAAGTTTGCTTTTTTTTATTAAAAATTAACTTAGAACCTAGGTTTTCTTTTAATTAATTAATTTTTATACTAGTTTAACTTAATTAAAAATTTTCACAAACAAAACCCTAAAAAACTTGTTTTCTTTAATTAAATTAATTTCTTTGTTTATTAAGTTAACTTTAATTTTCTTATTCTAGCTAATTATTTTTATTTTAAGTTAATTAGGTCAAAACTATCTTTCTTAACAAATAAAATCCAAAACAAAATTCATTCCCTTCTCCATTTATATTCTTGCATATTTTTGCACAATATTCAATATGGTTGTAATGATTATTTAGATTTAGTTTTCTTACAATTTCCCCATTTGTAAATTTGTATACCCCCTCCCCTATTTGATGTAATAGTTTAGTATTTTTATTTTCCGCAATTTAATGCTTTATATAAATGCTAGTAAATTAGGGTTTGAATGGAAAGGTAAAATCAATGTTTAGAAAACCCTAATTCAAAGACAAAATAATGCATGTAAATTAATACACTTGCACACTCACACTCTTAGGGTAAATCCACTTTGTTGCCTTGAGAAATAAATGGTCATAATATGCATGTAATATGTCTTATCAAAAACAAACAAAATACAATATCATAGTCCCTCGATGATGCTACCAATGTTTCCTTTCAAAAATGATCTTAGTCCCTAAAGAAAAATGCTAAGATATCTTACAAACATTGTTATCATGGCTATACGATGACCCGCGCCTGTCCCTTTACATCCAAAGATAGGGTTTCTTACCAAATCAATGGTAAGATAACAATGTCAAAGGAAAGAGGAAATAAACATGAAATACTTTTGAGTAGGTAGAATGTTCCTAGTTGCTTGCTCATTTTAAAATCAAAACATCCTTATCATTTTCAAAACAAACACCAACACTTTCAAAATATCTTTCAAACTTGAAACATTTTCAAAAGATCAACACTTTGTATACATTCTTACGAACGAGAATCATTACAAAGTTTGCCTAAATGATGGAGCCTTTTCAAAATACTTTCAAAAACCATACAAAGCACATTTTCAAATAAAAGAAAGTGATCTAGCAAGAAACTAAGAGCCCGTAGATAACTACGGATGAAAAGGGTGCTAATACCTTCCCTTTTCATAATCTACCCCCCGAACTCAAGAAAACATCTCAAAGGTCTTTCCTGTTCTTTTTAACCTTTCCATTTGGATAAAAGAAAAGTCGATGACGACTCTTGTTAACTGCAATATTTGCAATCAAACACAAAATAACCAAGTTAGGTCTCCCACCGCGTTACAGAACTGGCGACTCTATTGGGGATTATTTTAAAAGTGGGGTTACCTTAGGACTAGATCATATTTACTTGCTTTCATTGTTTGATTTTTTTTCTTTACATTTTGGTTCTTTGTTTGGGTTTAAATCCTCTACCCAGATTTGAGATACCTTATAGGTAAGTAGCAATACATTGTGGAAATTGTGCAGGGTATACCGACATGGTCTAAGCAATAGCTACGTTAGTGTGACATATTTGTGGGTATCGGTAGCCCTTAAGTAGTCAAGGAGAATACGAGGCCGCTGAGTGATGTCATGAAGCACTAACTAACTTCTAGAACCATTACTTGACCAACTTGGCCATTAGGACATAGTGAGATGACCAGCTTTGGTGCAGTCTGAAGTTTGTAGATACTCGATACTACACTCATTGAGGTTTGGTTTTTTGGGATATTTCAGTCGCCATTAAAGAGGCTTGCGCTGAAATAATGCCCGAGAAAACAAACCAGTGATATTGAGGTCCCTTAGAACTCGGTTACTATTGCTAGGACAGGTTTGAGCCAACTAAACCTCAAGAGGGTATTTACCTATGAGACTCCATGCAAGCCTAAACCTAAGGACTTGTTTGTTTTGTTTGTAAATATTTACTTGTACATAACACCATAAACATCATAACATCATACTCATACTCACTAACCATTTCAAGGATTTTTGGGATTTATCTTTGTTTTGTATTGTAGGACATAGATTATATTCGCAGGAAAACCATTTAAGTCAATCTCGTAAGGATCCCTCCTCAACTTAAAGATAGCATCAAGGGTTCTTGAGAATTCTCCATTTACCGAAATACATGGTCGCCTCCTAAACTTGGTTACCTCTAACACTGATGAAGACATGATGAAGGTGCTCTTCCAATTCTTTGATCCTCTACACCATTGCTTCATATTTCCCAATTATCAACTTGTGCCAACTTTGGAAGAATTCTCCCAACTCTTGAGGATTCCCTTTCTAAATCAACTACCCTTCAACTGTGCGGAAAGAGATCCAAATCCAGAAGAGATTGATCAAGCCTTACACTGGCAACAGTCTAATGTCACAACTAATTGGGAAACAAGGAGTGGTATCAAAGGTTTCTTAGACAAGTTCTTGTTTGAGAAAGCTCAAAACTGTTGGAATTCCTTGGACTTGCAAGCTTTTGAGGAAATTGTGGCTCTCCTCTTCTATGGGATGGTTTTGTTTCCAAATCCTAACTAACTCATAGATGTAAACGCCATTAAAATCTTCATGACTCATAACTCGGTTCCTACTTTGTTAGGAGACATCCTATATTCTTTTCATACTCGCACTATGAGGAAAAGAGGTATCCTTATGTGTTGTGCTCCTCTCTTGGCAAGATGGTTTATTTCGCATCTTCCCCAATCTGTATTAAAGAACGAGCAAGGTTTAAGGTGGTTACATAGGCTGATGACGCTCATACATTCACATATATTCATTGGTATTCCCGGTCTTTGGAGAATGTTACTATCATCGACCGTTGTGGAGAATTATCTAATGTCCCCTTACTTGGCATTAGAGGAGGTATCACTTACAACCCCTGCTTAGCCTTGAGATAGTTTGGTTACGCCCGAAGGGATGGTCCACATGAGATGCTTATTCAAGGGTTGGTATTTGATTATGAGAATGACGATCAAGGTTACCGCCAGAGGTTTATCCGAGCTTGGAGGATATTGAACAACGTGGATAGCAAGAAACTGGGGCACAAGAATTTCATCCCTCTTGAGCCTTATCTCAAATGGGCACGAGCCCGTGCTTAAAGTCTTATGATGCCTTACCCCTCCATTCTCCTGGTTATCATAGAGCCTGTTGTGGAAGGAGAAGTCCCATACACTATCCTCCATCCTAACATGCCCACCTCTCTCGAAGACTTGCAAAGGGATTGGATACAACTTAAGGGGGAGCGAGACACTTTCGAGGCCCAATTCTATGCCAGCAAGAAGAAAGTTATGGAACTCACCAAACAGCTTCATGAGAGTGGAGTCTGAACGCTTACATCGCACCAAAGAGGATGCGTTCAACTTTTTCATCTTAGAGTTTTTGTATTTCTTTGTAAGCCCAAAGAGGCATGATGTACTAAAACTTTGATTTATTAATATAACGTGTGTTCCTTTTTATCTAAAGAAAATTTAAATCTCTAATATCCTTGAAATAATTTGCATATGGATATTCATTCATCATAACATAAACAAGTTTCTTACAACAGGTCTCCTTATCTTTCTACTGTTTATTTCAGTGAGATGGATCTTGAACAGACAGTAAAAGATCTTCAGGCGCAAAACGCTCAGTTTCAACAAATGTTCTTGACTTTGGCAAAAGGACAAGAGGATTTGAAAACTTTGTTGATCAAAGAAAAGAAGAAGAAAGAAAAGAAATTAACTGGTGTTTTGAATCTGGGAAGAAAGTTCCCAGGGCCAGCCAGACGAACCCTAGACTTCGCAACATCATAAGGTGAAAAGGACAATCAAGAGGGGAAAAACAAGGATGTGACTGACCATCTAGAATCCTAAGAGGAAGAAGAGGATGATTACTCTGAAGAGTAATATCCTCCAGCTGATGAGAAGTATAAACAGTTGGAAGATCGCTTAAGTGCAATGGAGATTCAGAAAGTGCTCG
The DNA here is from genome assembly GCA_948472305.1 of Vicia faba. Taxonomy (NCBI): domain Eukaryota; kingdom Viridiplantae; phylum Streptophyta; class Magnoliopsida; order Fabales; family Fabaceae; genus Vicia; species Vicia faba. The sequence continues at coordinate 1,478,153,244 of OX451739.1, read as the reverse complement.
GGCTGGACTTTGAAGAGTTGGGTTTGGTGTCTGGGATTGTTATTCTACCAAAGTTCAAGGCACCAGTGTTTGATAAGTACGACGGGGTTTCGTGTCCCAAGATGCACCTCTTATCTTATATGAGGAAGATACAGCCTCATACTGCTGACAGAGATTTGTGGGTCCACTTCTTTTAGGATAGTCTATCCGGGACTCCGCGAGATTGGTTCTATCAACTTGAGAGGGCCAATATACATAATTGGGAAGACCTGGACGCTTCTTTTATAAGCAGTATCAGTACAACGCAGACCTTGCTCCCACCCGTACCCAACTCTAAAGTCTGGCTATGGGTTCGAGCGAGGGTTTCAAAGACTACACTCAAAAGTGGAGGAACTTAGCAGGAAGAGTCCAGCCTCCCCTGTCTGACAGGGAGCTAGTAGACATATTGCTGGGTACCCTGTCCGGTCCTTTCTTTAATCATCTAATTGGAAGCTCCTCATCCGACTTCACTGAATTAATCTTGATCGGGGAGAGAGTGAAAGCTGGGATTAAGAGTGGGAAGATCCAAAAGGACGCATCCTCCAGTGCCGTAAGAAAACCATTCATTAGGAAGAAAGAGGTTGGTGTTACATACCATCAAAGGAATCGGGACATAACTGAACTCCGTCCAACGGTAGGGACCATCATGATCCCTAAGCCTGCACCTACTCAACAAAGGAACAACCATCCTAGAACAGCAAGACCAATAAAACAATGTACCCTGATAAATATGACGTTGTTTCAAGTCTTGCCACATTTGTTGAGATCTAATCTGGTAACCTTGCGAGAAGCTCCGAAGAATCCCAACACTGCCTCTCCCCATTGCAACCCAAATGCTCGTTGTTCTTACCATTCAGAAAGTCCAGGTCATGATACAAACGACTGCTTGGTTTTGAAAAACAAGGTGCAAGACCTTCTCGAAGCAAAAGAAATTGAGTTTGATGCTCCTGAGATCCCAAATGTTATCACCGCTCCTATGCCCAAGCACGGCCGTGATGTTAATGCTGTTTAAGATGATGTGTTTGTTACTGTTATTGATGAGCTTGTTACTCCTCTCCTGACTGTCAAGAGGAACCTGTTGAAGGTCGGTTTATTTTCGGGCTGTGGAAAAGGCTGCCACCTCTATTTATCCCTACCAACTGGTTATCATTTATTGAAAGCAGGTGTCCAGCGCCTGATGGGTGACAAAGAGATTTTGTTTGAAAAGACTCTCGTTCCAACCATTGCTTACAAGGATGTTTCGATAGTAACCATTTCCGCCAATCCTTCCAGGGTCTCCACCAAAAGACCTGTTAGGATTACATCTATTCCGAAGGTGACTCCACTAATAATTACTATGCCAGGGCCAATCCCTTACTCCTCAGATAAAATTGTCCCCTAGGACTATGGGGGTGACTTCTACTACCACGGCGTCAAGCAAGATTGGCTGGCTGATGAAGATTCGGTTTTTGAGAAGGCTGACCCCGACATCGGCAACATTGTGGGAACCAGCAAAATAACTCGAAGCAGAAGAGTATTCTCCCCTGAGATTTCTCCTCTGAAAACTATTATCAGTCATGTGATCATCCCTGCTTTTGTTCCTGTTGACACTACTACTACGGTTCATATGGTTACCCCTATTGACACCCCTATCACTGAGTCGACTGAGACTCGAGGCAAAGGCATTTTGGTTGAACCTTTCTGGATGAAGGCGCAATCTGTATCTATCCCAGAGGCCTCCAAAAAGGAGATGGAAGAAATTTTGAAAATTATAAAGAGAAGCAACTACAATGTAGTCGAACAGCTAGGGCAGACCCCTTCAAAGATCTTTATGCTAGCTTTACTGTTGTGCTCTGAGGCTCATGCGAAGGCCTTGGGGAAATTTCTTAAAACTGCCCATGTGCTAAAGGAAACCTCTGCTGACCAATTCCAAGACTGTGTGGCTAGTTTGACCACTGATAATGGTTTGGGCTTTTCTGATGCTGACCTGACACCTAGAGGGAGGAAACACAGCGAGGTGTTGCATGTCTCTGTCGAATACAAGGGCACTACTTTGGCCCATGTCCTGGTGGATACTGGTTCATCTTTGAATGTGTTGCCTAAGAAGGCTCTGGATAGACTAGACTGTGAAGGTTTGACCTTAAAACCCAGCAACATAGTGGTAAGGGCCTTTGACGATTCAAAGAGAATGGTGCACGGGGAGGTGGACATCCCCATTAAAGTTGGAACTCAAACCTTTGATTAAACTTTCTATGTAATGGATATTTTCCCTTCCTATTCCTGTTTATTGGGCCGACCTTGGATTCATGACGCTGGTGTCGTCACCTCTACATTACATCAGATGTTGAAATACCCAATCAAGGGAAAAGTTATCACTATCCATGGAGAGGAGAAATATATGGTCAGTCACATAAACTCCTTCAGATACGTGGAAATAGATGGTGAATTCATCGAAACTCCGTGTCAGCATTTCGAGGAAGTCCCACAAACAGTGGAGGCAACCAAGACTGTTTCCCAAGTCCCGAAGATTAGCAGACCTCCGCTAAAGATGGCTTCTCTGAAAGATGCCAAGGCAGTAATCGAAGAAGGTGGGTGTACTATTTGGGGCCAACTCCCGAATATCCCCTACAAGTATGACAAATTTGGTTTGGGTTTTACTTCAGGAGACCAGAAAGTTGTTCGTCGTGCTCGTGCTGGGGGACCACCTTTGCGGATCAGCAACCATGGAGTCAGCGCAGTGGAGGATAATGATGATGGTTGTGACCTGGAAGAATGGATTTTCCCAACTATCAGCGGAGGACTCAAAAACTGGGAAGCCAAAGATTTTGTCCCAATTACTTTTATCCAACAGTAATTGACTTTAAATTTTTGTAGGACTTGTAATAATTAAACAATTGAGACTTTTAAAACCTTGTGTCTTACTCGAGGCACAACGGTCCATTTGTAAGGGTTGTTACTACATTTTCATATGTCATCAATGAATCATGGACGTTTTTGCATGCAAAATATATGCTCTTTGTTTTTCTTTTTCTACATATTTATTTTTTAATGATAGCTATGCTCTTACACACACTCACATATCAAAATGCAGATCCACATCCACTCGGGATCCCATGGGTAACGATTCTGCTATGGCCTATTGTAACTTTGAAATCCGATCTACCAAGCCGAAGACGAAGGTGTGGAAGATTGTGAAGTGCCAGGGGAACTATCCAGGTTACTACAATAGGAAGAAAGGACCATACAACCCCACGAAGAACTGGTTGACGCAGTTAAGTTAGGTACCGAAGAGGACAAGAAAGAAGTCAGGGTAGGTGCCAATCTGGAACCTAGTGTCAGGAAGCGCTTAACTTAGTTACTACATGACTATGTTGAAGTCTTTTCCTGGTTATACGAAGACATGCCAGGACTTGATGCTGATATCGTGGTCCATCATCTACCGACAAAAGAAGACTGCCCTCCGGTAAATCAGAAAGTCTGTCGCATGCGGCCGAACATGTCAGAGAAGATCAAGACTGAAGTTATGAAACAATTCAATGTCGGATTCTTATCCATCACCTCATATCCGTAATGGGTCGCCAATGTTGCTCCAGTGCCTAAAAAGGACGGCAAAGTATGCATGTGCATGGATTACAGAGATTTGAATAGGGCAAGCCCTAAGGATGATTTCCCGCTTCCCCGTATTGATATTCTGCTTGTCAACACCGCACAGCATAAAGTATTTTCCTTCATGGATGGTTTCTCAGGCTATAATCAAACCAAAATGGCACCTGAGGACATGGAGAAAATGACCTTAGTCACACAGTGGGGCATGTTCTGTTACAAGGTTATGCCATTCGGGTTGAAGAATGTTGGGGCAACTTATCAGCGCGCCATGGTATCTCTATTTCATGATATGATCCAACACGAAATAGAGGTCTACGTGGATGACATGATAGCCAAATCTCAAATTGAAGAGGAACATCTTGACCATCTTCCAAAATTGTTCGAAAGACTGAAGAAATACAAGATAAGGTTGAACCCGAATAAATGCACATTTGGGGTGAGGTCCGGTAAACTCCTGGGCTTCATCGTCAGCGGTAAAGGTATCGAAGTGGATCCTGCCAAGGTGAAAGCAATACAAGAAATTCCTGCTCCTCGTACCGAGAAGGAAGTCAGATGATTCTTAGGACGGCTAAACTACATATCCAGATTCATTTCTCACCTAACCGCTACTTGTGAACTGATCTTCAAATTACTGAGGAAAGATCAAGTAGTCAGATGGAATGATGAATTCCAAGTTGCCTTCGACAAGATCAAAGAGTACCTACAAGAGCCTCCTGTTTTGATCTCGTCGGTCAAGGGAAGACCTTTGATCATGTATCTAACTGTCTTGGAAAATTCAATGGGATGTGTGTTGGAGCAGCATGACGAGTATGGCTGAAAAGAGCATGCTATATACTACCTGAGTAAAAAGTTTACCGACTGTGAAAGCAGATATTCACTGCTCGAGAAAACTTGGTGTGCTCTTGCATGGGCTGCTCTCCGGCTAAGACAGTATATGTTGACCCATACTACCTTATTGATATCCAAGATGGATCCAATTAAATACATATTCGAGAATCCTGCCCTCTCTGTGAGAATAGTAAGATGGCAGATGATCCTGACTGAGTACGACATTTAGTACACTACTCAAAAAGAAATAAAGGACGGTGTGCTAGCCGATCACCTTGCTCATCAGGATGTGGATGACTACCTGTCCATGAAATTTGAGTTCCCAGATGAAGACATCATGATGGTAAACAAATGTGAAGAATCCAGACCATATGACGGACCTGAACAAGGATCCGGATGAACCATGGTTTTCGATGGAGCCTCCAACGCACTCGGCAATGGCATAGGTGTTGTAATCATATCCCTTGAAGGATGTCATACTCCCTTCACTGCAAGACTTTGTTTCAACTACACCAATAATATGGCGAAATATGAAGCGTGTATTTTTGGTCTCAAAGTTGCCATAGATTTGGGAATCAAGTCCTTAAGTGTATTTGGAGATTCAGCCTTAGTCATCAGTCAGATCAAAGGAGAATGGGATACGAAGCACCCTAACCTCATCCCCTACAAAGAACATGTGTTGACATTAATCCCACATTTTGAGGAAATTACCTTCGAGCATTTTCCTCGAGAGGAAAATCAACTAGCAGACATGCTAGCAACTATGTCGTCCATGTTTAAACTCAAGTGGGGTAACGAGGCTCCCCAGATCACCATTGAGCTGATGGATGAACCAGCTTACTGTCACGAGATCGATACTGAAGAAGTAGTGGACAAGCCTTGGTTCCATGAAGTTAAGAGGTATCTCGAGGCCCAAGAATATCCAGAGGGAGCTTCAGTCAATGATAAGAAGTTCTTGAGAAGATTCTCTGCTAAATTCTTCCTCAGTAATCGCGTTCTCTACAAGCGCAACCATAACTCAATTTTGCTTCGTTGTGTAGACAAGGTTGAGGCAGACAAGATCATGGATGATCTA